>CM076584.1:1385463459-1386063459 GCA_034641835.2 Pinus albicaulis
ACCACCCTTAGGTGTGAAAAGGGGCTAGAACACATTGACTGGGTCAACTTTGACCAAATCAACAACTCTATCATGGAGGAGTGGCCATCAATGAAGGACAACGCATTTTTAGATGGAGATTATTTGCATGGAAGTAGTGCCATTGTTGAATGGGTCTTAGGGTTTGGAAGCTCATATAATATAAAAGGAAGAGGATGGCAGCCATATTCATTATGTTTTGTATATGAAATTTCTAAATATATGGTATGTTTAAACATATAAATTTCTCTTGTTGTTTAGCTGATATTGTGTGTTGTTTATCACTGGGTGTTCCTGATTTAGAATCCCACCTCTTCCATTGAGAAGATCTTGCAGTAGTCTTGTACTACATTTTCCACCTTCAGGCTTAAGGCCAAGCTTCATTTTTCATTTACAATGCAGATCCTATTGAGGGTTTAGTTGTTTTGCAGGTTGCAACAGTGGAGACCATATTTGGGTCATTTCATTGCTTATTTTCAATGGAGTAGGCTTCCTTTCCATTGGGAGGATATTAATGAAACCCCTTGTGCATAATTTTGGATATTGGCATTCGCCCATACATTTATTTTCCCCTATAACATAGTTTCTTTCCAAATCTACATTATTTTGAGGGAGGCGTTGCAGGGTGGTTTTGGCTCACCATTTGGAGAGAAGGTTCTCTAGTGAAGGTGTATCTTTATTGGGTATAAGGATGGTTTAAAATATTACAAGCTTTGGAACCCGGAAAAAAGGAAGGTTGTGTACAGCCGAGATGTGGTGTTTAGAGAGGTGAAAGATGTTTTTGAACATGAAGTCATACCAAAGGAACCTGAGAAGATAGAGTTTGAGGTAAAGGAGTATGAATCAGACTCTACAGCGGAAGAATATTCAAAAGATGAAGAGCCACAAAATCCAGCTATAAGAAGATTAGTTCTGGAAAGAAGGCAACCAGGAAGGTATAGTCCATCTGATTTCCATTTAGTTTTTGCCTTAACTCTAACTGATGATGATCCAAGAACTGTCAGGGAGGCAGTAGATTCAGAGAATGGAAAACTCTCAAAGGAGGTCATGGTTGATGAAATGGCATCCTTGCACAAAAATGAGGCATGGGATCTAGTGGAGTTGTCGACTGGAAGGAATACCATCAGAAGCAAATGGGTGTTTAAGAAGGAGATTAATGTAGAAGGCAAGGTGGAGAAATACAAAGCTCGATTGGTAGCAAAAGGTTATTCCCAGGTGCTGGGAATTGATTTGAGTTATATTTTTTCTGCTGTTTCCAAAGTTACTTTTATCTATTGCTGCTGCATTTGATTTTGAGATAGAATAGATGGATGTGAAGACAACATTTCTTCATGGGGATCTAGAAGAGGAGATCTACATGAAGCAACCTGAAGGATTTATGGTGAAGGGTAAGAAATAACTCATATGCAGGTTGAAGAAGTCTCTGTATGGGTTAAAACAGTCACAAAGGATGTGGTATCAGAAATTTGATACCTATATACGGGGACTTGGATTCACCAGAAGCAAGGAAGATCACTGTGTTTATTTTAAATTAATTGGTGACCGTGTTATTTATTTGGTCTTGTATGTGGATGATATGTTGTTGATTGGAAATGACAAAAAAATTATCCAAGATTTGAAGACCAAACTGTTTTCGAAATTCGACATGAAGGATCTTGGTGCTACAAACTATATTTTGGGCATGGAAATTAAGAGAGATTGGGAAAGGAGGATGCTCTGGTTAAACCATAGGAAGTATGTTGAGACTATATTGTAGAGGTTCAATATGCAGGATAGTAAACCGGTGAATTTTCCTATTCCTGTAGGTGTAAAGTTGTCTGCTGAACAGTGTCCCAAGACACAAGAAGAAGAGGAGGATATGTCTCGAGTTCCATATGCAAGTGCAATGAGTAGCCTGATGTATGCAATGGTCTGTACTAGACCATACATTGCACATTCAGTGAGAGTATTGAAAAAGTTTATGTCCAACCAAGGAAAGGATCATTGGACAGTAGTGAAGCGGGTTTTCAAATATTTATGTGACACTAGTGATTATGGCTTGTGCTACCAGGGAAGACCAGGATTGGAAAGAATGTTTGAAATTCATCGTTTTGTTGATAAAGACTAGGCTGGAGATCTGGACCAAAGAAGATCTACAAGTGGGTATGTGTTTAGCCTATTTGGAGGCGCAGTCAGTTGGATGAGTAAAAGACAATCTATAGTGGCTCTTTAAACTACAGAGGCAGAATACATGGCAGCAACTCATGCAAGCAAGGAGGCAGTTTGGTTGAAAAGATTGTGTTCAAGTATGGGGTTGGTACAACAAGCTATAAGGATAGACTGTGATAGCCAAAGTGAAATTTTCTTGGCTAAGAATCCTGCTTATCATTCAAAGACAAAGCACATTGATGTTCAATATCACTTTGTTAGAGATATGGTTGAGGCTAAAAGGGTGTTGCTGGTAAAGGTGAACACTTTGAGGAATGTTGCAGATGCATTGATGAAGTCTGTGAGCACTCAAAAGTTCTCTTGGTGTAGAGAAAAAATGGGTGTTGAAGAATTGGGCCAATGACTAAGCTCTCTTATGGCCCCCTGTAGAAAGAAAACAACAAGTGGGAGAATGTTGGGTATGTGTTATATTCTTTCCATGACTAATCACGTGCGGGGGGGTAATGTCGCCCCCCCTTTAAGCTGGGCACAACGAGGGGGTCACAGGGGGGATGGTGCCCCCCTTGTTAAGGTTTTGGGCAGTGCCCTGGCTAAAATTTTTGGTCCTTAATTTCCGGTGGACAGTCCGCACCCATGGTTTTGTGCATGGTTTTTCACATTGTTTTGGGGTACGATGGTTTTGGCCCCTGGTATTTTTGTAAATCCGGTCAAGGGAACTACGGTTATGTTCTAATCCAGGGTTAATGGATTAGGGTTTAGGTATGCTTTGGCATGTATATATATTTGTTGTAAGACTAAAAGGAATATAATGAAATATCAAGCTGGCCGTCCCGATTTCGGATCCAGGGGAAAATCTCTGTATTTATCTATTTTATGTTTTATGCTCTCACTATTTTTTATTTTCTGTTATAATATTTGTGTGTAGATAATTTTTTTTCAGGGTTAAAACCTATAGATATGGTAGCCCATTTTCATTATGCATTATCTTATCATTTTCGTTGATTTTGCTAAGACTTTCATCCCCGCGTTGTTTAGCAGGGTTGTAGTGTTCTTGAGCACAAGGGTGTTCCCAGTCGGGAATCCCTACCTCATCCTCAAGGAAGGAGAGGGTATTTGAGCTACATTTCCTCATTCTGGAATTTTTCCAAGCTTCCTCCTACAGCTGCAATGTTTTCATGTTGGGTAGAAAACATTGTGTTGCTGGGTGAAGCAACAGAGGAACTCATAGAGTCATTCTTTGGTTTGTTCTTCAGTGGAGAGCTTGTCTATTCATTGGAGGAGCAGCAGAGGAGAATCCCAATATTATTTTGAGATATTTGGCTCCATGCCAACCATTCACCATCTCTCACAGTGTAGCCTAGGGCTGGAACTGCGTTATTTTATGCAGGAAGTTTTGGGGGAGTTCATTGAGCTCATCAGGAGGATTGTTCTTGAGTAGAGGGATCAACCTTCTACTAAAGAGCACCATTGGATGACAGAAATCCATATTTCATATATTCCATAGCCTCATCATATGTATTCAGTGTTGCAGTGACATATTAACCCTAGCAGTTAATTGTCCCCTTGTATATTATCTGGCATTTCTAGCAACCCCTCCTGGATTGGCTAGAAATCTTGTATTGGAACCCATCTTTCCATTCTTGGGAATTTATTTGTATCCTTCAACCTTATTATAATTTTTTATCTATTCATTAGCTACTAATCTCATAGAGACTATGCAGTCACTGCTCTCCGACATTTTGTGCAGTTGCAGCAACTCATGTATTTCATTGATTGATCATTATAGATTGGTTCTCATAGCTTGAGTGGCTTGTCCCTCATGATTTTTTTGTATATTATTGCTGATATAATAATATAATGTTGGCTGCATGACATTTCCCTCTTATGTTATATTCATAATTGCATATTTTATGATTGTGTTCCTATATTACTGTAGGCTCTCTCTTTGAGCATTCTCTAAGGGACCTAGTTTGGGGAGATCTAACTAACCCATCTAGAGTCATTTATTTGGGCTCAAATTCTGGAAGTGAAGTGTTTAATGTTCTAAAAAGGGGATCCAAGCCCCCTTTCAACTTATTTTTTCATTAGCTTCCTTATATAACGTCCCTTTGGACCCTGTTGCAACAAATCCTTAAAAATGGATATTACATTATAACTATGATGGGGAGCAGACCGAGGTTATGGATATAATCCAAAGTTTGAACCATTGGTTCACGGATTGTAATGTGTATCAACAATTTGGTCTGAGGGTCAGGTTTGAACCCACGACCTCCCCCGTTCCAGTCTTCCACCTTACCAACCACAATCTATAATGGTTCTTAACCATTAAGGTCACCAATGTTATTTATGTTTTAGCAGTTCTGACGACGGGGGTTCTAAGTGGGCCAGCCCCATGGTCCAACCTCACGGGCCAGCCCCCTCCTATATGAATTCAAAAAATGACCATGGCAAAGGCCAAACAAACTTGCGGGAAGTTTAAAGAATAAACTTGGATCATTAGTACTAATGCGCGGGGAATATGGTAATCAAGCCTGTTTTGTTTTTTTATCTAATTCGCTTTTAAACAAATGGATAACTCCATGGTTAATGAAGTGCTTATCCTTAATTAAGTTTTCATTAACTGCCAGTTAATCCGCACTTAAACTGGCAGTAAAGTTGGTGACAATGCCATTTTCGGTAGGTTTCTCCAAATATAGTGGGGTTAGCTGGATTCTTTCCAGATTTGGAGGAGAAATTATAGGGAAATTCGTTTTTCCATAAATGAACCAATTTTTGACCAATTTTGGCTCATTAAAAGTCATTCTTGGTATATTTTGAATTTTTTGAGCCATTCAGGTAGGTTGCGGAGGCAACATGAGACTATAAATATAATTTTTTCACAATTGAAGCTAATATAAAGGCCCATGCCATGGAAGCTGGACCAAGGATATGTAGCCCAGGAGGGGTGAAATCCTTCATCCAAACAAACTGTTATTGATTCAATTTTCATGGTTTGTTCTGTGTTTATATGTTGTTGTTCAACATTTAGTTTCCATGCTTTTATGTTCATGAATTCAACTTAATCTCCACAAGTTTATGTGTTTTTCAATCATAAGCACTTCAATAAACCCTTGTACAAGAAGAAAACAGAAACACTTTTAATATAAATCTGAAACTAATATTAGCGCAATAGAACTAACAATCAAATTCAAATCAATACTAAAAATTAGTTAATATCAAGAACATGTTAGGGCTTTCAAAAGCATGTTGGAACTACCTATTATCTCTTCAAGGTTAATATATTCAAGTGGAGAGCTAAATAAATGAAATGAAATTATAAAAATAAATGATTATGGTGGTGTTTTCATTGGTACAACCCCCTCCAAAAATTTTGGCCTACATCCAAATTTCAAAGCATACTTTTACTAGTCCCATTTTGAAGAATGTAAAAGTGTCCTCTTTTCGCATGGAAAGCGTCACAGCTCACAATAATGTAGTTTTGGTTTGTTTCAAGGAGATATATTGGTGGTAATTAGTCATAAATGGCTTTAATTCCAATACAACTAGTTTCCACCACCCATACCTTTCATTTAGTTCCATAAAAACCTCATCAAGAATCTACTTATGTTGTGAAAGCATCTTGTGAGTGGGAAATGTTTGGAAAATGGGTGACGAGGAAAAATTGTTCCATGCTGCAACCAATCATTCTCAAGCACCTAAGATTACTCTCCATGATATTGATATAATGTTCATCACCATGAAATAAATAATTTCCCTGATCTTCCCCAATGAAAATAGTGATTTCAGAACTCATAGTTTATCTAGACCCTAATGTCATAGAGGTTCAATACACCTCACCTAAATTCACCTAGAAAAATAAACCTTTACGAAAAAATAACTCTTTCACTTTGTGTGATATGTAAGGTCATTATCCACAGCATTTCCATCTTCTCTACCATCTTTGTGGTGCTCTATATATTATTTGTGAAATGTATGATGCTCGTAGTGACCATTCTCGTTCTCTAATTGCAGCCCCTAGAAACAATTCATCTCTAGGGTTGGATGTTGCTCAAACCACTATGATGATTCCTCATCCTGATGTCAAAATTTTTGACACTTCCATACAGATTTAATACCTTTAATTATCAATGTGAATGACTTCTTTAGAATTGTTGGGAGTGTCTAAATGTGTTACTTTATACCCATCTTCTGAAGAGAATTCATTGTCAACATTGATGCACTTTGAATCCATTCATCATCTATCTCCTCTCCACGAAGGTCTATATGTGAACTACGTATCACATGACGATGATTGATTCATGCACCCCTTAACATGAAATATAGAATCTAAGCCACATACACCTTCTGGCCATTACATTTCCACACAATTTTTGGGTAACTGGTCACCCATTCTTGATGGTCTACAACAATAAATACTCCCTATCTATCTTAGTCCATCTATTAGTGTTGAATCTAGTCTCATTCTTCCATATCATGAAGCCTCTCTAGAGTCCCATACTACTCCATATCACCCTCTGTATGATACACTTAATAATTCCTACATATTATCTTAAAAACCTAGTCCCTTATACATTGGTGTTCTTAAAACACAGTGTTATCTAGGTGAGGATAATCTCATTATATTCAAATCTAGTCTTTGGTATGGTGGTGAAACCATATATGCGAACCCAAGAATTTCACCCCCTTGACATATATTTGTAGTTCCTTGCGATATTGAAAATAAACTATTTAATTTTTCCTAATGCATCCTCCATCTATTATTCCCATAAGAATGAAATCATAACAATAAATTTTGATGACACACAAAGTAAAAAAACACATTATGTACATCAATACAACTGTTGGGAATCCATTATTCTAAATACATCCAACATTTCCATTGCATGTTGCATACACATCGAGCTAGGGGAATCATTACGACCTTAGCATACATGATCAATCCCCTCCATCATCATATGCTAAGGGAAATATGTTGCACTTGTGATTACTGCCATAACCACCTTCTTAGATGACTAACATCAAGCTCAACATAAACACCAGTTTTCTAGGTATGGTTGATTATTCTTTCATTCCTTTTATAGTTTGTCATAATATTCTCACCAAGATCTATAATGGTTCTCTCTTCACCTTTGGGGAACTTCACCTGGAAGCTATTTTTTCCATGAGGTCTCTCTTTGTTGCTTATTAAAATTGAATCTTTTCACATGCGTCACTCGTACACTAGCACTAATTTGTCTATACACGTGTCAACTTATGTGTCCTTTTTTGTCATCAATAACCATCATTTACTTGTGTTACCATCACCCCTGTTGGGAAGTTTCCATATGGTAGCATTATTGAGTCACCCTTGTTCAAATAACTATAGATGAGTCACCCCTATATCCATGGAGTAGATTCACAACATATTTCTTTCTTGTTATAGTATATTATTATTCTCTCCATTTTTCACATTAATCTTGTGTTTACCACATTTTTATTTTTGTTATCTTGCATTGTGTTTGTAATTGACTACCCCCCTATGGAATCGTGTGAAGAACACTCAGGTCAACGTCACACATTATTCTCTCATAGGGAAAGTATTAAGTCCATCTATCCCCTTATTTCCCCCTCATCAGCCCTAGTATTAGTCTCTATCAATCATATTTATATTTTCCTTATTCCTTTCATCAAGACTCATCATTTAATTAACTCTCTTAAGCCCTATTCTGTTAATTTTAACACACTTATTCAATGAGAGTTCCCTAGAGGGTGTATACCTTGTTAGGTAAACTTGACTCGAGATAGAGTCAATGTTAACTAGGGTAAATGGTAGTGGTTTCGGGGTCATGGTATTGTGCACCTATGGTTTTCAGCCCATGGTATTGCATGAAATGGAGCCTATAAAAGGATGGGAAGACTTCATTGCAATGAATGCTTGGATTTGAGTGGTGAAGGCTCACTTGGCCGGATTGGCCAGGATTTTGGCCAATGCTTAATGAAATTTCATTGGTTGGGTTTTGCCCCAGATTTCGGGGTTTTCTTAGATAAAAATCTCTGTTTATGTTTATGATTTGTTGCTGGATTTTAATATTTATTCTTGTTAGTAAAATTTTTATTATTTCTATCGTAAATTATAACAAATGGTATCGGAACCATATTTTTCTTCAGAGGGATGCTTTTGCAGCCAAGGGTTTTATTGGCTCACTGAATAGAGAAATCAATGTAGCATTTCGCAGATATGTCCATAGAAAGCTAGGTGTTGTTGTGAAATAGGATGAGGTTTTCCATTCACAGGAGTAGAACGGTATGGTGTAGAGGAGAATCAATATTTACATAACCCATTGGAGGAGTGCTCTCGTGAGAGTAACATGGATGAGCACGTTGAGATGGAAATCTAATTTCTTTGCTGCACGGTGAAATCACTGAAAGGAGAAAAGCTATGATTTTGTATGCCTTCTAGTGTATTGAAGGTCGATTTTGATAGAATATTAGTGTGGAAGGAGATCAGGAAATCTTCTCAAAAGGCTATGGGAACCACCGATGTGAATATGCTGGATGTTGTCTAAATTTTTTTTAATTGTTTCAGATCAGGACATATCTAGTTGTGAAGATGTTGGATCAACATAGATCTAATTAGATCTAGTGTAATTATAGGGTGATGGGTGATGGAGAGATGGGTTTGTCAGAGGTCTAAGAGCACAAAATACACAAGATGAATCTTGTAACTATGAACCTCATCGAGGTTTACATTATCCATTGGATGCAAGGCGATTAAGATAATTGATGGTGATGCATATGCTGGTAAATTTCTTTGGCTGTCGAATGCTATTGCAATGCCAAATATGGTGAGGATCGATGAAGATAAGGGCACATCATACTTGGTAGAGTTCAAGCATGCATAAAAAGTTTCATTGGCATTTCAGCCCTGCATATCAAGTGATGCATGGTGAGAAATATGGTTTTGAGACATATAATATAAAACATGCCTTGAGCTAAGGCCTCTAATTGCAAATGTATCTGATGTCAAGTGAAGTTCCACTAACTTGAGGGAGAACTTCACGGCTTCGAAATAATGGTGAACCTGGGAATATGGAAAGTGTGAGCTTGAATCACTGCATAGCCCATGAAAGGGAAATCATGATATCGCACCTAGGAGGACAGGGAAATCATGGAGCGTAAGTATTTCATCAACTATTAAGTGATGCCTCAAATGGGTTTTGAAGACTGCAAAGTTATTCACATTCACAGTGTTGTGTAACGTTTCATTCTGTGGAGGATTCAAACCAAGTGTTTGATGAAATGTGCCAACGATATGTGGTCACATGGATTGCATGATTTCTTTACTTGTGCGTAATGGGTATCATGGTGAAGCATTGGAATGTTTCCGACAGATCCAGGTTGAAGATCAAAAACCTAATTAGACAACTGTTGCATTGGTTTTACCGACATGCAGGAGCTTGGAAGTTTGTGAGAGGGAAAGGAGATTCATGGCTACATTGTGAGAGGCAAGCTTCATTTCAATGTTTCTATTTGGACTTCTGTAATGAATATTACATAGGTGAAAATCATAGCG
This sequence comes from Pinus albicaulis, assembly GCA_034641835.2. Taxonomy (NCBI): domain Eukaryota; kingdom Viridiplantae; phylum Streptophyta; class Pinopsida; order Pinales; family Pinaceae; genus Pinus; species Pinus albicaulis. The sequence goes on from CM076584.1 coordinate 1,385,473,178, forward strand.
CTGAAGAAATATAAAGTGAAAAAAGCATTAGAATGAAAATGATCAAAGTATGGAGAGGATGTGTGTACATGGGTTAATTAATTAATGAACAATGTATCTAAAGAGAAATCCTAGAGGACTAGCAGTTACAGCTGTTGGTGACCCATGTAATGCAATATATGGGTTCTTTTTATATGAACATTGATGGCGTATGTACAAAGAGAGTAACAATGCAATAAAAAAAAATATTAATTATTATGATGGAGTTAATTTTTACATGTAAATGGGCATATTGTTTTAAGACCTGGTATGGCATGCGTACTCCTGAGTAATCACTGGTACAGTCTGGGTTAGACTTAGGTGATAGGGGGGATGTCAATTTAACAATTACCTTGGGTAAAAATTTGAGGGGGAAAGATCTAGAGTGAGTGGAGTTGTCTCACTTAGCAGTTTTAGCTGGATTTAGTCAATAAACCCCAAGTCAAGTTTAAGGGAATTTTTTTTAGCTAAACTCGAATCGAGATAGAGTCAATGTTGAACAAGGTAACTGGTAGTGCTTTTGGGGCACATGGTATTTTGCACCCATGCTTTTCATCCCATGGTATTGCATGAAATGGAGCCTATAAAAGGATGGGAAGACTTCATTGTAATCAATGCCTGGAGGTGAGCGGCGAAGGATCACTTGGCTGGATTGGCCAAGATTTTGACCAATGCTTAATGAAATTTCATCGGTTGGGTTTTTCCCCAGATTTAGGTGTTTTCCTGGATAAACATATATGTTTATGTTTATGATTTTTTACTGACTTTTTACGTTTATTCCTGTCGATAAATTTTTTATTATTTCTACCGTAAATTCTAACATACCTTGGAACCAAATTATTCATTCTTTGGTTCCTCATATTGATCGAAGTGAACCCTTATTTCCCTTTGACTTGGTTGTTTCTGGCGTTCTCAACTCTAGCTTATTATAGTATCATTGAGACTCGTACACTTGATCATCTAGTGCTCCAATAGCTGGTCCAAATATTCACCAAGTTTGTGTTAAATTTTCAATACCTCATTAAGGGTGGGAGTTTTAGGTAGCACCCCACATGCCCAGTAGTCAGTATATCATGATCTATCCTTAGATGTAGTTTCTTATATTTGACTAGCTGGGATTCTGCTAATCGTATCGCCTGCAACATAAGCACTCCTTCGTTCTTGTTATATATTTTTCATAATAAATTATACAGTTAAAAAATAGTAGTTTATAATTAAATCCCATAAAATTCATCAATGATGGTATAATCAGACATGAGGGTGTTTTCGTCCATGATGCCCCTATCCTCTCTGTTATACATTATTCTAATATTTGTAAGAGTTGGAGCATATAGTTTAAACAAAAATTCCCTAGAATATATTAAATTTGTCATAAAGAAAATTTATCATCATTGAAGGATCTCATTTTCAATTTCTTTCCCAATGAAGAAGATAATTCATTAAGGGGTGGAGTATTTGGCTCTTATATGAAACATCTATTTTTCTATCCATTAAACTTCCATTTTTGGTGGATGGCCAGGGGACTACATGGAAGCTATTTGGATAAAACACTTGATATGGAACAATGGTATACATACATACATACATATATATATATATATATATATAGATAGATAGATATTGAGCTGTAAAAGAGGTGAAGGGATGTGGTTGAGGGAGAGGGATATTTTGAATGGTTTTTGGAAGTAACCTTTGGGGGTCGATGGGATGTCGAAGGTGGTGGAGACAAGAGATAATAAATACCCTTGGGTTACCAATCATTAGGTCAATGTGAAAATAATTAGGTGATGGAAGACCAATGGTTGTGTAAAGTCAAATTATAGACTTATAATTTTCCAATAAATTGTCAATCCGATCTGAGTTTAATTTCCTAGAGCGGCATAGGGAATTCTTGCACCACATGAACACAAATTTTATACAACGACAAAATGTTGAATCAAATTATAGATGCATAATTTCACGATCATAAATTGTCAACCTAGGGTAGGTAAGCTTGTGATATTCTAAGAAAAATATATGCATGCTTATTACTGCAAGTGTTCATAATTTAACTATTCATACACACACCAACTAATGCGTCTTTCCTATATCAATTCTTTAGCAACAAAGGCTATGGAGTGAAATATAACATCCCTCTACAGCTCTCGGTATTGCTGATATTTACCATGAAAAGATAAAAGGTCAAATTACAACAATCAAGAGACCAACTTAGAGAATCGTAAATCCAAGCTTTGATAAAATGAAATTAACACATTAACATCAGAAACTTAATCATTACGTAAATTAACAATCTGCTGCTGAAACTTTAGAAAGAGTGCATTAGCTATGTAAAATAATTATTTCTCCATAAAAAAGAATTAAAAACACACAAACTATGTTGCAGAAGTTGTGAGCGAAGGGGGCCCTCCCTCACTCATAACCCCTTCAAAACTTGAAGGGATTTCTTAGAAAAGTAGACAAAACATAAGATATTCTATCACTATGAAAATATATAGCCAAGTATAATCTGATTTTTTCTTATCAGCAGAAATCCCAACCCTACCCCCTTACAATATGAGATAGATATCCTTTTATACAATCTCTAAAGCCAATATTTGGCTCGAATGACTAATCTAAGCTATCAGCCAACAATACAGTTCTCAGCTATTGAATTTAGATTTTGTTGAATCCAATCCCTGATTGAAAGCATGGATTAGATTACTTCTAATTCATAGTTGAAGCTGTAGGAAATTTTGTTATGAGGAGAAATTTCTAAGTTTGGGTTGTTTGAAAAACAAGTTCGAAGTAGCCAATATGATAGCCTTCGTGTGGAATGAATTCCCCACAAAACCCATGTTTTTTCTGGATATGAAAATAAGTAGAATATGGTCAACCACTCATGTCGATGTAGGAAATCAGTGGCTGCAGTAAATCGTAGCTTCTGCAGGAAATCGAGAAATGTTATGGGAAATATGGAACACCTATAGGAAAGCTGGAAAAACTGTAGGAAATGTGGTTGCACGATCTGTCTTCAAGATTTTGCAGAGCTGATTTGAATAAAATAAAATATCAATCAAATCAGGATGGTTTCAGGAAATCTATGTCTATAGGAATTCGGGAGCCTCTGCAGGAAATGTGGAACTACTGGAGGAAATCTGGATCTATTGTAGGAAATTTGGAATGGTTGTAGGAAATTTTGAACGACTGCAGGAAGTGTGGTCGCACCATCTATATCACGATTTTGCAGAGATTCTTCAAATCAAAGAAAATATTAATCAAATCAGGGCGGTTGTAGCAAATCAATATCTGTAGGAAGTATGGAGCTTCTACAGGAAATTTTGATCTACTCCGAGAAATCTGGATCTTCTACAGGAAATTCATAACGGTTGTAAGAAATTCGGAACGGCTGCAGGAAATGTGGTCGCACGAGTTGTCTTCAGGAATTTGCGAAGCTTTTTTGAATTGAATTAATTCTACACATGAGTTATAAATAATTTGGGGTGGTAATTCAATAAAGATACAACTAGATCAAAGAATACTTCATGTTTAAGGAAAAATGACACTTATTATATTAATTTGACATACCTTAATATTATAGCATCGTTTTAGCCAAAATTAAGCAATATAGACTAACTAAGCATAATTAGGGGTGGTATGAGTTTAGAAATAGGAGAGGTAAATCTTGGGAAAGGTGTAAAAAAATAGGCAAAATTGAGACTCAACATCTCCCCTAGATCAAGATTTTTTCATGTCCCTATGCAAGAATATCAATTGTTGTAGTGTCTCTTCCTTGTAGAAACAAAAACATTTATGGATGGTAGTAATAATGTTCCTGCAATTCGTTGTGACCCATATTTCTTTCAATGGATGGAGCTTATTCCAAAAACAAAGTGTTTGTTGATTTCATGAAAATATAGCGCAAAGGCTGGCATCAGAATATTAATTTGCAAGGATGGTGTTATTTACTTGAATAAAATAGAAAACTTATTAAAAATTCCGTAGAAATTTATGGGGCATCCTCAATCAGAAGTTTTACTTTAATATCCTCATAGTAAATATAAGTGGCATGATTTGAAATCCATGGTGTTTAAAAGCAGTCATAATAATACTTTCCCATGGTGACCATCTTACCATTACCCACATATAGTTGAAGCTCCTGTTTTATAAGCAAGGTGAGGTACCTTCACTAAGGGTCCCACATCCATAAAAAAAAAATTGTTACAAAAAGATAAAACTCCAAGGCATAACACCAAAAGGATATTTAAGACCATTCTCAAAGAGATATGATAGTGAATTCAGGAAGACAAAAACCAAAATGTAAATCATAGTGTAAAGTTTACTTTAATACCATAGGCATGGCCCTTCTGCCAACAGGCGTTAATAGCCTCGACAAGGATGCCTTCTAACCCATGAAATTCCTGTGTCCCAACTGTTATATATATATTCAAAGTTGTTTCAAAGAATTCACATTTAATTTGAAATTAATTGAAGGCCACTGTCCCCACTTGGTAACCATCTAACAATAGTTCCATTCACAAGAACTAACAAGAAAGAACAAGTCGGCTCGTAATTACCTTGGCTTGGTGAGAAATGTGGTAATGTTGTTCTCCTTAGGACCCATGATCATGGTAGGTCGGCTCGTAACGAGACCTCCTATCCATAAATTAATCTATTCTATATAAAAAATCTGATTATAATCAAACTTAAACATGTTACTTAATAGTTCAGGAGGTGATTATACTCCTTAAGAGTACAGGATGGTGTGAAAAGTTGTTAATCACTAATCTTTACTGGTTGTTCCTTCTACCCTAAAGAATTATTTTAAATAAAACATCATAGATGATGACTAAAATATTCCTCAAATTGATCATGTCAGGGTTCTTGTGAAAACTTGTTATAGCTTTTTAGGCATGGTCCACCATATGAATATTCTCATCAATACCTTCAAAGAGGGTCTTAAAAAATTATGGATGATAGTTATTGGTCAATAATCGATGTCACTTTATAAAATATGAGGCAGTAATAGTAAATTTCGTCTAACAAGTCTTACCATGAGAGTGCGTAATAATAGATATTTTACAAGTTGTCCTTTAGAGAATCACAATTTCAAGGGTGTTATACAATTTCATTTCAGATGGCATCTTTATTCATTACCCTACCCTATTTTAAAGTGAGGAAGATCCATTTTAAGTGCAGGCATACTTCAAATGTATCCGTGTACGCAATATAATGCTAAATATACTCACACTTCATTTTAAAGAATAAACCTCGATATATACCAAAGTGTGAGAAACCAATTTATTTGATTGATATGGTACCAAGCATTACAATTTAATGAGGGAATGGGGTGTGCTAACAATTTTTTGGATCGAAGATTCAACAAGACCCACATTTTGATGATTCTCCAAATCTTCGACAACTTGATGTTTGCTCTCTTCAAATTTACAAGGATGGTTAAGGGAAATCATAGGATTTTCTTCTTGGTGAGCATCAGCAATGGTTTTTAAACAAGTTCCAATTATATATTCCCCCTTTAATGTTTTATGGATTAAATTTTATTCCCGAGGAAAATGTTGTGTGGTAATAGGGGAAGTTTCTAAATTCACTCCTCTCCCCTCCCCAAAATATATGGCATTACATCAAGTAGGGGAGTGAGTAGGAAAATTAGGTGTTTTAAATGTATGTCCAACTCGATAATCAGAATTAGGATTTTGTTGCATAGATTATTGAGACCATAGAGAAGGATAACATGGTGGTGCATTAAATAGGAATTGTGTTTGTTGTGGCTCAGGTAGTGGAGCTTGCATGGGGAATTTCCCTAGAGAAGAGGCTACAAACCAACCTTGAGGTTGTGGGAATATATGGCTCGATGGAGAGGTCCAATGTGGCCATAAGGTGTGGTGTTGAATTAGATGAGGATTATAAGTTTTTCATGGAACTTTAGGGTTGTGGATGTGTTGAGGAACCTGTTGGGGATAATAAATACTATTCCAAGTATTAAATGATGATGAGTTTTGGGTTATACCTGGTGGTTGATTTATTTCCTTACTTGAATCCTTAAACTATTGGCAATATGATGCAGTAGTGTTTAAACCTTCGGATACAACCTGTTTCCGCGATAAAGTTGATGGCAACCCACTAATAGTTGTCCTCGATGGAAAACCGAATTTTCCTCATTTGTTAATGATGTAAATCACATTCGTTTTTTACCCTTATACAGTAATATGAAGGAATTGCATGGGCCTGGGAGCAAATGATGAAAATGGTATGTCATAAAGGATACGTGTTGTCGGTGGCATAAGTAGCTATGGTTACCTTGAAGAGTACGTAACAAGTAGTGTGGCAAGCCTACTTGCGCTCTAATTTTATAAAACCAGGGGGCTTTACCATGGCATTGGCCCAAAGTATTGAGCGCTTGATTATCTATTTGATCCCATCCAGGAATACCATCAGCGGTTGAGTGGTTTTGACTCATGGTATTGATAAAGGCCAAATCTATTTAAGAATAAGAAAATCATAGTGCAAGGGGGGTGCATAAGTTCAGGTTTTAATTAATACCACTTTGCCATATTCCAATGGGAAGGGCAATGGGGCTATTGATCGATATGAATTAATAATGTAACTCAAGAAAGGAAATTATAAGATATTCCTGATCTAAAATAACTATGTATTTTCTAGATCTATTGATGGAATGTTTAGATCTAAGATGAGGCGAATATGTTCTGAAGTCAAGGGTAAGATCTAAGCTATTTATCTGTTCTGAAGAGTTGCGCAGCCCTACAAAGTTTGAAGATCTATACGCAGGTTCGCTTCATAAAAAGCGCGTGCATACGTAGATTGCCTTCAGCAAAAGCGCGAATGGTATGTGAGATTAGTCCTGAAATATGTGCAGATGTATACGCAGGTTTGTCTCTATGAAAGCGCATATATACGCAGGTTCAGTGAAGTAAAAGTGCACATGGAATCTAGGGTTTTGCTGAAGTATGTGGAATGAAATGTTTGATCTGTTCTGCTGGTTTAATGTTATCTGTCAATAATGTATTCATACAAATCTGGGTTGTTTGAATGTTGAATATGCTGATGATTATGTTAATTGAAGATCAAGTTGTTGGTTGATTGGTTGATGATTCAATGAATGAATTGATGGGGTTATAAGTTTCAGTTTGATGTATGTTGAGGTTAAATGTGTGGAGTGGGTCCAGTCTGAAAATCTGATGAAAAGTGGAGTACAAGGTGTGTTTTATGGAAGCTGTTGGATCCAGTATGAAAATTGATGAAATGTGATCCACAATGGTGTTGAGGGTCGAAGCCTTCAGTGAGGGGGTTGTAGCTCCCTTCTAGTGGTAGCTGGTAAACGAGAGCAGGGGGTAGTAGCTCCCTTCCAAGAGAGGCTGGTAAATAAGAGCAGGGGGTTGTAGATCCCTTCCAGGAGAGGCTAGTAAACGAGAGAAGGTTGTAGCCTTCTGCAGGTGGGTGCCTGCGTGCTGGTATGAGTCTGCGCCAGCACATGTATTGAAGAAAAAGATGACGATAGCGGTGGTTTTCTCCCAAATTGGGTTTCCACCTTAAATCCTGGTGTTCATGTGTGTTTCTTATGTGTGATGGTTTATTCTGTTATTACTGCACATGGTTACTGCTAACTAAACATCTGATGAATGAATGATGCAAAGATCTAAGTAAAGAATTAAATGCATAATAAGATATCTGGTCATATGCATGTTTTATTAAGGATATATGCGTGTATACATGACTTGGGTTCAGTAAAGTATCTTATGGGTTATAGAGAAAGAAAAAGTAAAAAAATTTTAGTCTGCACTAAATACTGATTCACCCCCCCCTCTTAGTATTTTTCCCAACAATTGGTATCAAAGCAGGTTCTTCTGCAGAAGCTTGATCGCTTGAAGGAGATCCGTCGCAATGGGAAGTCATGAAGGAATAATTTCTCTAAGGCCACCTATATTCTATGGAAGTAATCTGTTATTCTGGAAGATACGAACAAAAGCATATTTGCAAAGTCTTGGTGTAGAAGTATGGGCAATCGTGGAAGAAGGTTATCAGTATCCAGCAATTATTCCTACTGATGCAGCACAAAGGAAGAAATATGAAATCAATGCCAAAGAAGTCAATGTTTTATTAGGAAGCATGTCTGAATCTGAATATGTTAAAGTGATGCAACTAAATTCAGCAAAATAAATATGGGACAAAATCATTCAAAGCTATGAAGGATATGCAAAGGTAAAAAGTGCAAAACTCCAAACTCTCAGAATTGAATATGAAAATTTAAGGATGCATAGTTATGAGAGTATTTCCAGTTTCTTTTTACATCTAGATGATATTGTAAATCAAATGAAAAATTTGGGTGAAACCATAACTGATACTACTCAGGTGGAAAAAGTCTTAAGATCTTTGACTTCAAAATTTGAGTCAAAAGTATTAGCAATTGAAGAAAGGAAAGATCTACAAACACTTACTATTGTTCAAATATATGGTATTCTAACTGCTTTTGAAATGAGAAAATAAGGTCCCTCTCAAATCAGAGAAGTTTCCTTTAAGGCATGTGCAAAAGGAAAAGAAAAGGAAGTTGTCAAGGAATCAAGTTATATATCAGAAGAAGAAGAAGCAAATTTTGTGAGAAGACTCCAACCAGGTACTGGAAGATTCAGAGGTAAGCTTCCCTTCAAGTGTTTTACTTGTGGAAGAGTTGGTCATTATGTTTCTAAATTTCCTTATGAAGAAAATCATGATAAAGGGAAACAATTTGAAAAGGGAAAGAGTTATTATACAAATGAAGATAATGATGAAATATCAAATGAGGAAGAAGAAGATTCTGACCAAGATCTGCAAGTGCTCATGGCAAGGAAGCAAAAGAAGAAGGCTACTCAAAGAAAGGAGATACCTCAGAAAACATGTGCAGTAGAAAATGAAGAAGATGAAACAGGTATTGATCGTTTTTCTTGTGATTCACTTTCTTGTGCATGCAATGGTGAAGATAGTGAAAGTAACAGTATAAGTCTAGAAACAAATCTCAAAATCAATGATGAAGATGCATTTAAAAGGAAGGAATCTATATACCAAGATATGATCTCTAGAATGAATGGACAGATAGAAACAATGAAGGGACAGATAGAAATATATCAAAGACTGTAGGATAAAGTAACCAATCAAAGTGAAATACTTGAAGCAGAAATCATCTCTCTCAAAACAGATCTAGAAAAATCAAATAAGAAGAATGAAGAAATTTTACAAACTTGTGAAGAACAAGAAAATGAGTTGAAGGAAGATATTTTAAAATTGCATGATCAAGTAGAATAAGGAAGAAGGGTTGAAGAAAGTATGAAGAAGAAATGCCAAAGATTGGAGGTTGAGGTAAACATTTTAAAGGTAAATTAGAAGAAAAAAATAAACTCTTGAGGTTTCAAGATAGTACTAAGATTTTGGACAATATTCTTAGTAGTCAAAGGTCTCCTTTTGTTAAATTTGGTCTTGGTTTTCATGAAACTGTTAAAGGAGAATCTATTTCACAAGGAAGTGCTAAAGACTCAAAGGATATCAATGCAAAATCTGAAGTGTTGGAAGAAACAAAAGGTCAACCGACAATCATGAACTATCAAAAGAAATCATTCCCTCCTTTGATCAATAATGTTGAATGCTTTAAATGTCACAATTATGGGCATGTTGCAGCCAATTGCAGAAGCATATTGTTTCAGTCACAAACAAACAAATTCTACACAGAAAGGTACTCAGGCAGCTGCTTCGAATCAAAGCAAATATTAATCAAATCAGGACGGTTGCAGGAAATTGACGTCTGTAGGAATTCTAAATATTCTTTAGGAAATGTGGAACTGCTGCTGGAAATCCAGATCTGCTGCAGGAAATTCAGAATGGCTACAGGAAATCTGGAATGGATACAGGAAATGTGGCCACATGAGCTATCTTCAGGAACTTATAGAGCTGTTTTGAATCAAAGTAGATTTTCACATGAGTTATAAATCAGTTGGAGTGGCAATTCAATAAAGATACAACTAGATCAAAGAATACTTCAAGTTTAAGGCAAAATGGCACTTACTATATTAATTTAACATACCTCAATATTATAGCACCCTTTTAGCCACAACTAACCAATATAGCCAAACTCACAATAATTAAGGGTGGAAGGAGTTCGAAAATAGGGGAGGTAAGGCCTGAGAAAGGTGTCAAAAAATAAACAAATTTGAGACTGAATAGGTTGAACAATGAATAGTAGTAAATCCTATGTACGTGTAATAGTGGAAAATTAAGAAAATGAAGTAACCTACACACATGTCTATAATATTTAAATTAGTAAACAAAAATAATATAATGACATAAAAAAATTTAAAAAAATTATTTTCCACATAATAATTTGAATGGGGAACATATGACAACCCTATGGTGGTCTACCTCCTAGTTTTGTTTCACCTTAATCTATAAAAAAATTAAATGAATAATACCATTATGCTCAAACTAAAAATATATATATTATGTACTAAAATCATATGAAAATATCTACATGGATGGATATATTTCAATCACCATATTTTTCTATGTCCTACAAAAAATCAGTAAGAAATATCGACTATATTATGAGTGGGAGAAAAAGTCACCAACAAGTTTTTGGGGGTTGAGGGAGACTTTATATGAGAGCGTAGAAAAAAAAACATATAGTTAGTTAGATAAAAAAAAACACACATAATACATTATATAAATATGCATTAAAGAATGTAAAGCTGGTCAAGGTAATCCTCAAAAAAAATCTTCTCTATACTACCATCCATCACCCCATAGAATGTATTCTTGTAAATGGTACATCTATGAGGCCCAAGTGATATTCCATGTGGAATTTTTTAGTACAAAATTGTGTTGTAGTGTTTTATGGGCCAACATGTCCCACCGAATCAATTATTAGTGTCTCTCGAAACAATAATGCTACCAAGATTCCATGTTGCACTAGGATGTGAGTTAATGTGGCTATTGTGGTGTAATATTCCGAATTAGCCATGAGCTAGTTGGAATATTAATTTGTGTTTTGCTACTTTGTTTTATGAATAAGAGGATAGTGGAGGTCCCTAAGTCTCCTTAATAATGAATACATCAATTCCAATGTGAAAATGATACATCTTGGAAGCTTAATTGACCACCCTTAGGTGTGAAAAGGGGCTAGAACACATTGACTGGGTCAACTTTGACCAAATCAACAACTCTATCATGGAGGAGTGGCCATCAATGAAAGACAACACATTTTTAGATGGATATTATTTGCATGGAATTAGTGCCATTTTTGAATGGGTCTTAGGGTTTGGAAGCTCATATAATATAAAAGGAAGAGGATGGTAGCCATATTCATTATGTTTTGTATATGAAATTTCTAAATATATGGTATGTTTAGACATACAAATTTCTCTTGTTGTTTAGCTGATATTGTGTGTTGTTTATCACTGGGTGTTCCTGATTGAGAATCCCACCTCTTCCATGGAGAATATCTTGCAGTAGTGTTGTACTACATTTTCCACCTTCAGGCTTAAGGCCAAGCTTCATTTTTTATTTACAACGCAGATCCTATTGAGGGTTGAGTTGTTTTGCAGGTTGCAGCAGTGGAGACCATCTTTGGGTCATTTCATTGCTTATTTTCAGTGGAGTAGGCTTCCTTTCCATTGGGAGGATATTAATGAAACCCCTTGTGCATAATTTTAGATATTGGTGTTCGCCCATACATCCCTATAACGTAGTTTCTTTCCAAATCTACATTATTTTGAGGGAGGAGTTGCAGGGTGGTTTTGGCTCACAATTTGGAGAGAAGGTTTTCTAGTGAAGGGGATATTCCTTTCATCTAGGAGATCTATTGGAGGAGCCTACATTATTTATTATATCAGATCAGCCACACTTTCAAGATCTACATATTGCAGTAAATCTTCAGCCGTACGGCTTAGATTCCCATCTTGTACATGGTGTTTTGTTGAAAACTCTTACGGGGTTCTTCATTGGAGGTTCTATAGTGCTCAAATCTGAAACATATTTATCTTTTGTGTCATATATCAGCCCATTTTATGTTGCATCTTCATTTTCTATAGCAGTGCCTTTTAAACAATGTTGTAGATGTCTTCCGACATCATGATATATAGTAGCAACACCTCTTTTGAGGGATTTTTTCCATTGGAGGCTTGCTCTTTCTTATTGTAGATATTATGGCCCATTTATTATGCATATTTTTCTACTGATATAATGAATATAAGGTATCCATATTGGCCTCTTACTTTCATGTAATGTTTACACAGCTATTTCCATGGTTTTGCACTATATTCTTGCTTTTCCCATTTGGGAATATTACAGTGGTATTAGAGAATAATATTGGCACAGCCTGTGCATCTTGAAAAGCCAATATTTCATCTAAAGAAGGAGATCCTCCTACTAATAGAGATAATATATATCAAAGAATAAGACACCAAAAGTCTGATTATACAAATGACAAAGAAGACAAGGGTAAAACCTTTTTATCTGGAGGATAATATGAAGAGAAAGAGTTTCCTAAGATGCTTCTCAAAGCTATTCAAGACATTTCTAGAGAAATAAAGGAGATGAGGATGGATAGATACAAGGAATCCCCTAAATGATTTGAACATGGTGAAGGTTCTGGAATTTTTCAGCACTAGACTGATCAACCAGTGGAACAGCAACAAGTTTCCCAATGCTTTACAATGCCTACATTCTTGGCAATGGGAAATGAATGGTTTCAAGAAAAAGAATCCCTTGAAGACTATTTCATGGAGTATGAGTCTCAAACTCAAAGATTCAAGGACCACTTGAGTTTTCAATAATTTTTTCAAATCGAGGACAATAGGAGACCCAGTCATCACAATAGAAGTGGTGGGTTCATTCAAAATAATGATCTACATCGCACTATGTGAAAATTTTTCTTACCCAAATTTGATGGGTCATCTAAATGCACTCCAAAATCATGGGTAGATAAGCTTGAAATATACTTCTAGTTGAATAAATTTCCATAAATGAAGGCCATTAAGATAACAACGCGCACCTTGAGGGTGAAGCACATGATTGGTGGTTCCATGGCTTGTCCACATTGGCTCATGCCAATGTGACTGCATATTCAGAGTTCACAAGGAGGCTGGTGGGGATGTTTGATAGAAGAGATCCTGAAGCACCATTCATGGGGCTTGCAAAGCTTAAACAATCAGGTAATCCAAAAACTTACATTTCTGAATTTTTGAGACTTCCTGTTATGGTTCTTGATTTATCTGCAACAAGAAGAGTATATATATTGATTGATGGGTTATATGAACCTATTCATGGGTTGGTTAAGTCTACCAAATCCACTACCCTTCAAGATGCCATTGAAAGGTCTAGAGATCTTCAAGATGCCTTGCCAAAAGGAAAGGCAACATTTTAGCATAAGTCCTTTTTTCCATGAAAGGGAAAAGATGAGAAGGCTCCTCTTTGAAAGGAGATCCAAAATAAAAAAAACTTCTTGATGATGATGTCCAAAGATATTTGAGGAGGAGGAATCTTTTCTTCACATGACAAGAATATTGTGCACCCAGACATAAATGTGTAGCAGGAAAGGAACACTACATAGTGGTATTCTTATATGATAAGGAGAAAGAAGAAGAAGAAAAAGGGAGGGGTCACAACACTGGAATAATAGGAGATGATCCACCACCACCAGGGGGTGATTATGGAGCGATTTCTCCAATTTGAGGGACTCTTGTATCATTAAGAGTGGTACCCAACTATCATAAAACTTCCACACAAGAAACAGAGTTGAATTTGCATAGTGGAAGCATGGACATGACTATCCCATATATTATGAATATTAGATTGGTCCATGAGACATCACTATCTTGTGGTAAATCATCTTGGAGGAAACCTGATCCAGATTTGGTGAGAGATGTGTCACATCATGATGCACCATTCATAGATCCAGGAGTAATTGGAGCATTAGAAAACCGTGATACAATGTCGAGAGTCTTGGGTAGGCTCAAAGATGATGGAAACATTCTCCCACTATCATCATTACCCACTCTCACATCACATACTACGCTGAGAGGAAATGCTTTAGGATTGGAGGATGACACAATCATGGGGCAAGGAGACCATTCCTTGGCTATGGAGACTTAGAAGATATTCTCATTTGAAGAGGAATCTTCCATACATGGTAGAATATGGTGGCCACACATGCATGCTTTGGCTCAAATTAGGAATTTTTGGATGGATGATAGCTTCCCATGGGAGACTAACCTCCAAAAGCTTCAACCTTTACTTGAGCATGAGCATATGCAAGAAGAGAAGCGAGGAGGGGATAAAAACATCCCAATGAGTACCTTTGGCATGGGAGATGTCAAGGAGAATGGAAGCCATATGAAAAATGTTCTTTGTGATAGATCATTAGCACTTTCACTATGGAAGATTGATCAATATTGGAAATGTCAACTATTGGTGGATTATTCCACGGATCTTTTCACATGCATGATACTTGATGACCAGATACATGAATAGGGCTATTCATTCCAAGAATAATTCAGATAATATCATGGTAGTATATTCCTAACTAGATCATCCAAGCTCAAGGAGAAGTTGCTACAAAAAGAATATGAGGAATTCATTTTCAGCCATACTTATTCCATGAAGGCCTACAACACTATCATGGAGAGCTACACTTGGGAAGGCTTTGAAGAGGAAGTATATAATAATTTTCAAATGTTCATGAACCAAGTGGATTTGGAAGAGAGAGATAACTCAATGGAGGAATTATCACAACCACATCTTCCCTCTTTTGGAATGAGAGGGGATCGATCTATGGACCACTCCATTTGTATGAGTAGAAATTTTGGTGAGGAACATGCTTATGTACATAATGTTTTATTTGATGAATATTTGCATTAATTTACCATGCATATGTAGGCCATAGCTCCAAGGAGGAGCATTATTCCATATAAACTTCATGGCCAACTTTGGGCCATAAACATTTTTGAACATGGCCACTCCCTTGGAGGACATAGGGAGATGTTGTATCATTATTGTTGCACTCCAAAGGCACCAAACATATCTCACATTTTCAGCCATTTTGAGAATACTTGGGCAGCTAGTAACTGGTGGGGAAAACACTTACAACATCATTATCTGATGTAGTCAGGAGATATACTATGCTAGTTCCATATGTGGGACTATGACCCACCTCCAATTTTACAAATTTTTGTTTGTATGTACTTAGTTTTGATCCCATACATTGACGATGTGCTTATTATTTTTATGGGAATGATTGGAGGGAGGATGGGAGGAATGAATGTGCCCTATGGGAGAGATATTATCCATGTTCATTATGTTACATGTTTCATGGAGAACATTGTGAAAACCATGTTCGTTTCATTGGAACTATTGTCTCCTTGTGGGATGAATTATTTGCATCTCATAAAAACTTTGGAGGAGGATTCCATGGAGGGATGGATTGGGAGGAACTTAGCTTATTAGGGAAGCTTATCACATGATAGTGTCACCAATAATGGATGATAATAGTTGCAGCACTCACCTTGTTAGTTGCTTGAGGACAAGAAACATTTGGTAAAGGAGGACTGTAATATTCCCAATTAGCCATGAGCTAATTGGAATATTAGTTTTTGTTTTGCTGCTTTGTTTTATGAATAATAAGACAATGGAAGTCCAAAAGTCTCCTTAATAATGAATAAATAAATACCAATGTGAAAAGGATACATCTTGGAAGCTTAATTGAGCACCCTTAGGTGTGAAACTAGGCTGGAACTCCTTGACTAGGTCAAATTTCACCAAATCAACAACGTTGTCATGGAGGAGTGGTCGTCAATGAAAGAAAACGCAGTTTTATATGGATATTATTTGTATCGAAGTAGTTTGATTATTGGATAGGGCTTAGGGTTTGGAAGGTCATATATTATAAAAGCAAGAGGATGGAAGCCATACTCATTATGTTTTGTATCTGAAATTTTTGAATATATGGTCTGTTTAGACATATAAATTTCTCTTGATATTTAGCTGAGATTGTGTGTTGATTAACACTGGGTGTTCCTGATCAGGAATACCACCTCTTCCATTGAAAATCTCTTTTAATATTTTTATACTACATTTCCCACTTTTAGGCTTAAGGCCAAGCTTCATCTTTCATTTACAGTGCAGATCTTGTTGAGGGTTGGGTTGGTTTAAAGGTTGCAGCAATGGAGAACATTTTCGGGTCATTTCATTGCTTATTTTTAGTGAAGAAGGCTTGATTTCCATTGGGAGGATAGTAAGGAAGGCCCTTGTGCATAATTTCAGATCTTGGCATCAGATCATACATTTATTTTCCCCTACAATGTAGTTTCTTTCCAAACGTACGTTATTTTGAGGCAGGAGTTGCAGGGCGGTTTTAGCACACCATTTGGAGAGAAGGTTTACTAGTGAAGGGGATATTCCTTTGATCTAGGAGATATATTGGAGGAGGCTGCATTCTTTCTTATATCATATCAGACACATGTTCCAGAACTAAATATTGCAGTGAATCTTCAACCCTAGGGCTTAGATTCCCATCTTGTACATGGTGTTTTGTTGAAAACCCTTAACGAGTTGTTCATTTGAGGTTGTATAGTGCTCATATCTGAAATAGATCTATATTTTGTGCCATATATCAGCCCATGTCACGTTGTATCTTCATTTTCTATAGCAGTGCCTTTTAAATAGAGTTGTTGCAGTCTTCTAGCATTTTGACATATAGTAGAAGCACGTATTTTGAGGGATTTTGTCCATTGGAGGTTTGTTCTTTCTTATTGTACATTTTATGGCCCATTTATTATGCATATTTTGTTGCTTAAGCAATGAATATAAGGTCTCCATATTGGACTCTTACTTTCATGTAATGTTTACATTGTTATTTCCATGGTTTTGCTCTATATTCCTTCTTTTTCCATTTGGGAACATTACATGTAATTTGGGTTTCTATAATCCTATATAATAATAATAAGGGATTATGAGTACGGTCTTTACGAATTTTCTTAGGTTGATACGGACCTAGTGTTGCGTTACACCTAACTTTTTATCTATCTTGGAAAAACCCACAATACAACCTGTGGAGTTCTCCCATGTCAAAGTAGTTGAAAAAAATTCCTAGTTGATACTCCACTCATTACATTCTTGAGAAATATAATAGTACATCCCTATTATTACATGTAATTTTATTAATTACCATAAACAACCCATCTATCCAATTGTCTCTAAGTGATTGGTAGGTGAAACATTCCATACAAATTCATTTTCTTTTTAATGTTAAAGGTTGCTTCTTGTGTCAATAAACAAATAAAATGCAATTTGTTTATTAATGTTGAGGTATTTGATTTGGTATTTATTTGGGTAGTTTCTATAACATTTATAAATTCTAACCCTATAATAAAAAATGTTGGTTAACAAACCTTGGGAATCTAATATGGATGATATAATTGAGTTTAATGAACTTTAAAGAGACCATTGTGACAAATCTCTTCTGTTTCGGAGATCATATATTAGTGACACCAATATAACCTAGGATGCATCAATTTCATCATTTTTACTAATGGTTCTTGGTTTAGGATTGGTTATTCTAAATTTTAATTTGGTGATTGTGAGTTGGTTCTAATTAGACTACAGGCTATCAAATTTCCTTGAAATTTAATACAGTGATTGTTTTTATGGTATTATTTTGGTATTATTTAAAATTTTAAATGATTCAAAGAAAAAATTAAAATAAAAGCAACATAATTCATACCTCGAATGTAAACACAATGTATGGTGTTCATTTGGCACTCAAGGTTGTTAGAGAGTAAAAAAAATTCCTTTATATTTCATAAAATCACATCATGGGGTCCCAAATATTAAAGAATGGAGTCGCAACTTCATAATTCAGAAATATTACAAGGAAAACATGCATTATTATAAGCACAGATAAGTTGGAAACATGGTTGGCATCTTGATTGATATCTTGGGCCTTGGAAATCATAAATCTTGAGGGGTCTTCTTGTGTTAATGGGAATGAACATGTACTCTTGATGGCCCCATTGCTTCTTTTGGAATTGTAATTTTCTTGTAAGAACCCATATATATTAATTAAAAAATATTTCAATGGTTAAATATAAGTAAAATACATCAATTTCAACATTTTTTAAAGGTTAAATTTATATTCATATATGAAAACCTTGAAACACATGAGAAATTTTAGTCTAGATTTCTACTAAATAAATGATATCAGATGTAAAATTGATGCTTGCAGATTATACATATTGTGTTACTTCGGAACTGAAAACTAAGATAGGGCGATTGAGGCCTTAAAAAATGTGTCAAATTATAGTCTAATTCTAGAAATTGATGACAATAAACAAATAGAAAATTATCATCTAAATTTATTAGAGGTTGTATCTTCAGCTACGATAAGTTCCCTCATATTACTAGGAAAGTGGCTAGATTAAGTGGATATTCTAAGGTCAGATTCCACATGGTTTATTCTTCTAACTAGGAAGTGAAGAGTAATTTTGGTATCACCCAATACGAGGAGAATATTTTATTTTTCCTCATTTCTATCTACAATCACTTTTCCAATAACTAGATTAAGGTGTAATAAATATTCATTATATACATTTTCTCCTTATACCTACCATTAGTATGGGCTACAATAGGTTCCCATTCTCGTACATATATTAGAAATTTAGTGCCCCAATGAAAATGACAGGCTCTATCCATTTCTTATTCTACTTCCTCATTTTTGACCTAAATAGGAAGTGAAGTGTTCTCTTGATAGCGATGGGTGGAGTTAGTACCTTAAGACTAGGTATATGAGCCCTCCTATGTTTGATGAGTACCCATTTTTCCACAAACCCACAACTTCTAACGAGGCATTTTTCTCAACAAAGATAAGGTAGTAAATCTTATATGATTTTGGAGAACAAAGGGTGTAGGGAAACCACATTGGAGGGATAAGTCATCAAGAGAAGAAGGTGAAATTGAGTGAAGGTAGGTAAAGGATCCATGTAGATGAGAAACCACTAAATATTGCAAGTTTTACGTAATTCTAACCAAGAAAATAAGAATAAAATTGAGAGCCTACCAAAAGTAAATAATGGAATGGAGAGCATAAGAAAAAAATTCTAAAAGAGGTGAAACTTTTCGATTGGGACAACCAAAGAAAAATTGAATCAAATAGAGCCTCCATACTAAGCCAAACAATAATTCAATGAAAAATAGCTTATCTAACATATTAAATAGACTATGGGAGAAAATAACATCTAAAATTCCTTTTTTTGAGAGAGATCCTACACCTTAAAGAATTAAAATATGATCAAGTTAGTGGTATTTTATACTATGAGATTGTTTGTCTTGTGGAACTTGTGACCATGAAACTGAATTTCTAATATTGAAAATTTGATATGGAATTCCTTATTTCCCTATGAAACAAGGATAGGTTGATTCAATGGTTAGTAATACTCAATATTACGATCCATGGATGATTTTGACCTCCAGCTTAAACAAACATTTAACTAGTACCTTGAAATAATATTGCTACATGTTATCTCCAAAACCTACTGATTGTTAGGGTGGTGAGTGATAAATAATACCATTGGGGTGTGATGTTATGTGTCGGTCATTAATGAATGTTGGTGGTATTATCCCACCACCCACCACCCATGTACCCTATTAGTCCTGTAGAAAACATCCAACCTTGGGAAATTTAATGTACACCTTAATTCTACATCATATTTATAGAAATATATAAAGCAATCTATAGTGAAAAATATCTAATTTACTATGTAATTGCCCCATATTTTTTATTGTTAGGGATATGTGAAATTCCTCTGCCACTACTGAATATGGAGTTGACATGTGAAATCTAAGATAATATAGATTTTACACGCGAATGTGAAGGATATGTGTAATTCATATCATACTAAACATAGAGTTGACATTTAATATTTAAGAAACAAATATTAATAAAAAAAGGTGTTATCCATAATAAAACATTTCAAATTCCTCATTAAGTAACATAATTATATATCCACTTTATATATATAGGTGAAATGGTTGAAAATAAAATATTTCTTATAATTTAACCTTTAAGAGATAAATGAGAGATGAAAGTGATTGAAAATAAAAAATTACTTATATTTTAACTTTTTATTATGTGAGAAATGTAATTTACTTATTAGTTAAAAACCATATGAGAATATATATTTTCCATTCAAAATTTTATATTAATTATATATCTTCGTAGATATAATTGAATTAGAGTTGACTATTATAATATATTTTATATTTTTATTAATATATATATAATTAAAAATACTCTTTACTTTTATATATATATTTATATATATATATATATATATATATATATATATATATATGTATATGTATATATATATATATATATATATATATATATATATATATATAATGATTCATTTTTTCATTTGATTTATCAAGTGTTAATAGACATAAAATCTCTTAAAGTGAAAACATAATTATTTTTACTCTAGAGCTTCAAATATTTAACCCCCTTTGAAGCTTCATAGATCTATATTTATAATGGAGGATATATCTTAAATCTAAATATAGAAAATCCCAAGACAAATCAAATCTCTCAATGTGGAAACTTTCTTTTTTTAGTGCAAAGCCTCAG
This sequence comes from Pinus albicaulis, assembly GCA_034641835.2. Lineage (NCBI taxonomy): Eukaryota > Viridiplantae > Streptophyta > Pinopsida > Pinales > Pinaceae > Pinus > Pinus albicaulis. The sequence continues at coordinate 1,385,493,849 of CM076584.1, forward strand.
ATATTTTATCCCTATAGGTCCTTGATAGAGATGGATCTAGGATTTTTTTTTGTGCCTACATCCGAATACTAGTATATGATATGAGGTAACACTATATTTAAAATAATAATATAATACTTAGAACAAAAAAAATAAAGAAAATAGTAATAATGGAAGACATTAATGTCTACCATAAACAAAATGCTCCAATTTACACATTAATTTTACATTCACTTTATATAGAGACAAACTACTTAAAAGTAAATAAAAATTTACTTTTTAATATTTTAGAGATGTGTAATTCTATCACTACTTACTATGTTGTTAAAAAATAATATAATTTTCAAAAAAAACTCTTAAAATAGAAAATAAAAAATAGCCATGTCATAAAACATAAAAACATATATACACATATGTTTCATGGAAATAAAAACCTACAAATAAGTATTCTTTCCATAAGTTGGTGGTTAACTTAGAACAACATAAAGAAAAGTATATGCCCTTTTCCTTACATTGAATAGATAAAGGGAGAGAAACCTACCTATAATATATTTGTTTTCCCTCGCCTCTCATCGTCGCTCTCAATCCAACTTAACTCGCTTTATTGATACCTGCCATGGAAAATAGAAGACAAAAAATAACATAAAGGAAATATGATCTATTCAAGTTAAACAAATTGAATCGATTAAACTAATTAATACACATATAACATCATCATCTCGTGCATGGGAAAGGAACAAATGTCTTTATAATGAAGTATAAGGAAGAGTGCAACCAGTTGATTGATTCTTTGTCGCTCATACAGCTTGAGTCCAATCCTCATCACATCTAGCATCAACAATACAACAGTGTAAATTATACAAACAATATGTATACCAATGGATTCAATTCGATCATGATATATTCTAAAGAAAGATATTGAATCCTTCTACAAATTAATTTCGGAAAATAAACATGACCACACCATCACACCAAGTAAAATAAAGAAGAAAATCAATCCACAACACAAATATTTTTCCTGGGGAAAGCTTTCTACTCAAAACCCCTCTATCTTCTATTGTATATTTAACCTAGGAATCATGAAACAATACAATGCACTCTTGTCACAAGAGTCCGTTGTACTCTACCAACTATCTCACACTGATCCGGACAAAATTGACCAACACTTATCCAATTTCCTACCTCTTCTCAGTCTTCCTTACTTTCAAAATTCCTATAGAATTAAATCCCTATTATTTAGGAATTTCAGCCTTCCAAAGCTGCACAATGCTCATGGGAAATCCTATGGGTATATTATTGCATGGGGGAAGTTTGCTAATAATACAACTGATAGTTATTAACCTTTGTCTCAATTTGGTATTCATCATAACTGACATGCATGTAGCTATTGATAATAAATCATCAGTTACTTGACAAATCACTGCATGTGAATTAAATCTGATTTAATTCACTTGGCCTCTCACTAGTGCAAGAATCAGTTACAACTAGTTAAACTAATTTTAAATCAATTAATTGAGTTAACTGATTTCTCATGCATTAAACTAATACAATAACAAAAACTTAGACTCTAAAACAAATAGAATCACTCTTCATGCCTCACCAACCACCCTCAACTCGAATTCCATGAGCTATCTAAGTTTATCACACTTAGTTAACTATTTCAAGTGATTATGAGATAAGATTACAGTTTATTGTCCAATTTAATTAAGGGAAAATTAAATTAGAAACACATTTCTTGTTGAATTTTCAACATTCCCTCTCATCAAGAAAGAGGTTATCAGCTACCCTAATCATGCCTCTATGGTATTCAAATTTTCTCTTGGCGAGCACCTTTTTCAGAATATTTGCATCCTTATCCTTCGTGGCAATGTACTGAAGTAGCATAATGCATCTCTAAACACAATCTCTGAGATGGTGGTAATGGATGTCAATATTCTTGGACCCATCATGGAATACTAGATTAACCGAGAGTTTTATGCAACTCTGGTTACCATAATGTATCATCGTCAGATCCATCTAACAACCAAAAAAACCAACAAGTATCTTCCTCATCCAGATGACCTTACATACAGCCTAACTAGTTGCCATGTACTCTACCTCTTCTAAACTGATTGTAACTAATCTCTGCTTCCTGCTGTACCAAGAAACTGTTGTCCATCCTATGCTTAAGATCCCTTCTGATGTGCCATTTATGTTTGATGGATTTCTTGCCCAATATACATTAGTGAAGCCTTGATGCTTCACTCCCTCTCTCTATTTGTACCATAATCCACACTCTGTAGTGCCCCTAAGATATCTCAAGAAATTCTTCTCTTCCTTACAAAATAGCTTGTTCGTCTTAACCATAGACTGACTAAGTTGGTTAAATACTTAGTATATGTCCGGTTGTGTGCTCACCAAGTGCATGAGTGAATTCAAAATATGCCTTTAAATAGTAGCATCCAATACCTCTCTTGAAGTAGCATCCACCTTCCTCTAGTTTCCTGCAAGAGGAGTATCCATGGGTTTACATCTCTCCATGTGAAACTTACTCAAAATATCTTTGGAATACTTTCCTTGACAAACAATGATCTCCCCATCCCGCTACCATATATCCAAACAAAGGAAATAATGAAGGATTCCCATATCCTTAATCTCAAGCTCTCTTGAAATATCCTCTTTGAAAGAAGTTATGAGCTGCTCATCACCCGTTAGAATAATATCAGCTACATAAAGTAAAATAATCAGAAGCTTACCATCAGCCACAATTCGGTAAATATTCGCATACACTTCACACTTTGTGAAGCCTATCCCAGTGAAACAGATGTCAATCATGGTCTACCAAGCACGAGGTTCTTGCTTCAGCCCATACAATTATCTCTTGAGTCTTCACACATGCGACTCATTGTCAAAGCTCTCAAAACCTTCTAGATGATCAATGTACACTTATTCATGAATAAATCCATTGAGAAATGAAGCCGTCACATCCATCTGATGTATCTACAACCCCATTTATTATGAGAGTGCAAGTATAGATCTAATCGATGGGTACCTTCCAACTGGTGCAAAAATATTCTCATATTCAATCCCCTCAACTTGTGAGAATCCCCGGGCTACAAATATAGCCTTTTACTTCTCCACACTCCGATCTTCTCCCTGCTTCAACTTATAGATCCATTTATATCCAACCACTAACTTCATGACTGATCTTTTGACAAATTCCCATGCATTGTTCCTAACGATGGATTCATACTCCTCAACCATGGCATCAACCCAAGTTGGTTGTTTCACTAATTCCTAAAAAGAGGATGGTTTTGTCACAATACACTTTCTCATAAGAGCCACGTATCTAGTAAACTTGTCTCCTGACTGTCTCTATCTGCACAGTGATGTAGGTGCTCCTACATGTTCTACCACATCAAGTCTCAATATGTCAGCTTCTGTGGTGCGCCTCTTACCATGTCTGGTTGATGGCTCTGCATGAGTGGTTTCTTCCACTCCATGATCCTCCACCTGTGGCTCCTCCACATATTGAGTTTCATCCTTTCAAACCAAGAGTTCCCCGTCTGCATGCAAATCAATCTCCCTCTGAAGGGACAATTGCATGACTTTCTCCTCATCAAATTTTACATCCCGTCTGACAATTTTCATCCTGTTATTCGGGAAATACATCCAATATTTATCGGGAGTATTAGTGTACCCCAAAAATATCCCAATCTAAGTTTTTGGTTCTATATTCTTTCTATAGAAGAATAACATTGTCCAAATCTTATCATAGTATGAAAACATTAAAAGAAATGTTGGAGAAGGTGTTCAAGAATACTGCACTAGGTTCAATAGTGTATGCAATGCCCTCCCTACACACATGAAACCTCCACAAGACCTATCTCTAATGCAATTACCTGATGGTTTTGATCCAGAGATGGCTTATCAATTAATAGAAAGAGAACCCCTCACATTAGAATAGATGGTAAAGGGAGCTATAAGTGTAGAATGTAATTTGATTGCCAAGAGAGCTAGAATGAAAAATGAAAAAAATGTCACATATACGAAAGAAGTTGCACCCTCATTATATGACACTAAGATTGATAACCTGATTAGAACCATGGAGAGGATGGTGGAGAGAATAGATATGAATGGGAGATCTTATCATAGAGAAAACCAAATAGCTCCTCAAAACAGAAATCAAAATCAGAACGAAAACCAAAACTTTAAGAGAAACACCCCTCAAATAAGACAAAGAGGTCCTGATCAGTAAATCAGGCCTCCTTTCCAATATTAATATGTCGATGAGGATGAGGGGGTGATTAAAGAAATAGAGTAAAGTCACATTAATTTAATGGGAGTAAATAATGAGGATAATTTTTTCCTCACTAAGGAAGAACAAGGGATATTTACACCAAATGAGGAAGAAATCCTAGAATCTGAAGACTATAAAAAAGGCTTTGAAAATGCCATCATGGAAGTACATAGACAATATGACGCTAGAAGAAAGAAAAACTAGGACACTCCCAAAAGAAAGACCTCTGAAATTTCTGCAAGAAATATTCCTAAAAACGTTCGTAAAAAGACAACAGAAATTCTAAACACAGTGGCTGAAAGTTCCGATAAAACTAGAAGAAAAAATTGCCAACCTAGTGGCAAGTACAGTGGTGACCAAAGAAGCACTAGAAACACGGCTGGTGCCCCTAATAAAAATATTTTAACTGAGTCTCCTAGTAAAAACTAGCGAGCTGAAATTGCTATGAAAACAGTGTCCGAAAAAAGTGATTTGAACCTTTCAAAAAATCAGACACCTTTCCGTATAGAGAATGAAATTGCCAAGATTAAAATCTCTATTCCTCTTATTGAATTAGTCACTCAACATGCATATATATCCCAACTTTTGAAAGCTTTAAACATAGGAGAAAATGATGATTATGTGAATTTAAATGATGACAAACCTAAACTTTTGTTTGGACTAGAAGTGGAAGGTAAATTTCAAGAGGGAGGTGTTACTCCATTTTATCTCAGTTTAAACATCCATAATAAAATCCTCCACAATGCCATGTTAGACTCGGGAGCTTCACACAACCTCATGCCAAAAGTAGTAATGGAAATATTAAGACTTGAGATAACTAGACCATACAAATATTTATACTCTTTTGATTTCGGTAGAGTAAAATGTCTAGGCCTATTCAAAGATCTCTGTGTTAATCTAGCACAAATTCCAGCCAAAAGCCTAGTAAAGGATATTGTAGCGGCTGATATTCCTCCTAAATATGGAATGCTCCTTTCAATATCATGGGGAGATAAACTCCAAGGCACCATCCAAATGGATATGACCTATGCTACCATACATGTCTTTAGTCAAGCAAGACGAATATATAGAGAAACTCACATGAAATACATGGTTAGTAGTCAAGAAAAACTAGATAACTCCCCTATTTATTCTATCCACACTGATCTCGATTCAATTATCCTTTACAATGATGAAAAAATTAACGAAAAAATGACAAAAAATGAGCAATCAGCTGAACAAGAAAAGGAAAAAGAAGAGTAATAGTCAAAACATTTGGCCCAAATAGAAAATAACCAACATAATGCAGAAAGTAAAGAACCAAACAATGAAAAACATAGTGGCAGCCACAATAATGAACACAATGATAAATCTGAAATTAGAACTCTTTGGAGTATGAGCTTTTATGGTTCTTGTGGCAAAAATAGTTCAAGAGTAGGTGTATGGGTGCATAACATAGAGAAAAATCATGCAGAAGGTCACTCATACAAGCTAAAATTTCAATGCACAAATAACATAGCTAAATATGAGGCACTCCTCCTAGGGCTACAATTATTGAAGAAACTAGGAGCCAAGAGGATAAATGTTCATGGAGATTCACAGTTAGTCATTAGGCAGATTAAGGGAGAATACACAACTAAGCATCCTAGATTAAAATAATATATAGATGATGCCCTTAACCTCTTGAAAATGTTCATAGAATATGATCTTTACCTTTGTCCCTAGAAATCAAAAAATCCTTGCCAATTTTCTCACCTTTGCAGCCAGTACATGTCAAAAACCTTATCATAGCAAACAATACACAGTGCAAGTCGAATATAGACCAACATTCTCGAATAACATAAAATATTGGCAAGTTTTTAAAGGAGATAAACATATAGAATATTTCCTGCAGTCTAGAAATGGGTATGAAGTGCCAAATTCAGACTCGGATTATGAAGAAGACTACTCTACTGAGTAACAATCTGACAAAGAAGAGCCTCCTGATAATGTTGATATAAATATGATAACCAAAGAACACCCACATAAAACATAACTGTGTACTAATTCAGAAAGAGAAGACTTTGAAGTGCTACAGGCCAATAATGATAATTTTCCGAAGGGATTGGTTCCTCTAGAAGAACTATTTTACTTTAATGATGTTTCTAGGAAGCAAAAAATGGAACCCACTAAAACTTAAATAGAAGAATGCAATATAGGAAGTGAACCAAAACCCAAAATGATAAAAATGTCAAAAACACTGGAAGCCCATATAAAATAGAAATATATTGAGCTTTTCAAATAATTTACTTATGCATTTTCTTGGAGCTATGAATATTTAAACTCATATGATACTGAGATAATGCAACATGATATCCCTCTCAAAGAAAATCAGAAGCCCTTTAAACAAAAATTCCATAGAATAAACCCTGTGCAACTACCCCTGGTTGAGAAAGAAATTAAGAAAATGTATGATGCTGGAATAATAGTCCCTCTCAAATAATCAAAATGGGTTTCAAATCTTGTATTAGTGAGGAAGAAAACGAGATAAATTAGGCTATGCATAGAATTCAAAAATTTAAAGAAAGCCTCCTTAAAAGACAGCTACCCTTTACCAAAAATGGATCACATCTTAAAAATAGTAGTAGGTTCTAGAACAATTTCTTTGCTAGATGGATTTTCAGGATACAGTCAGGTGCTAGTAGACCCAGCTGATTAACACAAGACAAAATTCACTACACCCAAGGGCACATTCATGTATGTTAAAATGCCTTTTGGGTGGATGAATGTTGGGGCCACCTTTCAAAGAGCCATGGACATTGCTTTCTTAGAAAAGATAGGTTAGTTCAATGTGATATACCTTGATGACATCACATTCTACTCAAAAATTGATGAAGAACACCTAGCTCAGTTACGAAAAGTCTTTGAAAAGTGTAGAAAATATGGTTTGCCTTTAAATCCCAAGAAAACTATGTTTGGCCTTAAAGAAGGAAAATATTTAGGCCACATCATATCCTAAGAAGTGATCAATATTGACCCAAAAACGATTGAAGGAATATTTCAAATCAGCCATCCAAGAAATATCAAATAGCTGCAACCTTTCATTGGAAATATAAATTTCTTAAGAATGTTCATACCAAACCTTTCATAACTCCTAAGAAATATTGCAAACATGCTGAAAAGAGAAATAGGAGTCAAATAGACCTAAATTTACCAAGGATTTCTTCATCTTCTCATTTACATCAGAAAAATATAAAAGGACAGGAGCAACCCATACCATTTTTCAGCAAGGCATTAAGAGATGCACTTCTGAAATATAACATAATGGAGAAATAAGATTTTGCCTTAATCAAGGCATTAAAATATTTAAGAGTTTACATTTTGCACTCACATATTATTGAATTTGTGCCTCACTCAGTGGTAAAAGACATCCTAACACAAGATCCTGATGGAAACAGAGGTAAGTGGATTGGAAAAGGTCTGGCTAAACTCATGGCTGAAACAAAGTTTCAAGCATTAGACATGAACATGATTAATGCATTACATGAACAGGAGGAATTGGAAACTCCACCTATTGAAGAAGAATTTATGAATTCATCTTGGTATGCTGATATATTGTATGTGCTTTTTAATCTGAATGTTCCTCCTGGTTTGTCCAAAACAAAGGCTCGATTTTTAAAGTTAAAAGTTGTAAACTACTGCATTTTAGATAAAATTTCATATTGGAAAAATGCTAGTGGTATTTTGCTTAAATGTTTTCCTAAGGATGATGCAGATAAAATCAAGCATAAGTTTCATGAAGGAGAATGTGGAGGCCACCTCTATTGAAAAACCATTTTCAACAAGATCCTTAGGGCTGGTTACTATTGGCCCACCCTCTTTCAAGATATCCATAAAATGTTAATTTCCTGCCGTAAATGCCAAATCTTTGAGGGAGAAAGAAAACTACCGTCATTGCCTTTGCATCCTATTTTTGTGGAATCCCCTTTCCAACAATGTGGCCTTAATTTTATCGGAGAGATCTACCCTTCCTCCTCTGCCCAACACAAATGGATTCTTACTGCAACTGATTGTTTTAAAAAATGGATAGAGGTCATCCCTTCTAGAACTGTCACAGACTTAGTAATTATAAAATTCCTTGAAAACCACATTTTATCTAGATTTTGTTGTCCTAGAAAAATCATTATTCACAATGTTGATGCCTTTAGATCCAAGAAAATGGCGGATTTTTGCCACAAATATCAAATTTTATTAGGCCATTCCACAAAATTATTACCCTCAAGGTAATGGATTGGCATAATCCTCAAACAAAAGTTTGGTAACCATCATTAAAAAAATTCTGGAAGAGAACAAAAAATCATGGCACAACAAACTAGTACATGCATTATGTGTAGACAGATTAACAAATAAAATATCAATTTGAATGTCTCCCTATCAGCTATTGTATGGAGTAGATGCAGTTTTTACAACAAGTTTAGGGGCATCAATGATAAAGCTCATCCAAGAAGTACAGTCAGAAGAAAATGATATGCAAATAAGAATAAACCAGACTGTCCAGTTGCAAAAAACTAGAGAATAAGTATATAACAGAACACAATAAGTGCAGGAAAACATGAAAAATATTTTTGATAAAATAACTAAGGAAAATGATTTCAACATTGGTGACAAAGTGTTGAAGTGGGATTCAAGAAGAGAGGACAAAGGAAAACATGGAAAATTTGACAATCTATGGAAAGGTCCATACATCATCCTCTCTACAAGAGGTAAAAATGCATTTTTCATTCAAGAAATGGATGGAACAAAATTATTTGGAGGTCCTATCAATGGCAGGATTATTAGGCATTATTTTTGTTGAAAAATCAGTTTAAACCTTTATTCATTGTATATAACACTTCTTGAATAAAATATCAGAAAAATAAACATAGAAATAAAGAAAATAAGAAAAGAGGGCAAATAAAAAGAAAAGGTAAATCCCCATACCAAAAAAGAATGTTTTTGAAAGTGTGCAAGTACAAATGCCACTAATTTTGAAGAGAAAGTCTTGTTCAATCATACAGTCCAATCATGATTGAAATTTTTTTGAATTTTTGCTGATAAGATAGTGAATGAAGATTTTTCAATTTTTTTAAACTTCGCTTATCAGTAGATTAGATATGAAAATATATTGGTTCCAAAGCTTAAAACTATACCAAAAGGAAAGAGAGGGATGAATGAAAAATTTCATACTATAGCCCTCAATTTTTAGTTTTACTTTTTTCAAAAATAAAATTTGTGTGCAGCTTGTCCAAAATGCCATAACTCATGACAAATCAAACTGCTTAATCTTGATTTGGTCAAGTTTTCTATTTACTGTTGATACAGTAGAGAATGAAAATATGTCAAAATATTTAATCTTGACAAATAAGTAGATTAGGTAGAGAAAATTGATGTTAAGGGTTTTCCAATCTAAATGTGCCCAAATGAAGAAACAATTCTAGGAAAGTATGATGGGTAGGTATAGTTGAGCTACAAAAATAATGATTTTCAAGTTTTAAAGGTCATAACTTCAAGTAATAGAAGCACATTAGCAATTGAAGAATGAAAAAATGCACCAAGTACAATCAAGGCACTGATCTACAAATTCCAGAGATTTGAACTCTAAGATTCTTGACACCTCCTAAAGTAGTTGCCCTCCCCAGCTAGAGCCACTATTATCCTCCTTTATTCTATAGTTTCAATAAGTGAATATGGATTTTCTACAATCTGATGAATATAGAATTTCTTTCCTATCAGCTATCTTCCAAAATCTCACTACCTTCATTATCTTCGTAAAACCTTTTTCACTATATATCATTTTTCATTTTCAAAATTACCTTCCTACTTTAAAGACTCATGTTTGGGCTTTATCCTCTCATTTTCATCCTTATTTCCTACCCAAAGACTCATTTCCTCACTTTCATTCCTAAAAACCACATTGACCCCCTCACCTTCATCCTTTTCCCTCATTTGCACTAAAAAAATGCAAAAAGTCCCTTTTACATTGTTTTAATATAAAAAATAAGTTTTTTGGGACCCATCTCTTATATTAAAGCACTGTGTTAATATAAAAAATTGACTCTTTGTGTTTTATAAAACCTAACCCTTTATAAATATTAAAGCCCTACCTTAAAGGTTTTTAAACCTCCCACCCTTCGTTAAAAAACCTCATGTAACCCTATATTCTGCCCCCATTTCTAAACTTCCTGATCCTATTTTAACCCAAGATCCTTCTCATTTAGCCCTCACCCACATGCACCTATCCCCACGGCCATATAACCTTGGCACTACCAGTAGAATTAGTTCCTTCGCTTATTTAATAAACTCGGGCCCCACTATTTTTCTTGCCCATTATTTCAAAACCCTGACCACCGTAGATCTATATACCCCGATATCTAATGGCCAACGACCATTATTACGCATTTAAAGGCGCGAGGGTTAAATAACCCCTAACCCTCTGAAATGGATGGTATTCACCCATGTCCCATCTGCCACGTTCCATCCTCCAAATTGAATCACATCCGTGCCCCCTAAATCGCTTACCACACCTCATGCCATGTGAAGACCGCTCCTCATCTTCACGCCAAATCTTGATATCGCAATCTGATTCAAACTTTCTAGAGCCCTATCGCTCTGTGATGAAGCCTGATCTGCCATTTCCACCATTGCAGTGCTCCAAAAGCCTGAAAGCCCCAAATAAACACAAAAAGTCCCTCAACGCAGGTTTCAAGCTAACAATTTGTTCTTATTGTGTAGGTTTCATGGTAGGAATACGTAATTGGCATTTCAAGGGCCCGAAATTAATTGAATAAGTGTTCTGGGTGATGATCCAGAGAATATTATTTCATTAGAAGGACCAGAGGCTTAAAATAAAGCATAATAACCAACAAATCATGATCATTGGTAGTTATCGAAGAACTCCAACAACATAAGTTGCTCCACTGCGCAACAAAATTACAGACAGAGGCGTAGTGAAGAGAAGAAGACAATCAAATGACTGTGATAGTGAATATCAAGGGATTAAAAATAAAATCAAGGATTGAAAGGTTAAATCAGAGTTATAGGCACAACCACAGGAAGATCAAAGTCAAATCAAAAGACAAAGATGAATATAAAAGAAATAAAAAATTTAGAAGACAGAGAGGCAGAGATAAAGCATATCAGAAGAGTTTAAAGGAAAAACAAAGTTAGAAGGCCTAACATAAGGTTTAAAAGATAAATTACCATAGAGAAAGATTAGAATGACTCAACAAAAAACATTTACTTCTCCAGAAATATATTTGGACACCTACAACATGTTTTCTTTCAATAAAGACATCAGCAATTATTACAAACAATCAGAGATATTTCTCATCTACCCATCTACCCAGCAGTTATTACAAAATTTATTGAGAAAGCCTTAAAGTCAAATATTTCCAAAATTTAGTGCAAAATTTAAGTTAGGAGTTATTATTATAGTGAGTCAGTCTTAGATATTTTTGTCCTGGGACTTGCATGGTCTCAAAAGGTCAAAAAATCATTAACTCTATAATAAATACACATCTAAAACCCTAGATTAAGATCACCTCCTCATTTTGCAGATAAATATTGCATGTATTATTCATTTTAGTGTTGTTTGGTTGGTTTGTTGGTTTTTTAGTGGGTGGACTGGTTGGTTGCTTGATTAGTTGATGACTGCTAGGCTGGATTTGAGGAAGCTCTGAGTTGCAAAGATCTATTGTACTGGAGTAATGTAACTGTTTTGAACATTAGTAATACAAGCACATTCACAGGATTCTTGAGCTATGTTAATGGTGAATTTTTCCTTCTTTGTCAATATTTTCCATCTATTTTCCATTATGTCCATTATTTCTCTGATAAAAGAAAAAAAAAATTAGATTAGGATATGTTGTCTTGGCACCTTATTTCTATCTGCATTCTTTATCTCAATTTTTTCTTCTGCAAGGTCCAATTGGAGAATTATTAATTGCTCTATGGTTCCACCTAGCTTCTTTTCTTAGAAATTATTTAATGGAGTCAAACCAAAGAAGTTTATGGTATGCCCTGTCCTTTGGTGTAGCTTGAAATATTATTTTTAAGGACTTTCTTTGAAGTTTAATTAGTAGAGTCTAGCGAGGGAAGTTTATGGTATGTCCTGTCCTCTAGTTTGCCTCAAACTGTTACTTTGAAGGTATTTAGAGTTTTTTATTAAAGAATATAGGTGTATCTTTCTCTTTAGTTGCACTCAGTGTTATCTTAAATGTTTTCTTTGACTAAAAGTAACTCTAGGATTGCTAAATTGTTGTCTTAAAGGTTTTCTTATTAAATTATGGCCAAAGAAGTCTATGCTATGCCCTGTCCTTTTTTTTGTCTCAAACAATTACCTAAGAGGCTTTTCTTGTTGAATTAGAGTTAGAGGATTCTTAATTTCCCTTTAGTTTTACTGTTTTCACAACTTACTGTCATTTCATATTCCTTCTAATCTAAGAGATCCACTTGATATAGCTAGCTTTCACTATGAAAACCCTTGTACAGTTGATGAAAAATTATATCCTTTTACCACTTCATAGCCCAATGGATTAATGTCACTTATGGTCTATCTATTTAGCTAAAACACTCCCTCAATTAATCATAACATTGATCTATCAAGTAACCAATCAATCAAAACAAACAAGTCCTCATAACTTCATAGCTAGCCTAAAATCAAAGTAGAAGCATAAAGACATATCACTTACAAACACATGCATATATAGAGCCCTCCTTCAGTCCAGAAAGGCTAGGTCCTTGGGATCCCAAGTGGTTTGATGTGTTCCATGTAGAGTTTTTTCTTGCCAATCTTGCAAATCACAGGGAGCCAACAATTTCCACTTTAGTATGTCTCATTATGACTCTAATGTAGAAAAATTCAATTCTCTTTCATTCATTAATAAGAGGCTCATTTGAAGAACTTGTACTTCCATGTGATTCATATTTTTGATTAACATGAAGAGAAAGAGTACATGTTTTTTCCACTACCGTGATCAATGCCTCATCACCAGAATCAGATCCAAGGTTTTAATTTGTGGTTTCTATCGTCTTTGGTTTCAACTCCGAATGCAACTTCCAATAATGTTCATAATCATGTCCAACCTTTTTGTAGTGACTGCAATATGGCTTCAATCCTTCCTCGTTCTTGGTTATAGTTTATTTTCTATTTTTTCCCTTGCAACTTCCTTTGAACTTACAATTATGAGGTTTGAAAGATGACTTATTTGAATTATTTTATTTGCTATTCTTGCCCCTTATTTCAAGGCGAATGACCTTCACACTGGTTGCATCAATAGTAGTAGGTTCAAACAATAATAAATAATGTCTCATGTAACCATGTAAAACACCAATATACTTTGTTACAATTTCAGGTCAATCAAGTGGAATGCCAAATTCAATGCTAGTTTTCTAAACTCTTTTGTGAAGCTTTGTAGATTTTGAACCTTTCCTTGACTTAAATATTTCCATTGAATTAATTCCTTTTGTCGATAAGCCAAAGGATAAAATTGATCTTTTAATGCAATCAAAATGGTAGTAAGAAGAATTTGTTGTTACCTTTCTACAAATTTCTCTCCCACCAAACAAGAGAGGTGACACTCGGCCGAAGAGATGCTAACTAGACATTTGTCTCATTCTCATTAATTTGTTGAATCCATGAATACACGTTAATCTTTCTAATCCAATTTTTAATTTTCTCTGTATTATATTTTGGATTATATGTAGGTAAATTAAACTTTACATCTAGCTTAAAATATGGTGTCTAATATGTATGCCTATGACTCCTATAAGAATGATAAGAAGAGGAAGAATAAGAATAAATTTCACTAGTGGATGGAGAGGGAGGTGGTTCTCCTCCTCTGGCTTCATGGTGTATCGATTCATGATCTTTGGGCTCTTCCTTCTCTAGATTTATTTTCTTCTCATATTCTACAAATACCTTGTCAACTTTCTTTGGCATGTTGAATAATATTTGGTGATAATTTCTCTCTTCTTGTGCTAGTGCAACCTCATCTGCCATGTTCTGTATTTATGGTGCACGACCCACTTCTACATCAAAGGAATTGATGTTTCCTTCACCTTTTAGGATATTGTTTTTTGTTACCATATACTCATTCAATTCTCATCGAAAGGGACTTTATGTGATACCAAACTTGATCCAATATCTTTTACTTCAAGGATGCGTTTATAATTTTATATAAGACAACATGTTAGCCAATTAATTAAAACCACATGAAAAGAAATGGAAAAACATAAACAATCATGATATCATAGACACAACGATTTGATTAAGGAGTTCACCAAATGTACGGTATGTCTCAGGGAATTTTTCAACAATGGGGAGGCCTTCCTTTAATAAGTGGCATAAAAGAAATCAAGTACAAGAAAAATTTACAAAAAGGACCCTTATATCTCCAATCTCGATGATGGCCTAAAAAATTGAGAGCTCAATTGGAGAAGTGGATGTCACCAGTAGATTCGTGTCACGAAATCATGTAGAATCGACTATAAATTTATCTAATTCTATCAACAACACCACTATACATCTTAGGGAATGTTTATGGCATCTATTTTATTCCCATGCTCATGGTTCTGCTCCTCCTCTTCTTAGGGTTCTATGCGTCCTACACTGCTTTTCCCCAGGTCAAATAATTTGTGTGAGTTTGAATAAATTTTGTGCCAGAAAATAAATCTGCCAGAAAATAAGGGTCACTAGATGATTTAATTAAGGGAAAAATTCCTGTGTCTAGTGGCTGAATTTCCTGCATCAGGTCACTGCCAATTTTTTTCCTCATTAAGCCTACCACTTGGCTAAGGTTAAACAAAAATTTCACAAAATGTAACATGATCATACGAACTCAAATTTTAGTTTCATTCACACTATTGGAATTAGGGAAAATATCACTATCAATACAAGGAAAAGACCCTTTAGCAGATAATTTTCAGGAAGCCCTTATAAAAATAGCCCAAATATCTATTTGTAGATGATGTCTGTAGAGGAGGTTTGTGGGTGGAGGTTTTTGCGAATGTTTTTTTGGTGGTGCATTTCTCTTCATCAAACGCACCAGTGCATACTAAAAAGTGGCACACCAAGCCACCATATTCTCCGTATAAACTCGCTCATAGCGTCTAAGTACTCCAGGACACTGGTGCTCTATGTATAAACCATCCTTGTGCGTCTCTGTAATCTAATGCACTATAAAAATGTGCCACCATTTATAACACTGCCCGATGCGTCTCCGTATTCTAGTGCGCCATAACAATGTGCCTTGGGCTATTGATAAAACTGCCCCGTGCCTCCCAAAATCCTGTGCAACAAAAAGAGGTTAACTAAAAAAAACTATCGGTCATAAAAACCTCATTTTTAATTATTCAATGCTATAGATCTTTCAAGCATGGATGTGAGTTTTTCTTTTGTGAGGATCCCTGCTATCAGTGCTCCCATTGCAAGAAATTATGTCTTCCATTTCACACTATGGGGAGTTCAAATTTTTGAAAATGGTGGGCAAATTTGGTTTTTTCAATTCCTTAGGAAATATCACTCCTCGACGCACAAATGTATAGGTAATCTACTTGTTTCTCAATAACTAAACCTTTTAATGAATTAAAATTTGAAATTAACTTGAAATAAAATGTTTAAAAAAAATGATGCGTGGTGTGTTTGAGTCGTTCAGCTCACACCGATTGTGGTGCTACTTGTAAATTTACAGGCCCACACCCCCAACGGTGTTAACAAAAACCACAATGGGTTTTGGTGTAGTATTAAGAAAACACTCACCGATAGAATTTAAAAAATAACACAGAAATGTGGTTGTTTGAAGTTCCTCACCATTGACTATGTAATACTACAAGGAGGGCGGTGCGTTGACCAAACTAATCACCCAAAGGCAGATAGTGAGGTCACCGCACCGCCCACCCGACAACATTACATATTCAATGGTGCGGTCATTTACAAGACCGCACCGTTGACCATGTAATGTTGTTGGGTGGTGTATTGGCCAAGCTATCCACCTTGGGTGGATAGTTTGGTCAAATCACCACAAATAAATGTTCCCTGGTTGGGTTGTGCGTGAACATTTTCCATGCGCACCAAGCGTGGTGTGCGATAAAGTACGCATTGTTAATGGTGAGTTATTATTTTTTTGGGTGCGCTAATGTATTTTTATTTTTTCCAATAATATATATATGTGTGTGTGTGTGTGTATTTGTAAATACACTTCTCATTTAATAAAAAAATTTATTTAATATGTGAATCATTTAGTGACATCAATGGAGAGAAAAAAGGGAATGACAAGAACATATGGAGGACCATTATAATGTGATTTAGTTGTGCGAGGCATGAGAGAGAGATACTTTTGTACCCTCACCCTATTACGATAACCACCTAGTTTCCCCTAAGGGAGGTAGGCCTCCTCAGGTTCTACGAGGACGCTACAACCCTGAAGGGACATAGTGGGTTAGTGGGACAACTGATTTACAGGTGGGATGCATACAGATAGGCTTTTCTGGTCAGTCTTCGCTACTGGCATGAGCTCACTGAGGAGGAAATATATTTTACTATTAGACTATCTACAAGAGGGCACGGTTCACCCCAGCTCCTATATGTCCCCATCGGCTATGCAATAAGGAGTCAGCTGGCATAATCCCAGAGATACATTAGGCATGATATATTTTCTCCTGTATATTTTTAGTTGTCCAATGGTCAAATATGTATTGCATCATTTGGTACAGAGGAGGCGAGGTGCCTCTCACTACTACTAATGACCATTTCACACTGTACTAGTAACGAGAAACACATTTTTTGTCTGCTTTTATTTTATTTTTATTATTCGTTCCAGGCACCATGACTTGAGAGATGGTCTATGATTTTTCTACGGCAGTTTTGTACAACATTAGATAGATGTCATTCTCAGGCACATGGGAGGTTGACCTTACATTTTGCTTCAAATTTTTTTTTTTTTTTTTTTTTATATTTTTATGAAGACAACGCCTACTTTTTTTTCGAAGCCTCGTAGGCCAATGTTGCATGAACAGATGCATATGTGGAGCCAGAAGATGCCCATGAGGAGTTTGCCTCACTTTCTGGACAAGGTATCTACTAATGCACTAGAGTTTTTAGCCAGTGATGAAGACCACTCGTTCGTGATGGTTTTGTGTACGTACGCTGGTTTGGATTGGCGACAATGTACAACCATCCTCTTCACATAGGAGGAGGCACCAGATGTGATAGGTAATATTAGTGTTTTCTTTAAACTAATATAGTTTCATTTTATTGTCTTAATTAAATAATTAGAATAGAATTTATTCTAACACATTATTTAACTTATTTTATTAAATTTTTTGATGAAATTTTCTAATTATTTTTGTTTACTATATATTTTTTAGATATTGGGATGTTCATTGGGGACATGATTCCACCCACACAGAATGATGTAGGTGTAGATGTTGACCAGGAGATGGCACAGCGGTGGATCAGGGTGATAGAATTGATCATCCTCGGGTGCAGATACCCATGGGGGTGCGGCGTAGGGAGGACACACGATTTAGGATGGAGTTGGGTGACCGACCGTGTCAACTCTAGGTTCATAAGGGAGTCCACCCTACTATGATTAGAGAGATATATGGTGATCGTAGGCTCACAGAGCTCTAGAGAGATATGCCCCATGATATGATGAGCCTCTTGTGTCATTTCATTGGAGCTTCCACAGTATTTGCGGTTAGGAGGGATAGGAGTCATGGAGATGCATGAAATAGAAAACCATGTGATGATCGTGATCACCAGGGGAGTGATCATCATTCTAGTACTCCACCTCCTCCACCTTCACCTTGCGTGGGCGATCATGACCATCCAACATCTAGTCATGATTAATAGGCATCATCTAAGTAGTCTGCACCATCTTAGCAGACATTTTGTCATGAGCAGACACGACCATCGACTAAGAAGGAACCTGATCCTGAGCAAGTAGGCCCATTTGAGTGGGCAGGTCCATCTGAGCAACCCTCACCATCCACTGAGCATGATGCACCATCGAAGAATCATCATCAGGCAGTTATTGAGCATACTACACCATTTGATCAGGAGGTGCCTTATAAGCAAGAACGTCATCTATCTGAGCATGACGTTGCACCATCAACTGAGCAAGCATCGACTAGTACTAGTATTGATGTAGTACCACTAGATATTCAACATTTATATGCAGTTATATTACAGGTTTATATTTTTGACATTATATATATATATATATATATATATATATATATATATTGTCTTCATGTTGATGTACTTAATTTACATGTTGTTGTTCATGATGATTTGTATATTGTTAGGTCATGTTAGATTTCATTTAATGTTATTGCATATGGATGTGTATGTGATAGAAGTTACATGACATGATATGTATATTTGATGTTTGTGTTGTGATGATGTTATAAAATGCTTGTATTTTGTTAGATGATTATGATCACGGTGATTAGATGTTGTTAGCCAATTTGCATGTATATTTTAGAATATGATATTTGTACGATGTTTGTCATGATCATGATGTTTATTTTTAATATTAAATCATGAAATTTATTAAATATTCTGTCATGGTTGTAATTGAAATTTTAATTTTAATTGTATGTAAAATTCTAAAATTATAATTTTAATTGTAGGTAATTGTATTGTGATGTTGTATGTATTGTCATGATTCAATTTTATTAAAATTGTAAAATTTGTAAATTTGTAAAATTGTAATTGTAATTGTAATTGTAGTTGTAATTGTAATTAATGTAAAATTGTAATTGTAATCATAATTGTAATTGTAATTGTAATTGTATGTAAAATTGTGAAATTGTAATTGTAATTTTAATTGTATTCTAATTGTAATTTTAATTGGAATTGTATGCAAAATATTTGTAAAATTGTAATTCTAATGGTAATTGTAATTGTAATTGTATTGTGAAATTGTGAAATTGTAATTGTAATCGTATGTATTGTCATCATTCAATTTTATTAAAATTTGTAAAGTTGTAAAATTGTAAAATTGTAAATTAATTGTCAATTTTGAACCAAAACTATTATAAGTCTAATGTATACCGTAAATATTGTTAAATTAGCATAATTGTAAAATTGTAAAATTGTAAATTTGTGTGAGTATAAATAATTGTAAAATAATAAATCTAGAATAATATGAATTTTTGTAACATAATGAAGTTTAGAAAATAATGCAAATACATTCATGTTTAGGATTATCATTATTTAATTTTGATCTTACATAACAAAAATAACATTACACATTTTCAAGATATCATTCACACACATTTAAAGCAGTCAAGTAGTTGTATTGTTTTATGAATTGACATTAAAAAAATAACTTGATACAGTGCATTGTTTTCGAGATCAAAATAATTGCAAATTATCAAGTGAAATGGTTTTAACATTAACATAATGCAAGCCAATTAATTCAAAATACATATTTTAATGTTTCAAAAAAAAGAGTCTTAGTTATAATGTTAAGTCATTTTATTTATAAAAACCCATCTTTAAAAGTATAAATGATGAAATAACACATGTACCATATGATCACTCTTTGTTCTCATGATCACCCTAATTATCTTCTAGCTCACTTGGCATGATACCACTATTTTTCTAAAAAAAATGTTTTTATATAGGTTCATGTCTCAATAAAAACCACCAATCCCTATCCAACACATCTAGGTAAAAAAACTCTCGGTTGCAGTGTTTGGGGAAAACATAAGGCTCCTTAGCTTCATCTTGCATATTTCTAGAGTTGATACATATCAGCTTACTATCAAGATATTCCTTACATTACTCTGATAAAAGGTGTCCCACCACTTGCACCTAAAAATAACACATTGGAAGGAAGAGAAGTTCACTTCAATGATCTATTGTATCTTTATGACATAACCTAACATCCCTCATACTAGTTTTTTATCATGATGGCTAGATCGAATATATTGATCGGACTCAAATTCTACTCTATAGTCTCTTGTCATGTATCTATCATCGTCATTTTTTGTGTGAAAATGGTGTCCATATGCCCACATAGATGGGAACAAATTATCCTATAAAAAAGTTAAAAAATCATAGCGTCACGTGTCTTATAATAACCCAATTGTTAAAATGTGAAATATAGATCTTACATTTCAATTGTGCATTATTAAGTTTAAAATTTACATCAATAGATTATTACCGACCCAGTTCACCCAATCCTTACGTTTAATGCATCCTCTTCAGCATGTGGGTAACAACCAGTTGCACTATATTTCTCTCTGAATTGGTTATCAACCAAACTATTGTGGAATATAATTGGCATATTTTCTTTAAAATTATTGATATAATGCACATTTATACTATTCAACTATCTGAATTCTTTCCTGTCAGTATCCCATTTCATCGTATTTTGTTCGTACAATGCGACCCACGCTTGTGTCACTTTGGAATTGTAAAGAATGAATAATTTATTTCTTCAGTTTCTGCATTCGCTGATGAAATAAAACCGACATATAGTACATATGAGATCAAAATATACATTATATCAAAGTTCAACATGAAGATTTACTTTGTGTAAATTTTAAAAATTATAAGTCACTTACTCTTTATTAAGAGCCTTTTTCCATCCATTTGGAGAAGTTGCCCTTCCCTTCTGTCTGCATCCCTTTCATTGTCCCAAATCACCATAGTTGGTGTGTTGTTTATATTCTTGATGTACTCACTAGCATAATAGAAAGACGCATATGATATGTACCCCTCTTCCACAGACCCCTCGAGTTTTTCCCTTTGTCGAGCACAACCTTTCATTTTCTTCATGTACCTCTCTAAGAAGAACATCCAGTGACAAGAAACCACCCCAACTAATTCATCCTCATCTAATAGGTGGATTGAAAGATTAAATTGCAAGTCCATGAAACTTGCCATCAGTTCATTTTCAAACATACAAAAAATCTCAACTATCTCTTCATTTCATTGTGGAATGCTAGCCACATCAATCTCCTTTGATATGATCCAGCATACAAATGCAAATAATTTAGATATGGCACATCCTAGGTCGTGGGTGAAGTCATGTTTCACATGGCCACACACTGACAAAGGATAATTCCACTGAAAATTTATAAGCACATGCAATAATATACAAAATTATTTATGTTTTATGATCCCTGCATGAGACAAAATTTATTATATAAAAAATAATAAAATCATTCTTTGGACATTATACGTACTCTTAGAAGATTCAAATCATCATGTGATTTCAACCCTAACAAATGGTCATCCATAGTGAAGCAGCGCCGTAGTGAAGAGCCATATGAAGATGGAACCCTCACACCCATTATAACTTCCTTTGCCAAAGAAAGATCATAGTTTTTAAAAATCCATGGGACATCACCTTCTTTGAAATACCAATTAAAGGGACCAGCTTCCTCTGATCCTATACTTTCTAATCATCTTGGCCAATGTTTCTTTTTAGTTTTTGAAGTAATAAGATATTTCCTAACAACCAATGTGTCACTTTGTTTCAATGATATGTGCCTCCATAAAGAAGATGAAACATTTTTAAATATATGCATGGGATATAATAAGTTGGTAACCTTAAGATGATCCCATTATGGGAGGTGAGAAAAGATAAATTTCCTTTTCATCCCAATGGGAACTTTCTCAACATAGGTGTTGAATAATTCTAGATCATCAAACATAGGCTACCCATTTGAATCGAACATTTCTATGAACTCTACTCCTCCTCTCTCTCATATGCTCTAAGCTATTCATATGGTGTCGTTATTGCAGGCCTTTTGGTTCTCTCTCATCTACCATTGAAAGTGGATGTTTCTTTTCTGTAAGGGTGTTCTTATGGGAGGAATACCCTTGAGCAGTCATACACTGGCTTTCATAGGTCATTGGACCATATATATTTCAGAGAAGGTCCGCAAAATTTACATCCATAACACCCTTTTTTTGAAAGACCTTCGATATTATTGTATACAATATGCATGGCACGTTAAATAATATCATGAATATCAAAACAATTAGAATGAATTAAATAACTAATATGCAAAAGAATATTGTTACGTATATAAACAAATCAATAAACATGCAATTTACCAGAGAAAACTCTTAATCCTATATAATCATGTGTCATGTAAGCACATATGCCATACAATGTAGAACTCATGTCTATTGCGATGGGTCTTAATACATCGTATACATTTATCCCATCACATAACTCCTTCAATTTGTCTACCAGTGGTTGTAATTAGACATCCATATTCTTCACTTCTCTTCTACCAGGGACTAAGAGAGCCAACATAATATGTTCATTCTTCACGAAAAACCATAGGGGGATATTTTTATTAATCACTACTACATGACAAACATAATATTCGGTGTTTTGGAGGGAATATGTTTTGATGCCATCCATGGATATGTTGAGTCATAGACTTCATACCTTGTCCTTGAATTTTTTGGGCCATGTATCCTCTATATGCTTCATGGCTATTGAATCTGTTGGGATTCTCATAAATCCCAACTCAGTTCTATGTGAGTTATGGCTTCCCTACAACATAGCTAATTATTTGCAATGAAAGAGCCTTTAAATCCTTGGGATTATAGGCATGTGCCTCAATATCTTAAAAGGAGGACCACGTGATTTACCCTTCTTTTTTATTTATCATACCTGTCATCCCAACATTTTGGAGATATCTCTTTTTCTGCATATTCCTCTATATAGAATATAATCATTTGGACATGCATAATATGATATGCACTCAACACCTAACATTTTCAAAAATTTCTTTGCCTATTTTCAGCTACCAGGAAAGACATTATCACTTATAAGAACCTTGTCTTTGAATAACCTGTAGTTTGTCATGGAAAATATTAAATGTACAGTAATACCGATAAATATTAACATTCATAACATTGACCATTTGTAAGTTCATTCTATGATTATATTTCTCAAAATATAAGGGACTTAATGGTCAATTACCTTAAAATTTATGAGAAACATGCATTTGACAAGCCAAAATTTTCTTTCAAGTTCTATAGTAACATCGTTGTCCCCATCTAGGTAGACTTTGACTGGCTGTCAGGCCCAAAGGGAGGGGTGGTGGAAGAAAATTGAAGGCTTTGGAAAAAGGTATCAGCAATATGAGCATCATCGCCTAGCTAATCATTGGTCTAGAATACATTTAACAAAATTGTATCCATGGCACTTTTATCCCTTAAGTAATCATCAGTACCAACCTCCATTTAATTGCCTCCATTTCTAGTTTGTGAAGAACTACTATTGGTGTAGTCATTCCTAATTGGTGAATCTGGACGTAGTGGGAATTGAGTAGGTGGTTGATTCACCATTCTTGGTATCATTCCTCTCCAAATATTTCTCTTAATTCAACCTTCTTGACATTGTTTTGGTGTGAAATGGAATATGGTAGGTAGCTCTCTCATCATCATTACAATCCTAATAATTTCAAAAATTATATTTGAACATGATTAGTATAAAATAAATGATATCAATTAGTAAGAACATCGTCAATCCATGATTAACTCATTAGATGTTGAAATAATTACATTAATATACCAAAAAATTGTTACTGCCCCAATTGTCCCAAGATTGTGGCTAGAAAATGCAATTTTACAGTTGACTGGGTGAAGTGGCTGTCGATTTCATCTACCAAATGCGCCTTGTGGTATGCTACTCCTGATAACAGCTTCCAATGTTTTGGAGTTGTTTGAATATTTTTTTCATCGTAACTCGATTCTAAATCTACATGAACCTACAAATTTGTATACATTAATTTTATTTAGTTGATTGACTTGGATAAAAAAATAAATTCAATTAGATAATGAGAATATAAATAAAATATGAAGTAATTATGTCTCGAGATGGATAGGGAGAACTCCATGATGGACTTTGAGAAAAATTGTGGAATGAGTTGGATTTTGAAGAATTGTCTATTTGATATAATTATGATATTTTCTCCCTGAATTTGAGAAAATCAAAAATAAATTGTGGTGTACATACCTAAAAGTAATTTTGGTGCCTTAAAAATGGACGTATTATTATCAGTGTTAATGTATTATTAACCACACCAACGTGTTTTATTTATTGCATGTCGGTGCGGTTTTATTAACTAATGAGTTCATGTTGTTAGTTAAAAAACACACTAAATATCTGGAAATAAAAAAATGCAACTGTATTTTTTTGAAGTAAACAAAAAAGTGGAAAAATGAAAAATGGGCAGCAAATTATTTTCAAAAATCTAATTTCATAAAAACATTCTTTAAATAGTAAAAGCTATTTATTGTTTCATTATTTTTGAAAAAAAATTGAGAGATTTGCATGAGAGGTATACCTGGAGAAAGAGAGCACGAGAGCACTGTGGAGCATCAAAATACTTTCGAACGAAGACACTGTTTAGAGAATCAGAATTTGAAACATCTAGTGACTTTCACAAAAACCTTGTAGTATATTCAATTGTTAAATTTTGTTGTAATAATTATTTTTTATACATTCTATTGGATTTAATACACACATAGTAAAAATTCTAAATTTTACTATGCATTTTCAAGAAAAAACAAAAAAATCCATTCTTACATTAAACCCTTGCTTCTTCTTGTATAAGTGACTTTATAATTTGGGCTTTTCATTTTAGATTTTTAGGGTTTATATATATATATGCGTATGAAATCTAACCCGCAGGACCACTTGCAGAGCCAAATCCCAATCCATGCCGGTCCTTGCATGATTTAAAAAAAAAAAAAAATTTAATTGATGTGCCTTGTTTAAAATAGTGCATCGGCCGTGTACTAAAAAAAAAAAAAAACACTATTTGATAGAAATAGTGCTTATTTGTTTATGTTTGTCTTAATCGATGCACCTGTTAACATATAACACACAGGGTCTCCTTATTGACAAAAGGCACTACACTTTGTTTATACTATATTTACGTTGCATTTATAAGAACCTACCACACTGTGTTCGATGCATACTTTGGGAAAGGTGCACTGTTTTCTTGATTTTTTTTTACCTGAAAACTATGTGATTTATTTATAAAATACATTAATGAATGGTGTTGTACAATTTTCATATTGATAATTAAATGGCTAATAATATTTCTAGTAGAATAAATACTGATATCACATCGAGAAAAGTAAAGAAGGAAATTTCTTTGGAAATTATTTACAAAAATTATTATTTTTGAACAATATGTAAGCTTAACTAATATGTATTTTTTAGTGTGTATCATGAAGAGCCAAAAAATGGCAAAGCTCGATAAGGTTATTTCTTATCTAAGACCACAAGAGCATAAAATCTTGATGGAAAAATTACAGAAGGATGAATCAGGTGAATTAAAAAACACTATTCATCCAATATGAGTTTCTTTTTTTTAATTTTCATTAACAATATACTTAAAAACATTAGATAACATGTTTCAAAGAATCTATTAATTCAAATATATTTAATTTTCTACAGGGACCAACAACAAAGAAAATAAATGTTGTTCTAAGAAAAGAAAAAAAACAGAACATGAAAATGAAAATGAATTTCTCCTTAGCTCATCTAGAGTGGTGTTGGAGGTTAATGAAACAGGGAAAAACTATTACAAAACTTTGAGGGATTTAGTGGAACGAATGTATAGTAGTTATTTCTACTTACAATACAAAAATAAATCCAATGATTCCAAGAACACAATTTTATTTAAACTATAGGATGATTTTCCATAAAATTGGTCAATGAGGCATGTCAGACTCTTAATAGAAAAAACATACAAAAACAAAAAAGAAGAAATGAAAAAGTAATATTCCTTTAATTTTTTTTCTAGAATTATTTGTATATATTACTACAAAACAATCATTTATAAATAGTACTTTTGTTATATATACTTTTCATATATCAATATAAAAATTAAATAGTTTATTTCCATGTTTAATTTTCAGAAAGAAAATATCAATAGATGAATGAGACGACATTAGAAATATTCTAGTAGCAATGTCCAAAAAGGTGTATAAGGAGATGGTCAAAGAAATGGACATAGTTACATCACACAAGGAGCCATCTCAACAACAATGTGCTTCAAATGTAATATGCAATTATTGAATTTTTTGATTAGGTACAATAAATAAACAATTTAGCATTAAATATTAATTTCATGTATTTTCTTCCAGAAAGTAAAAGAAAATCAAACCCATTCAGCACATTAAACAAGACGACAAGGAATAAAAGGGTTGAGATCTATGTTTGTGAGTAATTATTTCTTCCTTATAATAACTTAACTAGATTTAATTTTTGTATATTTTACGTTTTTTAACAACAATCATCATTGAATGTCTTCAAATAGGTGCTAACCTACAAATATGAAACATCAGAAGATTTTATTAACATTGTGTTAAATATGGGTTTTCAGTATATCTTGGCATATCAGAATTTAATTGTGGAATTTTCAAGCATATATTTTTCTTTACTTATATTTGTATATAATTAATTAAACAAAAAGATATTTTATATTGAATCTATGATTTGCTATGGGGTATAAAACTTGCAGGAAACAAATTATGGAACTGTGCCAACAAATAAATTGTTGAGAGATGGCATGAAATTTTGTTTGGAAAGAATGTGTATGTTTCATGAGTCAATTATTTCTATGGTACATTTCTTTTCGATTTACATTCATGTATATTATTTATTATTTCAATTTTCATTATTCTCACCAATGTATAGACACTTATTACACTTTATTTTTATGTTTGTAGATGGAACCCGAAGAAGAGGAAAATAATCAACACAATGAAGAATACATTCCTTCAAATAGCCCAAGTCATGGAAGTAACTTGAGCAGTGACAAAAGTTCCATCGAAGAATGATGATCAATATGGTTGGATATCAAAGCAAGGCATTGTATTTTTTGAATATTTGTTTGCGAAATCATATATTTTTTTTAATGTAATGGACATAGTGTCCCAATTGAAAGACGAAGGGATATCAATAATTGTCCCATTTTGTATGAAAAAGAGTGTCTTATATATATATATATATATACGTTTTAATTTATTCTATTGTGTTCTCCATTGTATTTATGAAATGTTACACTGCTAATTAAATATATGGATGTTTAAATATTATAGTGAAGAGATGTGAAATATGATGATATGATATAACATATTAACCCAACTATCACATTCAAATGCACTAATAAAAATGTAATTGATATGAATATTGTTATAAGATATGTGTCAACTTTTGATGAATAAGGAATTTTAAAAAATCACAATAATTGCACTTTCATAGGTCGATGTTTCTAGAAAATAGAAAATGAACATCGGTGCATGTTATTTACTGCGCACCAGTCTGTTTCTATGACCTATGGGCATTGTAAAAACACCAATACCAAGTAGAACTCATGGTGTGCTTTATTGATGACTACCAACCAGGTGGTCTGATAGTCATTGCATGCACCATTACGGTCTGCCTTTAACACACTAGTGTGTGTTTATAACTTAAAGGCCAAGTGCATCTTAGCACCTAGACGGCTCGGTGCAGTTTTACACCTTAACGACCTAGTGCATGCACCTTCTATCTGCCCAATGTGTCTTGTTGGGTGACAAAAACTAGGACATTGCTAAATGCCATGGAGTATCCATTTTTTTTCCATTCCAGTGCTTGGTATTTTTACAGTACCAGTGTGCACATCGTAAAACTCAATACTGCATTCACACTTATTGCACGCACCGATGAGGAAAACATCAGTATAACTTCTAACAACCCAATTTTTTTTAGTTGTGTTGAAGTTCCATTAGAAGCTCCACAAAATCCTACTTTACCAAATATGGATGTTGTAGAAAATGTTTTTTGACAATTTTGTCCAATTTCATAACACTAAAAACCTCCTTTATAACCTTCTCTAGAGGGTATTTTCCTTGTAGTGTATGAACAGGTCCTTGGTTCACCTCCATATGATGACCTTGATTTTTCAGCTATTTTCAAGGCCAATTATATTTTTTTATCCTCTTATATCATTTCATTAGGTATCAAGGCATAACAAGTGGAACCAGAAATCCTGATATGCCTCACTGAAGGAATGAGGCCATATAACATTTCATAGGGAGTCTCATTTTTTATAGTATTATATGGACACGTATTCTTTATATACGAAACACATATAACCACATAAAAAAAAAACATCAGTTTAACTTTCTTAAAAAACATCATGGAACATACCATATTTCATATTGTCTTGTTGATGCACACTCGCTATAGAAATATCAGAGTATGCACAGAAACTATATAGTTTACACTCTACACAACCTTATTACCCATAGTGGGTCTGTTTTAACTTCAAGGCTCGTTAAACATGCGTACATACATATGGCGTGATCAAAAAATTATTATAAACAAAGCACATATAACCCAAAATAATTTTTTTTCACGGAATCTCTTACTAGGGGGTCCCATGACAAGCCCGACCAATCACCGGCGATCACAGATCGCAAAATTTGTTGTTTAGATCTCACACTTAAAATTTAGTCCTTGAGAATTTTCAAACTATGCTGAGCTAACACGTTTCCTCCTCCTTTTCGCATCACAAATAAAACAATTTAATTTGTGACGTCTTAATACTTATTTCCTAAATATTGTGAAGTGCGAAACTGCATTGAGCTAACAAGTGTCCTCCTCCGTTTTGCATCGCAAATAAAACAATTTACTTTGTGATGTCTTAACAATTATTTCCTAAATCTTGTGAAGTGAAAATTTGTTTCTCGGCACTGTGATATCCACCGTTGGTTTAGTCTCAGATCCGATGATCCCCGCTGTCTCTCCACTCCTCACTTAACATCATTGATAAAACAATTCAACTTGTGAATTTTTAATGTTAAATCCATTTCTATGTGATGTGTGATGGTTTTCAACTTTTGATGAGATCTCTCCCATTGATTGCGTTCAGATATACGACCCTAGTCATGCCTCTAAACCGATTTCCCTTCCACTATAAAAATTAACATATATATGATTCAACAGATTTTAAAGAAATAGTTTGAGCAAAGAGCCCAATCAATACAAAAAAATTGAAAATTAATAATAAAGGAAATTACAGAGCCAAGCCCTTGATTGGCTGGTTATTACAATTGTTTATGCTCTATCTTCCCTCGTCTCTCGCACACCTATTTCACACTATCTCACTTTTTCCACACTCTCTTCTCTCTCTCACCTCTCCTAATTTCCTTCAATCTATCTTTGATATCCTCTTGTAGTTTTAGCATCTGTGTTCTAAAACCAAATCCAAAAATAGAAGAAAAGAGATATCAATGCCTTAGAAATAAGCCACTTCGAGGGGGGAACCTCCAATACATTACATGAATGAACAATTATTGGATGATACAAATTACAAAACGTCGTTTCTATATATAGGAGTCCAAGGGGTGATAATGCAATCCTAGCCAACCTAACAATAATAATTTAAGGGTACAATAATAACAATATCGGGGTTACATGGGTACAATAATAACAATAAGGGGGTTACACTAATAACAATAAGGGACTATACTAGTAATATAGGGACCTAACATGCCCCTCTCCTTCAAACAATTGTTGTCCTCAACGCTTGAGTAGCTCTAGGTGCTTCTGTATAAAATTCTCATCCTATCATGTAGAATATTCGGTGGGTAACTTCTTCCACTTGATGAGATACTTTGAAATTGATCGATTTTGTAGCTGTCGAGTTCTTGTTTCCGTGACTTCTTTAGGTTGCAATATGATTTTTCCTTCATCATCAAGTTCTGGCAATATTGTTTGAACTAGAAGATTTTCACCTATAACCTTCTTTAAGCATGAAACATGGAAAACTAGATGCACTCGTGAAGAAGAAGGAAGCTCGAATTTGTATGCCATAGTACCAATCTTTTGAAACATCTTGTAAGGACCATAGTACTTTGGCGATAATTTATTATCCTTCTTAGCTTGCATGAGGGACATTTGTTTGTATGATTGTAGCTGTAAAAATGCCCAGTCTCCTACATCAAAACTTTTCTCGCTGTAATGTTTATCTTCCTGTTTTTTCATTTGATTTTGTGCCAAATTCAGGTTATCCTTTAAGAGTTGGAGAACTTCTTGTTGATGCTCGATGTGATCTTCCAGTGCTTGAACCTTCAAATTTTCTCTTAAAGATGATGTGATGGATGGTGGATGATATCCATAAAGTGCCATAAATGGGGTCATTATTGCTGTAGTATGGAAGGAAGTGTTACACCACCATTTAGTGAGAGGTAACCACTTGAATCATTATGTTTGTTTATCATATACAAAACAATGAATATATCCTTCCAGAAATTTATTTACTATCTCAATTTTCCCATAGGATTGAGGATGATAAGATTAGCATGAGCTAATTGATTACCCAAACAAGAAAATAACTCCATCCAAAAATTTCCAGTAAAAATGGGATCTCTGTCACTCACAATAACCCTTGGTTTTCCATGTAGTTTTTGAATTGTTTCCATAAATGTAGTAGCAACTATACTTTCTTTAAATGGATGAGATAATGCACAAGAGTGTGCATACTTGGTAAGTCTATCACCTACCACCATGATGACACTCTTTCCTTCAGACTTAGGTAAAACTGTGATAAAATCCATTGAAATCTCCTCCCAATGTTGACTTGGAATAGATAAAGGTTGTAGAAGACACAAGGTCTTAATTATCTCAACTTTATTCTGCTAGAAAATGCATCTTTATTCAATAATTTTGTTATAGGTATTCCTATTCTACCATAATTCTTAACAAACTTGTGATAATACCCTGTTAACCCAAGAAATCCTCGCAACTGCTTTATGGTTGTGGGGACTTTACATTCCTTAATGGCTTTAATTTTGTTAGGGTGTACCTTAACACCCTCATGAGATACAATATGACCCAGATATTCCACCTCTTGTACTCCAAAGAAACATTTGGATGTTTTTGCATATAATTGTTTCTCCTGGAATAGTTTGAGCACCCTATCAACATGTTGAACATGATTCTTCCAAGACCTATTGTAGATTAGTATATCATCAAAAAATAATAGCACAAATTTTCTAAGGAAGGGTTTGAAAATGGAATTCATCAACCCTTGAAATATAGAAGGTGCATTGGTAAGGCCAAAAGGCATGACCAAGAATTCATAATGACCCTCATGAGTTCGAAATGTTATTTTCAGAATATCTTCAGTCGTCATTCTAATTTGATGATATCCTGAACGAAGATCCAACTTGGTAAAATAAATTGCTTCATGTAATTCATCCAATAATTTGTCAATCACGGGAATGGGAAATTTATCTTTAATGGTGAGCTTATTGAGCTCCCTATAATCCTGACACATGAGCCATGATCCATCCTTCTTGTGTACCAACACTACAGGAGAAGAGAAAGAAATTTGACTAGGTTGAATTATACCCACCTCTAACATTTTTGCAATCATGCGTTCAATTTCGCTCTTTTGGACATAAGGATATCTATAAGGCCTGATTTTTGGAGGAACACTTCCTGGAATCAAATGAATAGCATCATAATGATCATGAATAGGTGGGAGTCATTTGGGAGTTTTAAACAACTTGGAATGATTATCCAAGTCTTTTTGGAGATCTGAAAAAATAGATAATTCTGATGTTAGAACTTCTACTGAGCATAATTGTGAAATTATGCCTCGTTGTTCTTTCTTTAGAAGCTTTGTCATGACATTAGAGCTTATTATCTTTCCCAACTTCCCTCCAATACCCCATAATTCAACTTCCTTTCCTTCTGAAAAAAATTTCAAGAAAATTTCTTGAAAATTAAAAGCTACCATCCCCAAAGATTGTAACCATTGTACTCCTAGTACAACATCAGCACCTCCCATAGGAATGGAAAGCATTGGACTATTCAATAAATACTAGCCCATGGTTAGCTTGATATTATGGCATTTTCTAGAGAAATTTATAATTCCTCCATTTGCAACCATCACTTGACATTCTGGTGCTGGTTATAGGAAACAATTCAATTCCTTGGCTACCTTAAAATGAATAAAATTATGGGTACTACCTGAATAAAACAACACTATTACCTTTTCTTATTGATATGTCCTTCTATCTTGAGATTTTGATGAGTGGTAATTCCTGCCAATGTATTACACGATATGGTCAGACTCATTTCCTCCTCCTCTAGGGTTGGTTCTTGGTGTATATCCTCTTCTTTTGAATATTCTTGTTCATTTTCTTCTTCCTCTTTAGAATATATGTAAATTAATTTATTCTCAGCACACTTATGACCTTTAGTGTATTTGCTATCACAACTGTAGCAAAGCCCCATTTCTCTTTTTTCTTCCAATTATTGCGGTGTCAACCTTGTAGGTTGTGGAAATCTAAGAGTAGCAACAGTTCCATCTTTATAGAAGTGAGTGGTAGGCTTCCTTGTCGCCATAATTTTACATTCAATTTTTCTTGCCGACCTGAATGCCTTCTCCAATGAATTAGGTTCCAAAACGCGAACTTCATGTTGGATGTTATCCTTTAAAGTACCTATGAAGAGATCAATCTTGTGTTCCTCTAGAATATCAGTTACTCTTATATTCAATTTTTGGAAGTCCTCAATTTTCTCCCCCACTGAACACTTTTGTTTAAGATTTATCAATTACCTAAAGAAAGTGTTTCTCCTTGTATCCTCATAATGTGCTATCATTTCCTCCGTAAAAATTGACCACGTGATAATTTTTTTATGGGAGCAAAGCCATCGATACCATACAAATGTATTTTGTTCTAAATGTAAAGTTGCAATGTGTACCTTTTGTGTCTTTTGCACATTATTGAGATCAAAATATTGCTCCATCTATAGTATCCATGTTACAGGATCCTTTCCATCAAACTTCTTCATATCCATTTTTGGAATATGGCGGTTCTTCCTTCCAATATTAGAGTTTATGAAATCACGATTAACATTTATTTTTTTCTCATCATGAGTTTCCTCTACTATATTTTAACCATTAGGAAACATTTCTTATATCAACTTTGTCAAAACTTCCATGTCTTCTTTTAGATCATTCTTCATGTTTTCCATCTTATCTTCCATGTCATCCATCTTATATTCCATGCTAGCTTCCATGCCATCCATATTAGCTTCCATGACATTCTTCAAACCATCCATCTTAGATTCCATGCCTTTCTTCAAACCATCCATCTTAGTTTCCACGCCTTTCTTCAAAACTTCCATGTCATTTTTTGTTGCTCTTTGAGAGAGCGAAATTTGTTTCACTTACTTTTGTAATTTTGATATGTCATGTTGACATTCTTCATCTTCATGAGTCACAATAGAGCCTTCTAAAGGCTTAATGGGTGTTGAATTATTTTTAAGGGATATTTTAGAATCCAATATTGATATCTATTCTACAATATGCACTTCGAATCAATTCAACTTGATTCTTCAAACAAGACTTATGCAATTCACAAAAAAGAATACACACCTTTTACTTGCCTTTAAGGAGCTCGATATTTAAATTGACTTATATATATACTTGTAGATCCTAAATATTTTAAATTCAACCCTGTAGTATTCCTCTGAAGCTTCTTTCAAATTCCATAGGTTTGACTTGATTTGGATTCTTCAAGGAAAATTTATGTTCAATCTCCCACAATGACCTAATTATGGACTGGCTCAGTATGTACAACTTGCCACATGTCTCTATTTTCTCTGTTGGCCCTAAAATTTATAGAAAAGAAACTACAGTCCGCATAATTCCAGTCCCATTTTACATAATTCTAATCAGATGCTCAGAGAGAGAGTTATGAATATTTTCCCACGATTACCTCTTTGAGATGAAATTCAGGAGCCTACAAAAGACCTAACTTCCACAGATCATATCTCCTAAAACATTGTGAATCAATCTCTGAAATTTTGTGAAGATGTTCCTTCAAATTTCAGATTCATGCTCTCAAAATTTTAGCTTCTGTACCTTCATAGAAACATAGTTATAGTGAAAAATCTACGATGACCTTTTTAAGTGAAATTCAGGAGACTGCAAAAATCCCTAACTTCCACAGATCATCTCTCCAAAAATGTTGCGAACCAAGCTCTAAAATTTTGCAACAATGTTCCTTGGGATTTCGGCTTCGTACTCTAACAATTTCAGCTTCTGAAGTTTCGTAGAAAAAAATTATAGCGAAAATGCCACAATGACCTATTTGGAGTAGTGAAAGCCTAGAATCCAAAGCTCTGATACCAAATGTTGTGAAACCAGCTCCAGAAATAGAAGAAAAGAGATATCAACACCTTAGAAATAAGCCACTTTGAGGAGGAAAACTCCAATATGTTACATGAATGAAAAATTCGTGGATGATACAAATTACAAAACCTCCTTTCTATATATGGGAGTCCATGGGGCCACAATGTAATCCTAGCCAGCTTAACAATAATAATTTAGGGGTGCAATAATAACAATATGGGGGTTACAGGGGTAAAATAATAACAATAAGGGGGTTACACTAACAACAATAAGGGACTATACTAGTAATATAGGGACCTAACAATCTGTTCTTCAAGCTCTTTAGCCTTTGCGCTTCTTATGTCTTTTTTTCTTAAATTTCTGAGCTCATACACACCTCTTGGATTCATTCCAAAAACAATCTGCAATAGACTCATCCCAGTGCATCGATTGGGAGTATCATTATAAGAAAACTAAACCTGAGCAAGTGCTAAATCCCACTGCTTATGGCTTTTATACAATAAGCTCCTCAACATATTTCCCAACCTTCTGTTTACTTCTTCGGTATGTCCATCCATTTTAGGGTGATAATCTAAACTGAAACTAAGGCTTGTACCTAGTTTCTTCCACAGAGTTATTTAGAAATGACCAACAAACTTGGTATCGTTGTGAGACACAATACTCACAGGCGATCCATGTAATCTTACAACTTCTAAAAAAACAGATTAGCAATATGTGTTGCATCACTACTTTCCTTGCATGGAATGAAATGAGCCATTTTAGAAAACCTATCTACCACAATGTAAATGGAATCATTTCCTCTTTTAGTTTTTGGAAAACCCAAAACAAAATCCATAATAATTGCATCCCATGGTCGGTTTGGTATTGAAAATGGCTAATACAATCCTGTATTTTGACTTCTTTCCTTAGAATGATGAGAAATCTTGCATTTCTCAACAAATATCCTAACATTAGTTTGCATATTTGGCCAGTAGTAAAAAACATTTACCTGAGAAAATGTATTTTCTTGTCCAAAGTGTCCAAATAAGCCTGCACTGTGTTTCTCCTTAATTATGTTTTCCCTCATAAAAATTAGAGAATGCACATTTTATTACTTTTGAATAGAAAACCTCCTTAGATAAGATAATCCAACCACTAGCTTCTATTATGAACTATTGGGTTTTGCGCAGCTACATAAATTTCCTTAAGTTATGTATCTTCTTTATACATATCAAC
Source organism: Pinus albicaulis (assembly GCA_034641835.2). Classification (NCBI taxonomy): domain Eukaryota; kingdom Viridiplantae; phylum Streptophyta; class Pinopsida; order Pinales; family Pinaceae; genus Pinus; species Pinus albicaulis. The sequence goes on from CM076584.1 coordinate 1,385,529,517, forward strand.
CATTTCTTCAAATCCTACAACACCTTGTAATTCTTACATGATTAAATTCACTCTGTTGAAAGCATCAACAAATTTATTCAACTTACCACTCATATGGTTAATCACAAAAGTAAAACTCTACAAAACATCTACCCATTTGGCATGTTTCTGGTTCAATTTTGGCTAGTGTTTTATAAATTTTAATGGATGGTTATTAGAATACAATAAAAATTCTTTTGGTAACAAATAATGTCTCCATTTTTTTAAGGCTTGCACAACAACATAAAACTCTTTGTCATAAGATGGGAATTCATTCTTTGCTTCATTTAGTTTTTCACTAAAGTATGCTATTGGTATCTGTTCTTGACTGAAAACTACTCCAATTGCAACTCCACTAGCATTAGTTTCAACTTGGAAAACTCTTTCAAAATCTAGCACAGCTAAATCTGGTTTTGCTATAATTTTCTTCTTTAGCAACTTAAAGTTTCAGTTTGTTGCCTTTGTCCACTTGAACGGCTGATTAGTTTCCTTGATTGTTTCAATAGTGGGTGCACAAATATAACTAAAGCTTCTGATAAATTTTCTATATAAACTTGCAAGGCCGTGAAATCTTCTTACCTCAAATATGTTTCTTACAGTTGGCCAAAATTTCTTGGACTTTTCCCAGATCCATTTCTAAGTCCTCTTTTGAAACTAAAAATCCCAAATAGAATAGCTCTTCCTTCATAAAACTGCATTTCTTCAAATTTATTAGCAGCTTCTCTTTCTGGAAAGTTCTTAGAACCAGTTTAAGGTTCTCTAGATGCTCTTCTTTACTTCAACTGAAAATTAGAATATCATCAAGATAAACAATTACAAACTTTCCTACATATTCCTTCAAGAATTTTTTCATTAATCTCATGAATGTGCTGGGTGAATTTGTGAGCCCAAAAGGCATCACTAACCATTCATACAAATCACTATTTGTTTTGAAGGAAATCTTCCACTCATCCACTCTTCAAATATATCTTAGTAAAATATTTTGATCCACTCAAGCAATCCATTAAATCATCCATTCATGGTAAAGGAAAATGATAATTGGTGGTGATTTTATTTATGGCTCTAGAATCTATGCCCGTGTGCCATTCACCTCATTTCTTTGGACTGAGTATTTTTTGTACAACACATGGACTAAGAATCTCTCTTATCAATCCCTTTTCCATCAACTCTTGCACTTGTCTTCTAACTTCTACATTTCCTTGAGGAGTTAAACTATATGCTTCTTTATTTGGAAAAATTGCTCTAGGTATTAGATCGATGTGATGACTAATACTCCTGATTAGTGGTAATGCACTTGGCAACTCATCCACAATAATATAAGTAAAATTCTTCAGTAGAATTCTGACTTTTTCAGATAAATATTCTAATTTGTGGAAGTTAGACTTACCTTGGGTCTTCCTACAACAGAAAAATGCATATTCTCACCCTTCTCGATTTCTTGCAACAATTCTTTCCCACTCATCATCATAACACTATTTCCAGGTGTTTCTTTGTTAGCTTCATCCTTCAATGGTAGCACTGTGTGTTTGTTTCCATCCTTCTCTAGAGTATGATTATTTCTTCTACCATCATGTATAGCTTTCCAATCCAACTACCAAGGTACTCCCAACAATATGTGACATACATCCATTGGCATTACATCACATAATATAGCATCCTTGTAAGTACCAATATGGATATGTACCTTACATTGTTGTTAGGTCCCTATATTACTATCATAGTCCCTTATTCTTGTTATTTTAACCCCCTTATTTTTATTATTGTACCCCTGTAACCCCCATATTTTTATTATTGTTCCCTTAAATTATTATTATTAGGTCGGCTAGGATTACATTGTGGCCCCATGGACTCCTATGTATAAAAAGCAGGTTTTGTAATTTGTATAATACATGTATTTTTCATTCATGTAATGTATTGGAGGTTGCCCCCTCAAAGTGGCTTATTTCTAAGGCGTTGATATCTCTTTTCTTCTATTTTTGGAGCCGGTTTCCCAACATTTGGTATCATAGCTTTGGATTCTAGGGTTTCGCTGCTCCAAACAGGTCATCGTGGCATTTTCGCTTTAACGTTTTTTCTACAAAGTTTTAGAAGTTGAAATTATTAGAGTGTGAAGCTGAAATCCTGAGGAACTTCATCACATAATTTTAGAGCTTATTTCGCAATATTTTCAGAGATATGATCTGTGGAACTTAGGTCTTTTTGCAAGCTCCTGACTTTCACTTAAGAAGTTCATTGCAGGATTTTCGCTATAAATTTCTTTTCGTCAAGGTTCAAAGGCTGAAATTTTTAGAGCGAGAAACTGAAATCCTAAGGAAGATTTTCCCAAAATTTCAGATCTTGTTTTGTGACATTTTTGGAGCTATGAACTGTGGAAGTTAGGTCTTTTTCAGGCTCCTGAATTTCATCTAAAAGAGGTGATCATGGGAAAATATTCATATCTCTCTCTCTGAGCATAAGATTGGAATTTTGTAAAAAATGACTGGAAGAACATGGACTATAGATTCCTGTCTATAAATTTCTGATCCAAAGGAGCAAACTGTGACATGTGGCAATCCGTACAAGTTCGCTCTACTGAACCAATCCATAATCAGGTCATTGTGGGATATTGGAAATAACGTTTCCTTGAAGAATCCAAATCAAGTCAAACCTATGGAAATGGAAAGATGATTCAGGGGACCACTACAGGGCCAAATTTTAGATATTGAAGATCCGAAATCATAGAGATAATTCAGTTTCAATATCGAGCTCCTCAAAATCAAGAAAAAGGTGTGTATTTTTTTTCAAATTGCATAATTCTTGTTTGAAAAAATAGTTTTAAGTGATTCCAAAGGCCTATTGAGCATAGATATCAGTATTGGGTTCTAAAATGCCTCCTAAGAAGAATTAAACACCCATTAAGCCCTCATATTACTCTACTATGACTCATGAAGATGAAGAATTCCAACATGATCTATCAAGATTACAAGAGCAAGTGCACCAAAATTCGCTCTCGCAAAGAGCAACAAAAAATGAAATGGATGTTTTGAAGAAAATCATGGAAGATAAGATGGATGGTTTGAAGAAAGGCATCGAAGCTATGATGGATGGTTTGAATAATGGTATGGAAGATAAAATGGATGGTATGGAAGAAAAAATGCAAGGATTGAAGGAAGACATGGAAGGTTTGAAGGAAGGTTTGTCAAAGTTGATACAAGAAATGATTCCTAATGGTGAAAAGATAGTAGATGAAAATCATGATGAGAACAAAATAAATTTTAATTGTGATTTCATAAACTCTAGTGTTGGATTAAAGAACGACCATATTCCAAAGATGGATATGAGGAAGTTTTATGGCAAGGATCCCGTAACATGGATACTATATATGGAACAATATTTTGATCTCAATAACGTGAAAAACACACAAAATAAATTTGTATGGTATTGATGGCTTTGCTCCCATTAAAAAATTGTCACATGGTCAATTTTTACGGAGGAAATGATAGCACATTATGAGGATACAAAAAAAAACACCTTCTTTAGCCAATTGATAAATCTCAAACAAAATTGTTTAATGGTGGAGCACATTGAGGACTTCCAAAAATTCAATACAAGGGTAACCGATATTCTAGAGGAACAAAGAATTGATCTCTTCATAAGTACTTTCAAGGATAACATCCAACATGAAGTTCGCATTTTGGAACCTAATTCATTGGAGAATGACTTCAGGTTGGGAAGAAAATTTAAATGTAAAATTATGGCGACAAGGAAGCCTACCACTCACTGCTATAAATATGGAAGTGTTGCTACTCCTAGATTTCCACAACCTACAAGGTTGGAACCACAAAAATTGGAAGAAAAAATAGCAAAAGGGCTCTGCTATAGTTGTGATAGAAAATACACTAAAAGGTCATAAGTGTGTTGAGAATAAATTATCTTACATAGATTGTGAAGAGGAAGAAGAAAATGAACAAGAAGAGGATATATACCAGGAACCAGTTCTAGAAGAGGAAGAAAAGAGTCTAACCATATCATGTAATGCATTGGGAGGAATTACCACTCCTCAAACTCTCAATATAGAAGGACATATCAAGAAGAAAAAGGTAATGGTGTTGATTGATTTAGGTAGCACCCATAATTTTATTCATTGTAAGGTAGCCAAGGAATTGAATTGTTTTATATATCCAGCAACAAAATGTCAAGTGATGGTTTCAAATGGAGGAACTATAAATTACTCTGGAAAATGCCATAATATCAAGCTAACCATGGTGGAATATGTATTGAATAGTTGAATGCTTTCCATTCCTATGGGAGGTGTTGATGTTGTACTAGGAGTACAATGGTTACAATCTTTGGGGATGGTAGCTTTTAATTTTCAAGAACTTTTCTTGAAATTTTTTTCATAAGGAAAGGAAGTAGAATTACGGGGTATTGCATGGAATCCAGGAAAGATAATAACCTCTAATTTCATGAAAAAGCTTTGAAAGAAAGAACAACAAGGTGTAATTACACAATTATGCTCACTAGAAGTTCCAATGTCAAAATCATCTATTTCTGTAGATCTCAAAAAAATCTTGGACAATCATTCCAAAGTGTTTGAAACTCCCAAAGGGCTCCCACATATTCTTGATCATGATCATGCTATTCATTTGATTCCAGGAAGTGCTCCTCCAAACATCAGGCCGTATAGATATCCTTATGTCCAAAAAAGCAAAATTGAACGTATGATTGCAGAAATGTTAGAGGCAAGTATAATTCAACCTAGTAAATGTTATTTCTCTGCTCCTGTAGTATTGGTGCACAAGAAGGATGGATCATGGTGCATGTGTCCAGATTATAGGGAGCTAAATAAGCTCAACATTAAAGATAAATTTCCCATTCCTATGATTGATGAATTAATGGATGAATTACATAGAGAAATTTATTTTTCCAAGTTGGATCTTTGTTCAGGTTATCATCAAATTAGAATGAAGACTGAAGATATTCTGAAAACAAAATTTCGAACTCATGAGGGTCATTATGAATTTTTGGTCATGCCTTTTGGCCTTACCAATGCACCTTCTACATTTCAAAGGTTGATGAATTCCATTTTCAAACCCTTCGTTAGATAATTTTTTCTAGTATTTTTTGATGATATACTAATATATAGCAAGTCTTGAAAGGATCATGCTCAACATGTTGACAGGGTGCTCAAACTATTGCAGGAGAAACAATTATATGAAAAAACATCTAAATGTTTCTTTGGAGTACAAGAGGTGGAATATTTGGGTCATATTGTACCTCATGAGGGTGTTAAGGTAGACCCTAACAAAACTAAATCCATTAAGGAATGGAATGTCCCCACAACCATAATGTAGTTGCAAGGATTTCTCGGGTTAACAAGATATTATCACAAGTTTGTTAAGAATTATGGGAGAATAGCAGCACCTCTAACAACATTATTGAAGAAAGATGCATTTTTATATACTCATGAAGCAACTAAGGCCTTTGAAAATCTTAAAGAGGCAATGTGCCTAGCATCGATCTTAGCTACGCCAAACTTCACAAAAACCTTTATTGTGGAACATGATGCCTTAGGAAATGGAATTGGTGTTGTTTTAATGAAAGAAGGAAGACCCATTTATTTTGAAAGTCATCCAATCAAAGGAAATTATTTACAGAAACCTATTTATGAGAAGGAAATGTTAGAAATACTGCATGCACTAAAGAAATGGCGAACTTACCTAATCGGAAGACACTTTAAGGTAAAAACTGATAATGATATTACTAAACACTTTTTGGAACAAATATTATCTTCAGAAGAGCAGCCAAAATGGGTCACAAAGATGTTGGGTTATGAATTTGAAGTAATATACAAAAAATGGAAGTTAAATGTTGTTGTATATGCACTCTCAAGAAAGAATGAAATAGTGGAAGCATTGCTTTGTGCCATTTCTATTATCGAACCAGATTGGATAATCGAAGAAAGAGATGAATGGAAGAAGGATGTAGAAGTGTGGACACTCATTCAAAATTTGCAGCAAGATCCTAGTAAATCTTATACGTTTAGTTGGAAAAATGATTCCTTATGGTAAAAATATCACTTATATCTTTGTAAGAATTCCAAACTAAAAAAAATGATTCTTTTGGAATTGCACACTTCTCCTTTAGGAGGACACTTAGGATTTTTAAAAACTTACCACAGGGTGAAGAAAGAATTTTTTTGGATGGTCTTAAATCTTATATTCAAAAGTTTGTGGAAATTTTTTTGGTTTGCCAGTAGAATAAAGTTGAGACAATTAAGACCCTGGGTCTTCTAAAGCCATTATCCATTCCAATTCAATGTTGGGAGGATATTTCAATGGATTTTATGACAGGTTTACCTAAGTCCGAAGGAAAGTGTGTCATCATGGTGGTAGTTGATAGACTTACTAAGTATGCACACTTTTGTGGATTATCTCATCCATTTAAATCAAGTACATTTGCTACTACATTTATGGACACAATTCAAAAGCTACATGGGAACCCAAGGGTTATTGTGAGTGACAAAGATCCCACTTTTACTGGAAATTTTAGGAAGGAGTTATTTTATTGTTTGGGTACTCAATTATCTCATAGCTCATCTTATCATCCTCAATCTGATGGTCAAACTGAGATAGTAAATAAATTTTTGGAATGATATATTCGTTGTTTTGTATCTGATAAACAAACACAATGGGTCAAGTGGCTACCTCTCGCTGAATGGTGGTGTAACACTTCCTTCCATACTGCAGTGAAAATGACCCCATTTATGGCACTTTATGGATATCATCCACCATCCATCACATTATATTTAAGAGAAAATTCGAAGGTTCAAGCAGTGGAAGATCACATCAAGCATCAAAAATAAGTTCTCAAAATCTTAAAGGATAACCTGAATTTGGCACAAAATCGAATGAAAGAATAGGCAGATCAACATTGCAGTGAGAGAAGTTTTGATGTAGGAGACTAGGTATTTTTGCAGTTACAACTATACAAAAAAAATGTCCCTCAAGCAAGCTAAGAAGGATAATAAATTATCGCCAAAGTACTATGGTCCTTACAAGGTGTTGCAAAAGATTTGCACTACGGCATACAAATTGGAGCTTCCTGAGTGCATCTAGTTTTCCATGTTTCGTGCTTAAATAAGGTTATAGGTGAAAATCTTCTAGTTTAAACAATATTTCCAGAACTTGATGAGGAAGAAAAAATCATATTCGAACCTAAAGTGGTCACGGAAACAAGAACTCGACAGCTACAGAATCGATCAATTTCATAGTATCTCATCAAGTGGAATAACGTACCCACTAAAGATTGTACATGGGAGGATAAGAATTTTATACAGAAGCACCTAGAGCTACTCAAGCATTGAGGACAACACCTTTTTGAAGGAGACGGGAATGTTAGGTCCCTATATTACTATTATAGTACCTTATTGTTGTTATTGTAACCCCCTTATTGTTATTATTCTACCCTTGTAACCCCCATATTGTTATTATTGTGCCCTTAAATTATTATTGTTAGGTCGGCTAGGATTACATTGTGGCCCTATGGACTCCTATATATATAAAGGAGGGTTTGTAATTTGTATCATCCAAGAATTTTTCATTCATGTAATGTATTGGAGGTTTCCCCCTCGAAGTGGCTTATTTCTAAGGCATTGATATCTCTTTTATTCTATTTTTGGAGCTGGTTTCCCAAAAATTGTTCTGTCACAATAATCTGATTTCCTCTTTTTAGCCATGATACCTTATAAGGAGTAGGGTGTAGTGTTTTTACCAATCCCAACTTGTCCACGATATTTTTAGAAAGAAGGTTATCAGTGGTTCCACTATAAATTACCACTTTGCAACATTTACATTTAGACTTTCATATAGTCCTGAATAGATTCTTCCTCTGAGTTGGTTCAACTACTTCTTTTTTAGATTTAAGAAATACCCTTCTCAATAACAAGGATTATTCGTTTTGGGTGGTTCATCTTTACCTAAAATCTAAGTAATTTCTTCCTTTGTTTCAGAAAATATTACATTTCTTTGATTTGTTGACCTATTATGAGGAAAGTCCCATGACCCATGTCCCAATTCACTACATGTAAAGCATCGAATATCTCTTCCTTGATCTCTACCTCTAGGTACAAACCTTCCTCAACCAGAGTCTTCTCTATATTGTCATCTGCTACTCGAACCTCCTGTTTCATTCTGGGAATGTTGAAATCCATGTTTTAATGTTCCTCTTCTTCTTGATAAATTCTTTCCTCGATTCCTCTGACTTTTCTTTCTCTGTATCTTCTCTTTTGCTTTTAAGGATGTCTGGTAAGCATCTTAAATTATCTTTAGATTTAATAGGTTGATCTCATCCTGTTTATCATACCTCAAGCCATTCATATACGTGTCTAATTTCTCAACATCATCCTCCACATGTCCAGCTCTAATATTTAGCTTATAAAACTCCTCCATATATTCTTTCACTTACATTCCCTTTTTGTCTCAAATTATGTAATTGCTTAAAAATATTTACTGATAATCCTTGGGAAGGAACTTACCTTTTAGTTTTCTTACCCTTTTTTCCCATTGCTTAATTTTGGGATTTCCTTTTCTCTGTCTAGATACTTGTAACTCATCCCGCCAGATAGATGCATTACCCTTTAGTCTGGTAGCTACAAAATTCACTTTATTTTTGTCTTCAAATTCTTCAAATTCAAAGTACTTGTCTAATGAATTGATCTAGTCCATTAACTCCTCCATATTGGTATTTCACTCATACAAAGGTACATCCAACTTTTGTCTTCCAGTTTCCTTAATCAAAATTTTTAAAATTTTAGCTGCGTCATCTTCTACTTCCTATTCTTCCTAAGAAGTTTCCTCCGCGGCACTAAAATCTCCTTCTACAGGTGCTATCCTGTGAGAAACCTCTACTATCTCCATTCTTGTATGCAGATGTTGAATCTAATTCTGTAGAATTTCATTAGCCTTCGATCTTCCACGACCTATGCTAGCTCCTCTTTTGGGTGGCATATTTTCTCAAACTTTCTAGAACAAACTCAGGTCTGCTCTGATACCAAATGATGCAGAATAGCTACAGAAATATTAGAGTATGCGCAAAAACTATAGATTTTACACTCTACACAACCTTATTACCCACATCAGGTTTATTTTAACTTCGTGGCTCGTTAAACATACATATATACACATGGCGCGATAAAAAACATTATTATAAACTGTTATTTCCTAAATCTACCTCAGGCTGAGAAAGGCAGAGTCTAGGGTAACATCAAACCACGCTTAATCTGGTATCTATCCCTACTAGATCGGGAGAGGGCTCTCTCCTTGTCAATCTCAGCAAAAATAATCAATGAGGCTTGAGATGACTTGAAATAAAGGCTGATTTTAGGCTAGGTATACATATGAAAATTTTGATTTGATTTTGGGGGTTTTTGTTGGAATCAAAGGGAAAAGGTAGATTTTGGGTCCGGGAAATGATCAGTTTTGCAGAGAGCTGAATGGGGCAAGGAAGGCAATTGTTTTGATGCTTACGAATTAAATGAAATGGATAGCTCAGACCGGTGAGGAGTTGAAGAGGGAAAGAGGCTTTCAAGAATCCTCTTCAGACAGTCGAAAACATGGAAAATTAAATAAAACTAAACGTAGAGCATTGCACATCTAATGAATTCCACCTTTATTACTTGTTTGTTTAATTTGAGAAGAAAAGAGAAGGAAAATGATACACATGAAACATCAGTAAACTTACAATCATAGAGAGAAACACACCATCAAAACATAGAGCCACATGGATCCCAAAGAGTGCTACAAACCCTAGTCTATTCCTTTGCCAAAATGCAAAGATGAAATGTACAATGAAGCTCAAAGCAATCCCAAGTGTCAAAGCCTGAAAATGACTGAGAAAATAAAAGATATAGACAAGCATAACTCATCCCCATGCCTCTAGGGGTCAAGCTCACTATTTTAGGAGCTGTTTCAACAAGATCTAAACTAAGAACTGGAAAATAGGCAGTGGAACAACTTGCCTCTATAAGATAGGAAACTGATTCATTTAGTTACAATTCAATTTTTGGTGAATGAATCTACTTACATGAGTGAAAATTTGTCAAAATTACATCCAAAAACATGAAACTACATCAAGTTACATCAAGAGCTATACATTTGAAGATAAAAAAGTCAAACTGGCCAAAACTAGGCGAAAAACTGAGTTACTGAGTGAAAACTAGGCCAAAATTCCCAATGCGTCGCGCCTGAAATCTCTATGCGTTGCGCCACTTTGGAGCAGATTTTGAGGGCCTTACCGGAGTCCAAATTGAGTTTAGGATAGCGCGTTGGAAATCTATGCCTGTCTATTTTCCAACCCAAGTGGAATTTCTGAATTTGGTTTCCATTTTCCCCTCCAAAAATCAAATCTCCCAACACTGCTTCCTATGTGTCCAAAAAGTGGCAGAAAGGCCATTTTAGGGTGTTTTTGACCTTTCAGGCAACCCAAAACTTGTAAAAATATTTAGGTAATGGGTAGGAATGCATATATTTTGATGAAAAAACTATAAATACAAATTTTTCTACAAGAGGAGCTACCAATTATAAGCGCGCGCCCAGTGGCGCGACGCGTCGGGCAAGAAAATCTGTGTTAAGGCCAAAAATTCAAAATTGAAAAAATGTTTCCCAAATTTCTTGAAATTTGGGCTGAATTTCCACCATCAAGCGCTATGCTGAGCCAAAGAAGCTTCGGCCAAAATTTGGAGTCTATCATGCCTTTTGCGACGCTTTAATGCCCTCTTTAGCTTTTCCTTCAGGATCTTGATTCGCACCTTGCAAACATGATTCCTCGCCCAATAATGATTCTTCATGTGCCTGAGCATGTTATTTTCCTTGTTGGACTTCTCCAATAGCTTCTCCAGATGAATATTGACCCTCTCAAGCCAAGTCTCTCTATCAACCTCAATCTCTCACTCAATGGATGTCATCTCGATTTGGCTTCTTTGGGCAGCTTGCCGGTTCTCAGGAATGTTTTGCAACTCCATGATTGTTTGTTGATCTTCAAAATATTTGTTTTGCTGCTCAAGGTGGTTTATAATCCATTGGGCTCTTTGCAACTTGACGAACAAAGTTTCTATCTCCGCCTTCTGCTCCTGAATAGTCTCTCTCAACTTTGAGCTTGGAGAGCTGAAATCCTCATCAATGAGTATGAAACCTGTATCTTGGCCTCCTGAAGGCCCCTCATCCTGCATGGGCCTCTTACCTCTATCTTGTACCTATACCTATGCTACTCATGATGGAAGTGAGACCCCTTCCACCCCAGGTGGAGATAATACTCGTCAGGCTGCTGCAAATAATCCTCTAATGCCTCTCTGATAAGTGACATACATCTGTACACTAGTAGTCTCTGTCTCCTAACCTCCATGCTAATATGAAGGTTCACCTGCATCATGAAAAACCTCCGGAGGAACCTTAGGAGCTGTGAAGAAATCATTATAAATGTCCCATGAAATACCCTGTAAGCCGAGCTGATGCACAACCATGATCTTGATGAGTGCATAGTGATAAATATTCTTGTACTGCTGCTCGGGAGTTTTCCTCTGCACAAGAGTGGTCATTCTCTTGATATTTTGGCACATGAAATAAGGGAGTTTCATCATTCTCACCTTAGTAAAATGCATCAATAACCTGATATGATAGGCATAGAGGCGTGAAAACCGTCCCTCACAACTGGAACATCTGATAATGAGTTTCATCATAGGCACATAGGAATCCTTTAGGAACCAGAAAGGAAACACTCTGTTGAGTTTTTTCACAAAACTAGGCCTGATATATGGTTCATAATGCACTTTTTCCACCTACTGTCTTTTGTTCCATTTTTCTCCCACATTTGGTATTCTGATTGCTTGAGGAATAGTTTCTGGTGTTAGAGTGAATGTTACACCGGCAAGGGTTACCTGACCATCATGTAAATGAAACACAAAAAAATGAGCCAATTCCTGATGATAATGGATCCTAGCAATCATTTCACAAAATTGATAACATGACTGTTGTTGAAAAAATGCCATGGCAAGTGGACAAGCCTGCAATTCAGCCAATGAGGTGGGCTCCTCTCTCACATGTCTGCCACTCTTATGAGGCATTCTAGATGCATGTATCTCAGTGGTGGAATCACTGTCTAGGTCATAGGATGTATCAGTATATGTCTCCATGATGTCCAAGGTTGATGTAAGGTCTATGTTGTCTTGTATGAGAATTTGGTGTTTTTGATTTGATTTCCAAATATGTATCAAATGGGAGGGAATATGGAGGAATGGGGTAGTGTAATGAAAATTATGGGCTATAATCAAGTGAAATTTTGAGTTTGAAAACTGTGTGTTGGGACAACCACTTAACTTTTTTGGGATAACTTGGGATTTGAGGGAAATTCACAAATGATATGGAGACAATGGGAATGGGAGAGGAATAAGTGACTATAGGGATGTAAAGTGAATAGGAAAAGGGTACTATGGTGAGCAAACGAACAGTGAGGAGGGGAAAAACAAAGTGAGGGAAGTGGAAATGTTTGGCACCAAAAACCAATTTTAAAACTCTAGGAGCAATCTTAAAACAAGAGAATAGGGTTTTGACTTTTTTGCATTTAAATTCTCATAATCAATCTCATAATCAACACCAAACATTTTTTATGGCAATTACAACGTGACATAGACTTACTTGCAGCAAGGGAGACCAAATTGATTTGGAGTTTTGAAGAAATGGAAAAAAATTTGTGTTCCAGCCCAATGCGCCGCGCAACCAACCCAGTGCATCGTGCTCCTCCAATTTGTCGTGCCGGTTTAAAATCACACACAGGCAGCTTGCCCAATGTGCCGCACACCTCTGATGCGTCGCCACACTTGCCCAGTGCATCGCGCTCAGCAATTTACACACAGTCCGACCTCCCAACTTCTTTCTTCGCTCCTTCACGATTTTTCTTGGCTCATTGCTATCTCTTGGCATGCAAATGAATCTTTGAAACATGAAAATATATTCTATGCCAAAGATTTTAATTTTTGATTTTTGATAACCCACTTTGTAATGTTTGAAAACTTTGACACTTTTTAAAAGAACTCTGTTTTGCTTGCTTTTGGTTTTTGGACTGAATGATGAGCTTCTTGTCTATTTTGTAGGGGAATGAATGGCATGGAACTTTGGCAAAGGTGACTAGGGTTGCGAATGGAGCATTATCGCAACTGAAAAACTTGAAAATTACATTGAATTTATTACATAGAGATGAAATAGACAATTTTTCTTCAAAACTAAGTTTTGAAGAAAATTTATTATTAAGCATTATGATGATGAAATTTTTGCACTGAAACCTTATTTCAAACCTCCTCATGTGCCTGCTGACAATTTTTAGACATTCTGAAGACCAGGTTACAAAACCCTAGACCTAATGAGACGAAAAACCATAAAATGACTCTTTGCCAACTATGAGACCAAAAATGGCTGTAAATGATTTTAATGAATCAGAAATAGACCAGCATGTACAAGACATTAGGGATATGAGTGACAAGACCCCACTGTCAGATGATCCATGCTCCTAATGGAATGCAGCTGACTGAACTGAGTGAGACACCTAAAATGAAATGCAACAAGAGAAATTTGATCTCTGACGGAGGGATGAAGATACTGACTCTAACATTGGCTCCAATGGGGATGGTAGCTCCTTGGAGGTGCCAATTGACTGAAAATTGACTCAAACCGACTCAATTTTTAAACCAAAATGACTGAAATACCTGACTCAACAAACTCAAACCAAATCTGAAATCACTCTTCAGAGTTATAGCCTTCACCTCGAGCCCCAAACTAAAGGAAATATGAGAGCACACACTTGCAATGAAACTGAAATAAACTGGTATATACAGTGGCAATGTAAAACAACAGAAAACATTTATAAATGATACCACTTGAGCAACCGACCATTGATCGGACCTCCTGGGCAATCTTCCTCGTTCATTTCTTTCAGAAGAAAATAATTTTGACCCCGATATGCAACAATTTTGAAGGGTCCTTTCCAGATATTTTCGAACTTACCATGCTTACCTTTTTCCTCGTTTCTTGCATCCCATTTCAGCACCACTTCTTCCAATTGAAACTTGTCCACTTTTTCTTTTCTTTCATATATTTTATTAATTCTTTATTGCAGCTTGAACGTGTTTTGGAAAAACACCTCTCTGGTTTGTTGTAAATGGATCATTTGATTCATTCTTCTTTGCCTATGATCATCTTCACTGCCAGCTTCCTACAGAAGTTTTACCACTGGAACTATGAGAGAAGTATGAAATATCATGTCAACTACATATACTAACTCAAAAGGGGACATACCTATAGATTTCTTCTGACTCACTCTGTCTGCCCAAAGTGAATTGACCAACTTCTTATGCCAACTTTTCTTGTTATTTTCAGCAGCTTTTTAATAATGTTGACCAAAGATTTATTGGAAGACTCAGCCAATCCGTTGCCTTGTGGATGATAACAGGTTGAGTGTCCCAAAGTGATGTGATACTTATCACAAAACTCAACCATTATTTTTTATTTGAAAGTTGTTGCGTTATCAGTGATTAATTTATTCGGACAACCAAAACAAGAAAAAATATTATTCTCAAGGAATGAAATTATTACTGAATCTGTGGCTTTCCTGGTGGGAATCGCTTCGATCCATTTAGTGAAATAATTCATCACTGTGAGGATCCACTTATGCGGAGCTGAAGAATTAGGATGGATTTCTCCAATGAAATCCAAACCCCACTACTAAAAAGGAGCACTTACCTCAATGGGCTTAAGCGGCAAAGGCTGCAATTTAAAAATATGACGTTCATGACAGACTTTAACAGTTTTGTACACATCGGCAAAAATATTCGGCCAATAATATCCTTCTCTCAAAAATTTTTTGGCCGTTGTTTTCCAGAAAAGGTGACCTCCGCAATCTCCTTTATGAAAATCTTCCATAACCTGCTTTGCTTCTTCTTCAGCCAAAAAATTTATCAAAACACCATCGAGATCTTTCCAATAGAGTGCATTATTCATTATACAAAAATTGGAAACCTTCAATTTCAGATTTCTACTTTTGTTTTTAGCCATTCCTGGTGGTGGTGACAAATTTTGGAGCACATATACAATATCTGAATACCAAGGAGAATGAACAAATATTTCTGATACTTGAATTAGCAAACTCTCTTCATTTTCCTCAGATAATGCAACAATGAGATTAATGTCCAAGGCATTCAAATTTGACTCAGCCATTAGCTTAGCCAGCCCTTGTCCTTTGATAATCTTTGTAGGCTTTATCTCCACATCATACTCCAACAAGGCAACAATCCATTTGCCTCATCTCCCCTCTAGATCTGTTTGCACTAAAACATCCTTAACAGCAGCATTAGGAACATAAGCAAGAATGTGAGAATGCAGAATATATACTCGAAAATCGTTCAATGCTTTCACTAAGGCAAGAGCTTGCTTTTCAATAATGTTATACTTTAAGGTTGCATCTCTTATGGTTTGACTGAAAAAAGAAATTGGTTTTTCATGCTGATCTCTTTTCTGCATCAATACTGCTGCCATAGTATGCTCTGAGGCAAATGAAAACAAAATAAAATCCTGAGTATAATATGGGATGATCAAAACTGGAGCTGAAGAAAGAGCCAACTTCACTAAATTGAAAGACTTTACAGCCTCCTCAGTCCACTTCACTATGCTATCTTTCTTAAGCATGTTTGTAATCTCCCTTAAATGTTCTGCAATATTAGGCACAAAGCGGCGTAAGAAATTCATCTTACCATTGAATGATTGGATCTCCTTTTTGTTTCGGGGAAGATCAATTTTCTGAATAGCTTCTACTCGATCTGGATCAATACGGATGCCATCCTTTGAGATAATATTATCAAGAAGCTTGCCCTCATATATGGAAAACAAACTCTTCTTCAGATTGAACGACACACCATACTTTCTACACCGCTGAAAAACAATTTTCAAATGGTAAAGGTGCTCTTCATCTAAATTAGAAAAGACTGTTAAATCATCAAGATACATAACTAGAAAAACATCCTTCTCATTTGCAAATTCCATATCCATTTCTCGCTGAAAGGTCAAACCAGCATTTTTCAAACCGAAAGGCATTCTAGTATAATGAAAGGTTCCCCACGGAGTGGTGAACGCTGTTTTGTCTCTATCATCCTCATGGACCAGAATTTGGTTATAACCAGAATAACCATCGAGTAGCGACATGCGAGATGCTCCAACTACTCACTGAAGTATGTGATCCATTTTGGGCAATGGATAATTATCTTTCAAAGAAACCTTATTCAGATTCCTAAAATCAATGCACAAACGAATCTCGCCTGTTTTCTTGGGGACGGGCACCAAATTAGAAATCCAATATAAAAATATTATAGGAACAATGATACTAGCCTTGTACAACAGATTCACTTCCTTCTCTATTAATGGTAGCAACTTTGGATTTATTCTTCTCAACTTCTGGTTGAAGGGATTTTAATTTGGCTTAATCAGAATGGTGTGCTGAATTATGTTTGTATCATATGTATTCAAATCTGAATAGTCCCAAGCAAATCATCAGAAAAAGAAGACAATAAACTGATATACTTTGCTTTTACCTATGGTGGCAATGCTTTGGAAAATTTCACCATCTTTAGATTTTCAGCTAATCCAATGTTCACATCCTCAATTCCCTTTTCGGTTGGCCACAAGGTTGGTTTTCGAGCTACGTCATCTTGATCAAAAAGCTCCTATAAAGGTATTATACATTTAGGAATGACATTATCCTTCAGCTGCAAAACTTCCTTCTGATTCACTTATACATCAGTCCCACCATCATCATGCTCCACATCAATAGAAGTGTCTTTGAATTTACCTTCGTTTTGCAAAAATTCATCAATTTATTCATCATCTTGAAACACTTGCCAATACCTTTGATTGTCCGAGACAGTCGGACGATGCTTCACATGAATTTCAAATTTATTACTTGAGTTCATCGGAATTTTCAAATTAATTGCTGCCTTTGCAAGTGCATCTGCAATACTATTCTGAATACGAGGGACACAAGTCAAAGTATAATCTGAAAAAAATCTCAAGATATCTAGAACTTCATTTCGGAAAGCCCGCATTCCAGGATGCTTAGCTTGGTATTCACCTTTCACTTGCTTGATAACCAACTCGGAGTCGCCATACACTGCAATCCTCTTAGCATTCAACATTCTAAGAATTTTCAAACCAGTAATTAGAGCTTTGTATTCAGCCTCATTATTTGAACAATCAAAAGCCAATTTATAAGAACAAACCCTTACATTACTCAGCACTTTGTTTGGGGTGGAAAAAGGGCTGCGTACTCAAATGCCAATTCCAACACCATCATTTCCTACTGCACCATCAAAATCCATGGTCCCTAAACCATCTTCATCCTCTTCCAAGTGCTGAAATTTTGTTTTCTCTGTTATCTCTGCTTGCTGTCCATCAACTTTTGCTATTGTCGGAAGGCTGATTGCTCAGTGGTACTTTCAAGTTGTTTTCTCTCTTTCTTTAAGACCTCTCTGAAATTCTCAGTGATTTTCGGAATGTCTTCTACTTCAACTAATTGGCTACTATCTGAATACAAAACAAATGATTCTAAATCCGTATGTACATAGTTAATTAGATGATTTACCGGTTTCTCCTTGCTAGTAATCATATACTTCATCTTTTGCTCCCGATATAATTTCCTCATCTGACCAAACACGGGAATATTAGCATAGGAGAAATCAAGCGGCAATGTTCCTTTAAGTTTCACTCCCCATGATCTGGAAAGAAGCATGCCAAATCTAGGAGGAATATCTGCCACAACCACATCCATCAAAACATTTTTAGTCGGAATCTGATCCAAACTAACCACCAAATATTTGATAAGCCCAATGCATCTTACTCTACTGGAATCAAAAGAGTAAAGATCATGATACTTTCTAGTGATATCCAATCCCAATTTCTCCATGATTGCCCTAGGCTTGAGATTATGAGAGGCTCCGAAATCAAACATAGCATTGTGTAACACAAAATCATGCAATCTAAGGCTGATATAAAAAGGAGGCACATCATTATCTGGAGACTCACCATCCAATGCTAGACCAAAAATCAACTTAGGTTGATCATCTTCCACATTCACCATATCAGACAATGGATCTAAATTCAAAATCTTAGACACCTGACCCTTATAGTTGTTGTTCTTCATCAATTCATTCAAAGGAATGGATACTTTCAACTTAGCAATTTCATTTTCTAAGTTAAAAACTAAAATTTTCTCTACCTCTTTAACTGGAGCATCCTTCTTTTCAGTTTTCTCCTTTGATACAATTGGCTGAGTGGATATTTCATTTGCTGATGGGGATTTGCTAGTAGTAGGACCAGCTATCTCTTTTGCCTTCTTCTGCACAACAGGTGAATCATTCCTTGGTGCTGAAACTTCCTTTCTCTTTTGGATTGGATTAATAGGCACATCTCTATTTCTAAGTGAATATTGTCGCTATTGGGTGGTCAATGCATTCATGTATCCCCTCTGATACTCATCAGACTCTTCTTCTAGAGTTGTCTCATTTGCCAAGATGAAATCATCATCTTTTTGTACAACTGAAATTTTTGAATTCTCCTCATCTTCAGTGATAAAAGTTGGCATATCATCAAGTGTAAAGAAATAATTCTCTTCTACTATTACATTCTCTTCATCATCTAATTCTAGACCAACAAAATTATGCTGTAAGAGTGTCTTCACTTGCTGTTGTACTATCGGTTCTTGTGCTCGCTGCTCTTTTTGCTTGATTCTGAATTGCAGTTGCTGCTGGCCACGGAAGTTAGGATTTCTGATCTGCGGTTCAGGCTTATCAAGTGTTAATATTTCAAACATATTTTCCATCTTATGAAGCATTTGATCTGATGTGGAAACCACTTCCTTTATTGCTACTTTCTTTTCAGCTCTCATTCTAGCTCTCCTGGCATTCAAATTAGCTTCAACACTGACTGCAATTTTCTGCATATCTTCTAAAGTGGTCGGACTTCTTTATCTTAATTGATAGGCCATGTTAGGATCGAATCCATCAAGAAACTTAATCAAAGCTGACCCCCTAGGTGGCTTTATATCAGCAGCATTGTAAACAGTATTGAATCTAATACAATAATGTTGGACAGACTCACCAACATTCCTCTTGATATTGTCATATTCGGAAAGGATTGAAAGAGGATCTTTCTACACTTCCCATCGATCCAAGAATTGTCTTTGAATATTAGCCAATGTAGCAATACTTCTAGGTGGCAAAGCTTTGAACCACTTTCTCACTTCTCCTCTAAAGGTTTGAACAAAAAATCTCATTGTCACATTTTCCTCATCAATCTCATGAATGTCAAATAAATCTACCATTCTATCCACATGTTGCTGAGCAGTGACACTTTGAGGAGTGCCATCAAACAATGGAATTTTTCTTTGATAATTTGCGAGCATGTCATCCAAGTTTTGAGGCAATACAAGAGGTGCAAATCAGGCAGCCATTGCTCTAAGTGGATTTACAATTGGTCTTGGGGATATAGGAGGAGTTTGAGCAGTTGATGTACGAGGTGTATATGGTGTGGATGGAGGCGATACTACTGCAGATTGTTGATCAGAGATAGATGGTTGTGCGGGAATGGTAGGAATGAAAGGAGGCTCGGTAGGAATTTGTGAACCAGATGTAACTGTTGATGACCCAAGAGTTGCAGATGCAGACTCTATGAACTCAGGAATATTTGTTGCCACAATGGAATTCTAAATATTCAAAATGTAACTGTCAGTGGATCTATTAGCCTGTTCAATTTCAAGATATTTGATAAACTCTGGATTTTGGATAGTAGAATCAATAGCACTTTCAGACTTAGTCTCAAACAACGACAACTCAAATTGTTTGTCAAACTCAAGATCTTCAAAATACTCAAAAACAACGGGACATGAATGAGATTTGAACAGAGGAATGACGGTACTTTCTCGGTGAAGGATTATCGAAATAAGATTGGGATTTTCATACACAGGAGGTGGATCGGGATCTGGATTTGCTCTGGTATGTCATCTGGAAGCCAGTGTGTTGAATTATTTTCAAAATCAAAGGGAAAAAACTAACTTGTTCAGCCTATCAAATTCTAAACTCATCATCCAAAGTCTAGAATGATCTAATGTACTAGGGCAATTTACAAGTCAGATGTTATGTTTACAAACTAGACTGGAGATTGACTGAAGTAGTGTTTATCTACTTTCGCTAATGCAAAGCAAGATCATTTTGAAGGCTACCTGGCATAACTTCAGGCTCTGTCTGTAGCTTATAAAAAAAATAACACTAAGAAGCAAACCATTTTGTGCTTCCCTAGTATGGTCGCCACTATGTTATTGCCTAAATCGACCTCGGGCTGAGAAAGGAAGAGTCTAGGGTAACATCAAACCATGCTTAATCTGGTAGCTAGCCCTACCAGATCGGGAGAGGGCTCTCTCCTTGTCAATCTCAGAAAAAATAATCAGTGAGGCTTGATATGACTTGAAATAAAGGTTGATTTTAGGCTAGGTATACATATGAAAATTTTGATTTGATTTTGGGGGTTTTTGTTGGAATCAAAGGGAAAAGGCAGATTTTGGGTCCGGGAAATGATCAGTTTTGCAGAGAGCTGAATGGGGAAAGGAAGGAAATTATTTTGATGCTTTCGAATTTAATGAAATGGATAGCTCAGACCGATGAGGAGTTGAAGAGGGAAAGAGGCTTTCAAGAATCCTCTTCAGACAGTCGAAAACATGGAAAATTAAACAAAATTGAACGTAGAGCACTGCACATCTAATGAATCCCACCTTTATTACTTGTTTGTTTAATTTGAGAAGAAAAGATAAGGAAAATGATACACATGAAACATTAATAAACTTACAATCATAGAGAGAAGCACACCATCAAAACATAGAGCCACATGGATCCCAAAGAGTGCTACAAACCCTGGTCTATTCCTTTGCCAAAATTCAGAGATGAAATGTACAATGAAGCTCAAAGCAATCCCAAGTGTCCAACCCTGAAAAAGACTGAGAAAATACAAGATATAGAGAAGCATAACTCATCCCCATGCCTCTAAGGGTCGAGCTCACTAGTTTAGGAGCTGTTTCAATAAGATCTAAACTAAGAACTGGAAAATAGGCAGTGGAACAACTTGCCTCTATAAGATAGGAAACTGATTCATTCAGTTACAAATGAATTTTTGGTGAATGAATCTACTTAATGAGTGAAAATTTTTCAAAATTACATCCAAAACCATGAACCTACATCAAGTTACATCAATAGCTATACATTTGAAGATAAAAAAAGTCAAACTGGCAAAAACTAGGCGAAAAACTGAGTTACTTAGTGAAAACTAGACCAAAATTCCTAATGCATCGTGCCTAAAATCTCTATGCGTCGCGCCACTTTTGAGCTAATTTTGAGGGCCTTCTCGGAGTCCAAATTGAGTTTAGGATAGCGCGTTGGAAATCTATGCCTGTCTAGTTTCCAACCCAAGTAGAATTTCTAAATTTGGTTGCCATTTTCCCCTCCAAAAATCAAATCTCCCAACAC
Source organism: Pinus albicaulis (assembly GCA_034641835.2). Lineage (NCBI taxonomy): Eukaryota > Viridiplantae > Streptophyta > Pinopsida > Pinales > Pinaceae > Pinus > Pinus albicaulis. Next base: position 1,385,551,115 of record CM076584.1, read on the forward strand.
TGCTTCCTGTGTGTCCAAAAAGTGGCAGAAAGGCCATTTTAGGGTGTTTTTGACCTTTCAGGCAACCCAAAACTTGTCAAAATCTTTAGGTAATAGTTAGGCATGCATAAATTTTGATGAAAAATCTAGAAATACAAAGTTTTCTACAAGAGGAGCTGCCAATTATAAGTGCGCGCCAAGTGGCGCGACGCGTCAGGCAGGAAAATCTGTGTTAAGGCCAAAAAATTCAAAATTGACAAAATTTTTCCCAAATTTCTTGAAATTTGGGCTGAATTTTCACCATCAAGTGCTATGCTGAGCAAAAGAAGCTTCAGCCAAAATTTGGAGTCTATCATGCCTTTTGCGATGCTTTAATGCCCTCTTTAGCTTTGCCTTCAGGATCTTGATTCGCGCCTTGCAAACATGATTCCTTTCCCAATAATGATTCTTCATGTGCCTGAGCATGTTATTTTCCTTGTTGGCCTTATCCAACAACTTCTCCAGATGAATATTGACCCTCTCAAGCCAAGTTTCTCTATGAGCCTCAATCTCTCGCTCAATGGATGTCATCTCGATTTGGCTTCTGTGGGCAGTTTTCCAGTTCTCACAGATGTTTTGCAACTCCATTATTGTTTGCTGATCTTCCAACTATTTTTTTCAATGCTCAAGGTAGTTTATAATCCATTGGGATCTTTGCAACTTGACGGACAAAGTTTCTATCTCTGCCTTCTGCTCCTGAATAGTCTCTCTCAACTTTGAGCTTGGAGAGCTCAAATCCTCATCAATGAGTATGAAAGTTGTATCTTGGCCTCTTGAAGGCCCCTCATCCTACATGCACCTCTTACTTATGTCCTGTACCTGTACCTGCGCTTCTGATGACAGAAGTGAGACCCCTTCTAACCTAGGTGGAGGTAATACACGTCGGGCTGCTGCAAATAATCCTCTAGTGCCTCTCTGATAAGTGACATGCGTCGGCACACTAGTAGTCTCTATATCCTGACCTCCATGCTAATATAAAGGTTCACCTGCATCATGAAAAACCTCCAGAGGAACCTGAGGAGCTGTGAAGAAATCATTAGAAATGAAATCCTCCCATGAAATACCCTGTAAGCCGAGCTGATGCACAACCACGATCTTGATGAGCGCATAGTGATAAATATTGTTGTACTACTTCTCAGGAGTTTTCCTTTGCACAAGAGTGGTCATTCTCTCGATATTTCGGCACATGAAATAAGGGAGTTTCATCATCCTCACCCTGGTAAAATGCATCAATAACCTGATATGATAGGCATAGAGGCATGAAAACCGGCCCTCACAACTGAAACATCTGATAATGAGTTTCATCGGAGGTACATAGGAATCCTTTAGGAACCAGAAAGGAAACACTCTGCTGAGTTGTTTCACAAAACTAGGCCTGATATATGGTTCATAATGCACTCTGTCCACCTGTTGTATTTTGTTCCATTGTTCTCCCACATTTGGTATTCTGATTGCTTGAGAAATAGTTTCCGGTGTTAGAATGAATGTTACACCATCAAGGGTTACCTGACCATCATGTAAATGCAACACAAACAAACGAGCCAACTCCTGATGATAATGGATCCTAGCAATCATTTCAAAACATTGATAACATAACTGCTTTTGAAAACATGCCATGGCAAGTGGACAAGCCTACAATTCAGCCAATGAGGTGGGCTCCTCTCTCACATGTATGCCACTCTTATGAGGCCTTCTAGGTGCATGTAGATCAATGGTGAAATCACTATCTCGGTCATAGGATGTATCAGTATCTGTCTCCATGATGTCCAAGGTTGATGCAAGGTCTATGTTGTCTTGTATGAGAATTTGGTGTTTTTTATTTTATTGCCAAATATGTGTCAAATGGGAGGGAATATGGAGGAATGGTGTAGTGTAATGAAAATGATGGGCTATAATCAAGTGAAATTGTGAGTTTGAAAACTGTGTGTTGGGACAACCACTTAACCTTTTTGGGATAACTTGGGATTTGAGGTAAATTCACAAATGATATGGGGACAATGGGAATGGGAGAGGAATAAGTGACTGTAGGGATGTAAAGTGAATTGGAAAACGAGACTATGGTGAGAAAATGAACAGTGAGGAGGGGAAAAATGATGTGAGGGAAGTGGAAATGTTTGGCACCAAAAACCAATTTTAAAACCCTAGGAGAAATCTTAAAACAAGAGAATAGGGTTTTAATTTTTTGGCATTTAAATTCTCATAATCAATCTCATAATCAACACCAAAAATTTTTTATGGCAATTACAAGGTGACTGAATCGATTTGGATTTTTGAAGAAATGGAAAAAATTTTGTGTTCCGACCCAATGCGCCGTGCAACAAACACAGTGCGTCGCGCCCCTCCAATGCGCCGCACCGGTTCAAAATCACATCCAGGCAGCTTGCCCGATGTGCCACGCACCTCTGATGCATCATGACACTTTCCCAGTGCGTCGTGCTCAGCAATTTACACATAGTCCGACCTCCCAACTTCTTTCTTCGATCCTTCACGATTTTTCTTGGCTCACTGCTGTCTCTTGGCATGCAAATGAATCTTTGAAACATGAAAATATCTTTTATGCTGAAGATTTTAATTTTTTCTTTTTGAAAACCCACTTTGTAATGTTTGAAAACTTTGACACTTTTTAAAGGAACTCTGTTTTGCTTGCTTTTGGTTTTTGGACTGAATGATGAGCTTCTTGTCTATTTTGCAGGGGAATGAATGGCATGGAACTTTGGAAAAGGCGACCAGGGTTGCGAATGGTGCATTATTACAACTGAAAAACTTGAAAATTACATTGCATTTATTACATAGAGATGAAATAGACATTTTTTCTTCAAAAAAGAGTTTTTAAGAAAAAATATTATTAAGCATTATGATGATGAAATTTTTGCACTGAAAACTTATTTCTAACCTCCTCATGTGTCTGCTGACAATTTTTAGACATTTTGAAGACCAGGTTATGAAACCCTAGACCTAATGAGACTAAAAACCCTAAAATGACTCTTTGCCAACTATGAGACGGTAAATAACTTTAAATGATTTTAATGAATCAAAAATAGACCAGAAGGTACAAGACATGAGGGATATGAGTGACAACACCCCACCATCAGATGATCCATGCTCTTAATGGAATGCAGCTAACTGAACTGAGTGAGACACCTAAAATGAAATGCAACAAGAGAAATTTGATCTCTGAGAGAGGGATGAAGATACTAACTCTAACATAAACAAAGAACATATAACCCAAACCAATTCATTTGCACAAAATCTCTTACCGGAGGGTCCCACGACAAGCCTGACCAATCATTGGTGATCGGAGATTGCACAATTTTCATTTTAGATTTAACACTTAAACTTTAATCCTTCCGAATTTTGAAACTGCACTGAACTAGCACGTTTACTCCTCCTTTTCGCATCGTAAATAAAACAGTTTACTTTGTGATGTCTTAACACTTATTTCCTAAATCTTGAGAAGTGCGAAAATGCGCTGAGCTAACATGTGTCCTCATCCTTTTCGCATTACAAATAAAATTGTTTACTTTGTGATTTCTTAACACTTATTTCCTAAATCTTGTAAAGTGCGAAATTTTTTTCCAACTCTTTGATCTCCACTGTTGGTTTAGTCTTGGATCCAACGATCCCCGTTGTCTCTCCACTCCTCACATCGCATCTCTAATAAAACAATTTAAGTTGAGACTTTTTGACGTTAAACCTAGTTTTGTGTGATGTGCGATGGTTTTCAAATTGTGATGAGATCTCTCCCATTGATCGGGTTCAGATCTACGGTCCTCGTCACACCTGTAATATGATTACCCTTTTGCTATATAACTTAATATATATGTGATTCAATAGAGTTTAATAATAAATGAAGTTACAGAGCCAATCCCTTGTTTGGCTAGTTATTACAATTGTTTATGCTCTATATGCCCTCAAATTTTGCACACCTATTTCACACTGTGTCACCTTTTTCCACACTCTCTCCTATCTCTCGCCTATCCTATATATGTATATAACAATCCAAAATGGTCCTTCTCACATAAAATATATTTATGTTGAACCACTCCAACAAAAAAATGCTACTCTATTTCTAAGATCATATCCTACTTGGCTCAATCTCCTCATAGGGAGAAACCAATTTCTATTTCTATTCCTAATTAATTTAACAAAACCAAACAAACTAACTTCACTCATTTAAAAATAAGTAAAACATTAATGGCCAATGTTTATCTACCTCATCATTTACCACAACATGTGAACATCCAATCACATTGTTGGCTAAGTTCAGATGCTCTTGCATCACTTGTTCATTATTTCAGCTACTATATTCTATTTGGTGTTATAGGGAACCATTGTTTGAAATTGGATCCCATGTTGGCAACGATATTTTTCAAATTCATTTGAAGTGTATTCATTTCCATTGTCAGTATAAATAGAGCCAATATGATATTGTGCATCATTTTCAATGCAAGCATAAACATTGTTAAATGTTTAAAATGATTTAGATTTGTTCTTCAATAAATAGACCTGACACATTATTATGTATTTATCAATAAATTTCATTCTATATTTATTAAAATTGGTAGAAGGAACAAGAATTTAGCCACACAAATTAGAATGAATGAGTTATGTTAGCACTCCATAATTTTAAGGCTGAAGAAAAAACCACAGAGGTAACCTCAAAACCACCTTGGAGTTTCGGATCTAGCCCTTGTAAACTCATAGAGGGATCTCTCTAGGAGATTTATCTTTGTTTGCTCAAAATTTTAGGCTATTTAATGGGATCAGAGTTTGGTTTTTGAATTGGTTTGGTTGGAAAATTAAGGCAAGGCCATTGGGAAATGGAGTTAGAAGAGCTTAACATGATCAAATGGAGAAATAATCAAGCTTAAGTGCAACAGGGAAAGATATACATACTACTGGATCCTTTGGATTTAAATGAAATGTAATAGAAGAAAAGAAATAGATTCAATTGAAGCTAAAGTGATGTTAATAATTCTATAACTTTATATCATAAGAAAAAATTTATATTACCTATAGCAAAAATAAGAGTGTATGTTTCAACAAATTATGTTCATCAAATTTCTGTAAACTATTTCAAAAAAGAAACACATGAAAATAGAGAAAACAGATTACAGCAAAAATCACTTCACCACATAGATATAGCACATGAATCTTGAAATAACTTGTCCTGTATTATTGCAAAAGGTCAATTGAACTCAATGAACATATTTACAATGAATGGTAGTCTTCTCATTACAAATCCGAACATCTATTACTTCATATGTTGAAGTATTTATAAAAATTCTTCACCAAATATCTTAAAAGTTGTTACGTAAATAGAATTAAAATATAGGAAATTAAAAACTAATGAATCTACATGGAACTATCTTTGTCAATATCTAGTGACATAGAAGAGAAATTTGAAACTCATAGCAAATCTTATTTGATGAGGTGGCCTCCAAGTCACTAACTATCTTTGATTTTTTTCCTCCCAAAATTATAAAAAATAGGGTTTCATTTTCCCTTTGAATATATAAATCTAATATATCCATGTAAAAATTGAAAGAATTTTTTTTAGATGAAGAAGCTTTTGAGATAAATCTCTCCCAATTTCCCAAAATCTTGCTCCAGTTATTCACAATATTCTTTGCAAAAATATGTCTAAAATAGGACTTTTCACGGTCAGAAAAATAGGTTGTGAAGATGTGAATTTACCAATATTTATGTAATACCTTTGTACAATATAAAGTAGGTTATTTTACTTTGGCATCCTAGGAACACAAAATGCCTCCAGATTCTCAAGATTCATCTTTGATTGGCCACAATATGTTCGGCAAAAGTATGACTAAACGAGACATTTCTAGAAAATGTGCCTTCAAATATTCTTTCAAGTTTCCCAAACCATCATGTTTGTGTAAAAACCGAGAGATTTTTTTGTAAGTAATTGTGTGTGAACCATTTTTGGAAACACCGGCTAAAAACTAGAAAATTCAGGAAAATATTTGTGGAAAGATTCATCCGAATATCGCAAACCATAACAAATTTTAGAAAATTGAGATAGGTTTTTTTATATGAAGGTTTTATAAAAAAAAAAATCTTATTAGTGTTTGAAAATTTATTCTTTTTTGTTTTAAAATCATATTTGAAATTACAATGTTGTATAGGGAAAAAACATAGTTTTAACTGACCATGAAATGAACATATGACATGGAGGTGGAAGGAGACATGGAGGTGGGAGATAATTGTAGATTTTAAAATCATCATAGTAATAATCTTGTATAAAATCTTGAGAGAAACTACAACCTTAAACATCAAAGAAAATTTTCCCATATAAATACTTTTTAATAAAAAAAATTATGCGATAACATCTCGCACCATCTGGCCATGGCAGCTCGTTTAAGAGGTGTTAGTACTAAAAATATCTAAATTTCCCATTGGGCTACTCCCAACCTCAAAATCTAAGAACCCGCAAACTGCTCTTCAACTAAAACCCAACTGCAAATCCAAACTGCACAATGTTGTAAACAATCATACTGCGAAACAAATTGAAACTGTGGGCTGAAAATAAATGCTTGTCTAGAAATATTATTGAACACTCATCCTACACTAATCTACTGAAATAATTCTTCATCAAATCATACAAAAATGGCAATACAACCAGTAAAAGAGCAACTCAAACACCATGGATTTTTTACCGTGATTTAGCAAAATTAAAACTGAAACATGTAATGGCAGGGAAAATTCACGGTGCATTTTATCTCCAAAGGGAAATAATGGCTGAAAAATCAAGCTGAAAAGACCCTCCATGTAGTCAGCTACGACATCATAAAAAAAAAAAATTATGACCCTGAAGGACTTCTGCAATTTGATCATTATGTTTATACAGTCCATTTGTGTTCTATTTATCATACCATTTTCCCAACTGTAAATTTGCAACTCATCCTCAAAATCATAACACTCCTTAATCATAAAATTATAGGGCTTCATTGTATCCTCTTGTTTTATCATGAAATTTTTTCCAAAAGGCGGATTTTGATAGTGAATAATATGGGACTAAATTTGAGGCTCTTATATCTCAATATCCTTCTCAATTTTGTCAGCAATTTCATCTAAAATATTGATCTTAGCTTTAGAGCTAAATTTGCATGACTTTTAATAAGCAGACAAAACTTTAGAAAAGCTTCATCAATATGATAATCCTAAAACATATCCAAATATTCTTTAAAATCATCAATAGAAACAAAATCTTCTACATACCCTCTCATTTTTATAGATTATGCCACTAGATCTACCATTGAGCTTTAAATTCTTTTGATAGTGGAGTCACCATGAATGTTTTGAACTCTGGTTTGTCTAAAGATGGAGTCTCCAGGTGAATGATTTCACCTTCTTCTGTCTGATCATTATCCACCATCAGTAATCATATCTAGAACCTAATAATTTTTCTTGAGGAACATGAAACATCGTTCCCCAGTATGGTCACCACTATTTTAGTGCTATGTAATTTCAAGGCTAAAGAAAAAACGATGGAGGTAACATCAGAACCAATTTAGATTTTAGGATCTAGGCCTTTTAAACTGAGAGAGGGATCTATCTATGAGATTTAGCTATGTTTTTTGGGAATTTTAGGCTATTTAATGGGCTAAGAGTTTGGTTTTTGAATCGGTTTGGTTGGAACAACAAGGTAAGGTCATTGGGAAATGGATTCAAAAGAGCTTAGGATGATAAAATGTAGAAATATTCAAGTGGAAGTGCAACAAGGCAAGGTAGACACACTACTTGATCCTTTGGATTTAAATGAAATGTAATAGAAGGAAATAAATCGATTCAATTGAAGCTAAATAGAAGTTAAGAATTATTTAACTTGATATCAAAGGAAGACATTTTAAACTACCCACAACCAAAATTAGAGTGCATGTTTCAACAAATTTTGTGCATCAAATTCTTGTAAAGTCATTCAAAAAAAGAAACACATGAAAATGGAGAAAATAGATTACAGTAAGAAGCACTTCACAACATAGATATGGCACATGAATCATGAAACAACTTGCCTTGTATTATTGAAAAATGTCACTTCAAATTAGTGAAGAGATTTACAATGAATGGTAGTCTTCTCACTACAAATCCCAACATTATTACTTCAAATGATGAAGTATTTATACCAATTCTTCAGGAAATATCTTAAAACTGTGTTACATAGATAGAACCGAAATATGGCACATTCAAACCTAATGAATCTACTTGGAACTAGATTTTTGGATTTCTCATGGCCAATAATATCAATTTGAATTTGATAGCAACTCTTATTTGATGAAGTGGCCTCCAAGTCACTAACTGTCTTTGACATTTTTCCTCCCAAAATTCTGAAAAATGGGGTTTCATTATCCCTTTAAATATCTCAATCTGAGATATTTTTGTAAACATTAAAGAGGTTATTGTATATGGAGATCTTTTTTAGAGAAACCTCTCTCATTTTCCCAAAATTATGCTCCAGTTGTTCACAATATTCTCCTCAAAAATATGTCTACAACAAGACTTTGCAGAGTCCAAAAAATAGGCTTTGAAGATGTGAATGTATCTCTAATTATGTAATACCTGTGTAAAATATGAAGTAGGTTATTTTTCATTGGAATCTTAGTGTTATCACTCCAAAATTTCTCAAGAGTTGTTATAGGTGTTAAAAATAAATATCAGAGGTAATTATCAACCACTTTTGGAGATTAGGACCTACCCTTCCTAATGCTTAGAGAGGGATCTCTCTATAAGTTTTAACTTTGTTGTTTTAATAGATTTTAGGCTAGTTATGTATGGTTTATTGGGTTGGTTTTTTATTGGTTTTTGTAGGTAAGTGGCATTAATTATTTAGATGAATAGGTGTTTATCAACTTTTCATTGGGCTATGGAGTCAAAGTTTCTTTGAAACAAAACTGAGTCAGATTATAAGGAGAGTGTTACAGGGAAAGATAGGTGAGCAATATCAATTCTCAAGGATGAATGGTGAAGTGATTTTTCAATCAGGATCAAGGATCAATTAAGGATTTCTTAAACTAGATAATGAAGAAGGATGAAGGGGTCAATTGGGATAAGGGAAATTAAGGATTCTCTAAACCAGATATTAGAAGAAAACATAGAAATTTACAACAATTAAAAACAGATTGAAATTAAACAAATTCTATAGAAAATATCATGTTATAACATGAATAACTAAAATTATACTTCACTGAGATATCTCATCACATGAATCCTATAAATGAGTTTATTTATTATTGATTCAGTCTGTCAACTGGAAATTGATACAATAACCCTTTGGCTAGAAGATTAGTCAACTAAGAAAATGCTCAAAAGTCCACACTTGATCGACCCTTTGATACTTAAAATGATGAGTTATTTATACAAAACTTTACAAAATATTCTATCAACCGATTTAGGATTTATTCAAGGAAAATAAAATATCTTAATCAAAAATGTTAGTCACACCTTTCAACTGACTAATATCTGGCCCTGTTTCTTTTCTTGTTGTTATTTGTTTATTTCGCGCTTGCATCTTATTTCATGTTGTCTTCTCTTTCACACTATCTTTGATCTATATTTGTTTCTTTCATTTGTCTTACATAGTAAATCACACTAACCTTCTCTTTTTTCTTCATCTGGGTTAAGACTTTCATTATCTTGTGGTAAAACTCATCATGTTTCTATGTCTTTAGTAAAAGTGGATTTTTACTTTAAAAGACATGATTTAACTTTATAAAACTAAAAGTGTGTACTTGAGAGAACTTTGTATGAACTTATTGTTGCTGGTGTAGATTTTTTATCCTTGGTAACAATCACTCTCTCTGTTTCAATTGTATCTTTCTGTTGTACATAATATTTGGCTGAGTAAGTTGTTGTTGAATTCATATACTGTGAGTCTAGAGTAAACATGTCTGGAACTAGTATAAAACTGTTTATCCATCTCCTGGTTCTGCCTACAAAAAGAAACGACTGTAAATGAAAGCAAAGCTTTGTAGGGAGGTGAGTGGGCTTCAATGAACGCGTGGGTCTGTGGAAGGGGTTCGGTCTGCAATGAAGCTTCATCTCTGGTGGGCTATGGATTTTAGTCTCTTTTTGGAAATAAACGGAGTTAAGTAAATGAACAAAGTAGCCAAAACTTCATATTTGGATAATTGGTGGTTTTCTTTATGGCACAGGTGGTTTATTGCGGTATTTTGTCGCATGACATGAGGTTATTGTATTTCAAATTTTTTTGGTTTCATTGCAATGCATTTGGAAGTGTATTAGTGGTTTATCGCACAACCAAAAGTAGTTTGGCGGTTTTGGAATAGAGGAGTACGATGAGATCTGGTGGTGCCGTGTGGAAAAGGAGAAGGTGTATTAAACCACCCTTTTCGCATCCCCCCCTTGATTTTAAACATTGGAATGTCAGGGGATCCGAAACTAATTGTCAGTTATTATATCTATCGGCATCAATCAGACAGCTGTGGGGGTTTTGTGTTTTCAAAAGTGGTGGGGTCAGGTAAATTACTTATGCGGAAGAGTAAATTTATAGAGGAGGGTTTTAATATAAATATGGGTCGGGGAATAATATAAGGGGCTTATGAAATACATTACATGGTAGGTTAGAATAATTTCGGGAAATTTATTAAAGTAGAAGGGTTAAAATGATATCGAGGAGGGGTTAAATGAAGTGGGGTTAGATATATAAATGAAATGTTTAAAATGGAAATATATAAAGAGGGGGGTTTTAAAAATGAAAGTGGATTTGGGTAAAATATTAAGGCGGAGGAGTTTAAAATGAAATGTGTGTTGAGATTGCAACAAGATGATGAGTTTAGTGGAAAGAATTCACCTTCACTAAGTGGGCCCACATGCTATTTTTGGCGTAAAGTCTATTTTTAGACTATGTCTATTTTTAGACATGTCGATCATATTCTATGAGTTGCAGGATGCTATTTGTGGATGGTTGGTCAAGTTGGAAAAATAGATAGACTTCTATTTTTAGACATATTGGGCGGAATCTATTTTAATATTTCCAGTCTAAAAATAGATATGTCAAATATTATTAGCTCTTAATAATATTTGAACTCTAAACATTATCTTATTCTCTTGGAGAACTTCAGTTAAGTGCACAGATGTGGCACAAGAGCTTACAGAAGGAATTACACTATTCCTAAGGGTAGGTACCATTTCATTTGAGAGGGAGTTTGGTAAACCCTTTGTATTGAAGGAAGTGATGCATGTTCCAGGATTGAAGAATAATCTGATCTCGGTGGCCATGTTAGAAGAAAAGGGATATGATGTTGTCTTTAGTGAGGGAAAGGCTTTCCTGCACAGTAAGGAAACTGGTGAAACCCAAAGGATAGGGGTTTGAGTTAAGAACCTTTATCAATTGCAAATAGATGGCTATGTAGCAATGGCAGGCAAGGCAGAAGGAGTGGTGAACCAAGATGATGGCAAGCTGTGGCGCTGGAGATTGGGCCACCCTCACCATGGAGCTTTGAAGATACTGCAAAAGATTTCTACTGGGCTTCCTAAAGGCACTCTTACATAGTCAGATCATTGCAAGGGATGTACCTTGGGAAAACTTGTGAAAGCCACCTTTCACAAGAAGGATAGTCATGCCATGACGATCCTTGAGAGAATTCACACAGATGTGTGTGGACCCTTCTCAGTAGCTTCGACAACAAAGCACAGGTTCTATGTGATATTTGTTGATGATTTTTCTCGGAAGTAATAGATCTTCTTCATGCAGAAGAAGAGCAAGACATACTCAAAGTTCTGTGAGTTCATGGCACTAGTTAAGAAAGAATCGGGGAAGCAAGTGAAGGCTCTTAGGAGCGACAATGGTGGTGAATTCTTCACTGGTGAATTCAAGGAATTTGAAGAGAGCTCATAGCACCTCATAACCCACAATAGAATGGGGTTGTTGAGCGAAAGAATAGAACGATCGTGGGTGCTGCATGGGCGATGTTGCATGATTATGGCCTTCTCATACACTTTTGGGATGAGGCATGAAATACTGCAGTATATGTGCAGAACCGTTGTCCTCACAGGATACTTGGCATGAGTACACCCGAGGAGGCATTTTCTGGTAAGAAGCCTGATATTTCCCATTTGAGGATTTTTTGTTCACCTATTTACATTCATGTGACTAAGGATGCCAGGAAGAAGCTAGAGCCGACCGCAGAGGTTGTGATATTTGTGCGGTACACCGATACGCCCCACAACTATCATGTGTATTTTCCAGACAGTCGCAAGACTGTTGTGCGATGGGATATCAAATTTCATGAGGAGAAAGCCATGAAGTGTTCGCTTGAGAGGGAGCCAAACTTGAATGCAGATGAGGAGATATTAGTTCCTAAGGATGAGCCTTAGGATTTGGATCAGCCACAAGAGGAGGTTCATGGAGTGGAAGAGACCACTCATGCAGCGCCAACCATCAGAGGGCGGAAGATCACTACAGAAGCTGAGCGACTAGCTCAAGATGCAGAGAAGGTTGTAGGAGCACCTACATCATAGCACAGACAGAGACAGTCACCTGATCGATACACTGGATACATGGATCTTATGAGAAAGTGTATCATGACAGAGCCATCCTCTTTAGAGGAAGCTATGGAGGATCCCACATGGGTAGATGCCATGGTGGAAGAGTATGATTTGATTGTCAGAAACAGTGCATGTGAGATTGTCCCAAGGCTGGAAGGGAAATCAGTGGTAGGTTTGAGATGGATCTACAAAGTGAAGCAAGTATCTGACGGGAGTGTGGAGAAGTACAAGGAAATATTTGTTGCCCGAGGCTTCTCACAGATTGAGGGGATCGATTATGAGGAAACCTTCGTACCTGTCACAAGTTATTCTTCCATATAGACGATTCTTTCTCTTTCAGTGCGGATGGGGTGGCACATTCATCAGATGGATGTGAAGACTGCATTCCTCAATAGAGTGATTGGGGAGGAGGTGTACATAGAACAACTTGAAGGTTTCGAGATCTTCAATAGTGAGTCGCATGTGTGTAGTCTCAAGAGAGCGTTGTATGGGTTGAAACAAGCACATCGTGATTGGTACACATGAATAGACAATTATTTCACTGGACTTGGATTCTCCAAGAGTGAGGTGGATCCAAACCTATACCAGATTGTGGTGGAGGGTAAGTTTTTGATCATTGTACTTTATGTAGATGATTTGATTTTGACGGGTGATGAACTATTGATACTCTCATGCAAGGCTAATCTTGCAAAAGAGTTTGAGATGAAGGAGTTGGGCCTCCTTCATTATTTCCTGGGATTGGAAATTTGGCAGCGCAGTGATGGACTGTTTGCGTCTCAAGGCAAGTATGCCCGGGAGATACTGGAGAAGTTCAAAATGCATGGCTGCAAGCCTATCGACAATCCTCTTCCTGGTGGTTGGAGGAGAGAGGATTCTACATCAGCAGAGGTATTGGATGCCATTGTTTATCGACAGTTGGTGGGGTCACTTATGTATCTTGTCAATACACGACCCGACATATGCTATGTTGCTAACCAGCTTTCAAAAGATATGGTTAAGCCTACCAAGCTCTACTGGAAAGAAGACAAACATGTATTGAGATATATCAGAGGCACATCGGTATATGGATTATGGTACAGACAGTCGGATGAGGTGAAGCTGTGTGGGTTCAAGGATGCAGATTGGGCAGGGAGCCCAAAGGACAGAAAGAGCACATCTGGAGGGATTTTCAGTATCGGGTCGACAACAGTTTCTTGGTACAGTAGGAAGCAGAGATCCATGGCACTAATTTCAGTATAGGTTGAGTATATGGCAGCGAGTTTGGCCACATGCGAGGCTATATGGATGAGGAAGATCCTGGTCGGGTTGTTCAGTTCACACTTAGATCCTACTGTGATATATTGTGATAATCAGAGTTGCATCAAACTCTCAGTTAATCTAGTATTTCATGATAGATCTAAACACATTGATATATGGTATCATCATATCAGAGACTGTGTGCAGCAGAAGATCATGTTACTTTCATACATTCCCACAGAGGATCAGGATGCTGATATCTTGATGAAGGCGCTCACAAGGAGAAAATTCAAATACCACAGGGGTAGGATAGGGGTGGCAGATAATCCTTATCTTATTGAGAGGGAGTGTTGAGATTGCAACAAGATGATGAGCTTAGCGGAAATAATTCGCCTTCACTAAGTGGGCCCACAGGCTATTTTTGGTGCAAAGTCTGTTTTTAGACATGTCGATCATATTCTATGAGTTGTAGGATGCTATTTGTGGATGGTTGGTCAAGTTGGAAAAATAGATGGACTTCTATTTTTAGAAATATTGGGCAGAATCTGTTTTTAGATTGCCAGTCTAAAAATAGATATGTCGAATATTATTAGCTCTTAATAATATTTGGACTCTAAACATTATCTTATTCTATTGGATCACTTTAGTTAAGTGCACAGATGTGGCACAGGAGCTGACATAAGGAATTACACTATTCCTGAGGGTTAAGTGGAGCTATTGCATGGATACTTCAGTTAGAACTCATGTGATAGATTTTGGTGGAGTTATTGAGCTAGTTGATGGAGAGTTTGGAAATGCAGCTGACCTGTTAAAACCAGTTGAGTTTAGTTGTCCATTTAACCGATCGATACACTCAGTGAGAGTTATTAATTAATTATTAATTAATTAACTAATTACAATCATTAATCAATTCAATTAATACATTAGCGAACTACAATGTACACAGCCATGGAGACCAAGAAGGAGGTAGTGAAAAGATATCATCGGGCCAGGATTGCACGTTGTGGGCTTAGATTTGCAAAAACTAGTGATCGGAGACAATGAGATTGAAGTAGTCAAGGCTAGACCACTTGAGTCTATTCAGAGGCTATTATTCAATGGGGAAATTGCACAAAGAGGGGAGGGTAGGCTGGGTCCGGGGTGGCAGAGATTGGAGCATGTGATTTGCTAGATCGGGCTTGATTAGTGTGTAGCAATTGGAGATTGTACTCAGAGTTTTTTAAGGATATTTTTATAATGATTGCTACATGATCTCTATGACATATAATATACAGATAGTTGGGGGTTTTCAGCTTTAAGCTTTCCCATAAAATAATGTGTTCATATGTGTGATTATTTATGGTTTTAATGTGCACATGCGATTGTTTTTATTTCCGAAATTAATTATCAATGGTAGATGCCATTCTGTATTGTGCATGAAGTTAAAATAGTGTGTGATCAGGAGAATATCAGTGAATAATATATCAATTATTCAAATTTCTACAATGTGGGCGGGGGGGGTCAATTTAATATATGGTACTTTAAACTGTTCAAAAAGTTGGTTTTGCATCTTTTATTTGAATAATGTGGAGTTAGTCATGGGGAAGGGGTTTTAGTGGGGGAAAAGGATTTAGAATAAGGGGAAAGGGATTTTACAAGGGGAAATGGCTTCTGTAATATTCCAAATTGGAAATAGCAGTAATACAAGACATAATAATGTAAAACACAGCCACCATGAACATGTAATAAGAGATATCAATACACAGCCAACATTTTATTGAGATATCAATATAAATATACAAAAATATTTTGATGGTCAAGCCACTCAAGCAAAAAGAACAATCCTCTAATGATCAAAGCAATCAGCACATGAGTTGCTGCAACTGTATAGAATGCCAGAGAGTAGTGATAGTACTATCTATATCAGTGTAGTTTCTGTTGTAAATATACATAAATGATATATGGCTGATAGAAACAAAAGAAATTCCCATAAAAGGAGATGTGAGCTCTAATACATGATTTCTAGCTAACCCGGGAAAGATTGCTAGAAATACCAAGAAATATACAATGTGACAAATAACCCTAGGGTTGAGATGTCACTGCAAACTGGATCTAAATGCAATGAGGCTATGACATATATCAAATTATTATGTCCTCCTCCAATGGTATTTCTAAATATAAGGTTGATCCCTCTACTCAGAAATAGACCCTCCTGATGAGCTCAATGAACCCTCCCAGCAATTTCCTCCAAAAATAACGCAGTTCATAATTGTGACTATGTTGTGCGGGATGGTAGATGGTTGGATGGATGCAAAATATGTGAAAATATTCCTAGGAGACCTCCTTTTTGATTCTCCAATGAATAGACTAGCTCTCCACTAAAAAACAAGCCCAAAAATGGCTCAATGTGATCCTCCTTTGTTGCACCCTGCAACACAACCCAAATCTAAATCGAAACTGTGTTGTAGCTGAAGGAGGTAGCTTGGAAAAAATTCTCGAATGAGGAAATTCAGCCCAAATAACCTCTCCTTCCCTAAGGATTAGGTAGGGATTCCCAATCGGGAACAACCTTGTGCTAAATAGCACAACAATCCTGCTAAACAACAAAGGAATGCAACGTCTAAGCAGACCAATATCAAAATGATAATATAAAACATGAAAAACAAAGGATGCCATCCTCTCCATATATAGCGATTGAACCTCCTCAAATTAGGTCCCATCCATACTTGCCACCAAGCTCATGCAAGTTGTCCTCCACTAAAACTGCGTTGTCTCATCATAAAGGCCACTCCTCCTTGACAGCGTTGTTGATTTGGTCAAAGTTGACTGAATCAACATGATCCAATCGTTGTTCACACCGAAAGTTGCTTAATCCAGCTACTTTTTCTTCCTCCTTTCACATTAGGAGTGTTATTATTCCATCTAAAGGGGTTTTATGAGTCTCCCCACCCAATTATTCATCTACCTAGTGATAAAACAAACTATAATATTCCATTTAGATATAGGCTAAATTTTTGGAATATTTACATTCCTCCCCTCCAAAAGATTGCTTGTCCTCAAGAAACTGTAAAGGTGGAGAAAAATTTCTCCCTTCTTCTCCTTGTGGCCTCCTCATCAATAGCTCCCACCATAGCTCAACATAATCTGCAATAAATCTTCCCTCCAATGGTTCCTCCCAAATATGCAAAACTAAATGGTGTACATCATGAGAAAGTGGAAGGTGTAAGTGGAAACCTTATTGTTGTCCAATGTCCTCCTAAATGTAGCAATGATGATAAACATAGGGAATCTCATCCCGAATGAGAGTCTCCCATACCCATGCTATCATCCAAATGAAATGAGCCATCCTAGCTAGCTCATCAAAGAAATCATCAACCCCTGTTTTATTCAATGCATTGGGGCTGCATGGAGAGATTATATTTTACCATCCAAGTTATTTCTCTCTCCATTTATGGTAAGCATGGGGCTGTTTCTAATCTTGGGCTGAAATCTCATGGCTTCCAAGAATGGCCCAACTTACCCCACCAAAAAAATCAGCCATGAAGTGCCTCCTCCAAGAACTTAAGTTCTCCAAATGGCTCCTCCCACATGTAGAAAAGAGATGTAGTATGGAAATCATGGTTTTCCCATTGTCTCTCCTAAAACATGCAACATGTAAAGTAGGGAGAATCATACTCCCATTGGGCACATTCAAATTTTGTGCCACTCTCCCAACAAAGCTTCCCATAAACATAAGAAAATCTCCAACATATGGAAGAAAAAACAAATGAATGCAAGTTTCCATATGACAACTGGGAGGTTGATCATAGTTCCACATATGGAGCCAACATATTTCATCCCTTTCCTACCTTAAAAAAAATAATAACAAGTGTCTTTCCAATGATGTTTTTGCTGCCACACTCATCCTACAATATAGGATCATGAAAGTAAAACATGGTGCCAATGGTGCACACCAAGAATCATGTGGCTTCCCCCACAAACCACCAATGGAATAGCCAAAATCAATGCTGAAATTGGCCTTAAGTACATCATAATATAATGTGCAAGAAGGGATAATCCTCCTTGGTACAACATTTCGCTCATATAAAGTAAATAAGTACAAATCATAATGCAAAATTATACCTTCTCTACCATGTACTTTGGTTCTTCAGCTGAAATGGCTCAACTGAAAAATTATCCCTAACTCTCAATGAGTAGGGAAGTGTTTGTGAAAACCTCTTGATCACCATATAAGATATGCATCTCTCCTCATTCTAATATACATCCCGTTGAATGCCTTCCCAAGTGAACTCATCCATCAAGGAATGATATGCATCAAAGTGCATGGAAAGAAAGTCAACATGTGTGACATGTAGCAGCTTCTCCTTGAGCTCAAAATCTCTATTCAAGAAGACTCTGCCATAAGGATAGATGACCTCATCATCCACCATGTATCTATCATCTCCCTCCGGGTCATCAAGAATCATGCAAGTACCAAGATCCTTGGAGTACTCTACCAAGAGTTGAGATCTTCAATATGGATCAACCATCCTAAGAGACAGCATTGAAGATCTGAAATGTAAAGCTCGCCACATGCTACTGTCTTTTCCTTTGAAATCCCTCATGCCAAAGTCATCCTCCAAAGTGATTCCATTCCCATCATGCAACTTCTCATGCTCAAATAGAAGTGGTGACATTTGGAAGTTGGCCTCCCATGAGAAGCTCCCATCCAAAAAAAATCTCCTAATCTTAGCCAATGTAAGCATGAATGGCCTCCATCTACTCTAATTTATGGAGGATTACTTCCTCAAAGGATGTACCCTCTATTTCTCCAAATCCAAGGAGCAGTGTCCTTGCACCATGAAAGTGCCATCCTCCATCATTGCAGCAACTTTCGTCAGCGTAGTACATGTAGTGAGAGTGGGTAATGCTGAGAATGGGAGTATGACTCCCTCCACCTTGAGTCTATCCCAAAATATATGTGTTGTACTAGACTCCTTTAAGGCCTTCACCCCTCTGGAATCTAAGAGTGGTGAAGCAAATGGAAAGATGTCTCTCACCAACTCTAGATTTGGTGGCCTCCCAGGTGGAATGCCCCCATATAGTTAGACATCAAGATCTAAAGCAGACTGTCTATATGACTAGATTGATTTGTCCCTCTCTTTAGTGTGCAATACAGTCTCCTTACTCTGTGCAAAAACATCCTGAAATATATAAGGGTGAATAATAATCATCCCTTGATGTTGATCCTTATTTTCTTCCATCTCACAATCCACAAAAACTGATACATGTTTCTCTGGAATTGTGCTTTGGTTCCCACATGTTAAATAATTTGTAACTCTTTAAAAAGATGCAAGGGTGCCTCTAATGGAAGCAATGGCTCCCTTCCCATCATGTGGTGATGGATATCCTCCTGATGGTATAATGCAGTTAGCTCTTCTTTGCTTATCCTCTTCATCAATATTTGAGAATGCCTCGTCATCAATGAGAGACCCTTGATCTTGGTCTTCTCTTGAAGGAGGAACCTCCAGGTCTTCATCTATAGAAGAGGGTTCTTCAACAAGTGGGGATATTTCCTTTGGCAAGGTATCATGCATGTTTTTATCCCCTTCAACATAAATATGGAGTGGATTTGGAAAAATAGATCTCTCCAACTCATTCAAAGGTTCTAATTTTTTGGTTTCAACAAGAGATGTTTCACAATGTTTAAGATCAAATATTTTCAATAATTTCTTAGTGAACCATGCATAAGAGTTTACATTTGCATGAAAAAATGAATCAGAACTATAAAACCACCAATCATGGACCATACCTTTGAGGTGCAGTTCTGCTACTCTAACGGCCTCCTTTTCTGAAACTTGGTGAAGCTAAAAATAGGAATCTAGCTCCTTCCCCCAAGCCTTGGCTATGCACTTTGTTGATCCATCAAAGTTAGATAGAAATATTATACCTCTCTTGCTTCTAGTATGCTTGATAGATCTTCTATCTTCCTTGAGTTGGAAAAACCCTTGGAAGTCCAAGTGTTCTTTAAATCTCCATTATTGAGACTCATACTCCTGAAAATAGTCACTCAAGGTCTCCTCCCTTGGTGCATCTTCTTCCTCCATTCTTCTTGCAGTGAATGTGGGCCATAAATAGATTTTTGTATCTACATGTGTGGCTGAATTTCCACACCTATCATGCGAATATCTAGGGCTTTCTTCCCTTTCAAACCCTCTTGGAAATCTCCTACACTTCTCCCCTTTCATCTCCTTGAGAGCTTCCTTGATATTTTTCCCAGTTTGGAAAAGAAGCTGGGAGATCCTCTCTTCCTTAATTTCTCAAAATAATGGAGTCATGCCTTTGTTTCCTCTGTACAAATTATCTTTTTTGTGAGAAGAAGTTTCTCCTTCTAATGACATAATGTCTTGAATGGACTGGCTGAGCCAAGATTATGCTTTGATACCGCTGTAATATTCCAAATTGGAAATAGCAACAATGCAAGACATAATAATGTAAAACATAGAAAATATGAACATTTCATAAGAGAGATCAATATTTACCCAAAATTTTATTGATATATCATCAGAAATATACAAAAATATATTGAGGGTCAAGCCACTCAAGCAATAAGAACAATCCTCTAATGATCAAAACAATCAGCACATGAGTTGTTGCAACTGTATAGAATGCCAGAGAGCAGTGAAATCATTGTCTATATCAGTGTAGCTACTGATGTAAACATACATAAATGGTCTATGGCTGATAGAAACAAAATCAATTCCCAGAAAAGGAGATGTGCACTCTAATAAATGATTTCTAGCCAACCCGGAAAAGATTGCTAGAAATACCATGAAATATATAATGTGACAAATAACCCTGGGGTTAAGATGTAACTGCAAACTAGATATGAATACAATGAGGCTATGACAGGTCTGAAATGATGATTTCCTCCTTCAATGGTATCTATAAATAGAAGTTTGATCCCTCTACTCAGAAATAAACCCCCCTGATGAGCTCAATGAACCCTCCCAGCAATTGCCTCCAAAAATAACGCAGATCAGAATTTTGACCGCACTGTGAGGGATGGTAGATGGTTGGCATGATGCCAAAGATATGAAAATATTCTCAATATCCCTCCTTTCTGATCCTAAAATGGATATACTACCTCTCCACTGAAAAACAAGCCCATAAATCGCTCAATGTGATCCTCCTTTGTTGCACCCTGCAACACAACCCATCTCTATATAGAAATTGCACTATAGCTGAAGGAGGTAGCTTGGAAAAAATTCAAAAATGATAAAATTCAGCCCAAAGAACCTCTCTTTCCCTGAGGATGAGGTAGGGATTCCTGATCAGGAACACCCTTGTGCTAAATAGCATAACCCTGCTAAACAACAAAGGAATGCAAAGTCTAAGCAGACCCATATTAAAATGATAATCTAAAACATGAATAAAAAAGGCTGCCATCCTCTCCGTACATTGGGTCCCATCCATACTTTCCACCAAGCTCATGAAAGTTTTCCTCCACTAAAACTGCATTGTCTCATCATAAAGGCCACTGCTCCTTGACAACGTTGTTGAATTGGTCAAAGTTGAATGAATCAACATGATCCAATCTTTGTTCACACCCAAAGCTACTTAATCCAATTGCTTATTCCTCCTCCTTTCACATTAGGAGTGTTATTATTCCTTATAAAGGTGTTTTACGAGTCTCCCCACCAACTTATTCATCTACCTAGTGATAAAACAAACTATAATATTCCATTTAGATGTACGCTAAATTTTTGGAATATTACAACTTCCAAGAGAGGAAAAAGGGTTTTTAGCAAGGGGGAATGGTTAGAAAGATATTAGTGACATGAGATAAACCAAATGATGCTTTACATAAGTGTTAAATTATTCTACCTACCCTTTATTTATCCTGACATTTTTTATTTCTTTTTTTGGGTGCATTTCAGGTTGCTGACCCTTTTATTTTCTTTTGATAAGAAAACCAACTTATTTATAACCTTATATCCTCCAATGACTCATATTAAACTTATGAGCTTATTTTAATTCTCTACCTAACTACTTATCTGCCAATATTAAATGGTTTGGTCAGATTTTTATTCACAAAATATCATGACATGCAATTTAAATGCATGAATAATCAAGATTAAACCGTATGATTATCACGAATTGTGGCATTTTAGACAAGCTGCACACAATTTTATTTGTAAAAGTAAAGTAACTAAGGGTAGTGGCATTTGAATGTGCAATTCTTTCAAAAATTTTGTTTCTTTTTATGGGGTTCATATCTTATATCCCTTTTTATCTTATTTTCTTTTGGTCTTTTGATTTTTCTTTTAGGGAATTCCCTCTTTTCATTTTTGAATATGGAAAACATTTGTAGAAAGCAAAGGTATGTACAATATTACAAGACTTAACATATTCAATTAAAAATTATGATCCCTATTATTATATGACCCTAACAGTCGCTCCACTTGGGGATTGCATCTCCTGGTGAGATTTCAAGAACTTCCTAATCAGTGGCCTTGGAACTTTGGCATTGCTTGCCTTCGAACTGCTTTCTGAGATCTCTTTTATTCAAACATATGATGTTATATATTTTAAATTTTAGGGCCTTATCTTCGGGCTTCAACTTTTCAAGATAAACATCCAATCCAATCTAAAATTTTCTATGATATTTACAATGAGAAAAGAAAAAAAAAATGAACTAATGGTTAATCTGGTGAAATAGTGCTTCAACATTTTACCACTGAGTAGGCCACCTGTTCGATATTTTCCATCTAACTCTTTCAAAAAAAATGCATTGTTGCATATGTAACCATAAATGATGTATAAGCCATTACATAGAAAGTCAAATTTCCCATGTTTTCCTTTTCTTCTCTTCTGGAATCCCATTTGAATACTTGATCACCTATGAAGAAGTCATCTACTTTAGTTTTCTTATCAAGAATATTCTTAATTTTATCTTTAATTACTTGAGATTTGATATAAACTTCTTCCCCGGTTTGATGCAGATGAATTGTTTGATTTATCCTCCATTGGATGTCATTTGGTTCTACTTGCGGTTCTTGAATCATTTTCGTTATTAGTAATCGTAATGAAGATGGAAAAAACTATCCATTCCATATACTAATTGATAGGGGGATGTACCAATATATTTCTTAGTAGTTAGTATGTTTGTCCATACGACATTGACCAGCCTTTCATTCCAGGTTTTCTTGTTATCTTCTAACAGCTTCTTGATGATGTTGACTAGGCTTTTGTTTGAAGATTCTGCTAGTCCATTACCTTTGGGGTAATAGGTAGTGGAATGGCCAAGGGTGATATGGTATTTGTTACAAAAATATACCATTTTCTTGGATTTGAAGGCAACAACATTATTAGTAATGAGATTTTGTGGGCAGCCAAATATAGAAAGGATGTTGTTCTCAAGAAATGATATAATGATAGATTCTGTGGCTTGTCTAGAAGGGATGGCTTCTATCCACTTGGTAAAGTAATAAGTGGCTACCAATACCCATTTATGCTGGACGGCGGAGGGTGGGTGAATTTCACCAATGAAGTTTGAACCCCATTGTTGAATTGAAATTTCTACTGAGATAGGTTTGAGAGGTAATGGTAAGATTTTATTCTTGCTTTCAAATATCTGAAATTTGTGATACGAGGTCACATACTTTTTGACATCTGCAAAAATATTTGGCCAGTAAAAACCTGCCCTCAAATTTTTTTTAGCAATTGTTTTTCAAAAGTAGCGTCCTCCACAATCTCCTGCATGAAAATCCTGCATGACTTTGTCATCTTCATCTTTTAATAAAAAATTTACTTGATGCCACCATGATCTTTCCAAAATAAAGGATGATATAAGATACAATATTTCATTGCTTTCATTTTCAAGAATCTACCTATAGTTCTAGATAAACTTGGAGGAGCTTGTAGGTTGTGTAAAAAAAATATAATGTCTGCATACCAGGGTGAAACTATAAAAGATTCGATGATTTGTGGAGTCACCATTTCTTCCTAATCATCTAGGGCTACAATGAAATTTATGTATAAGGCCTGATAGTTCGATTCAACCATGATTTTGGCAAAACCTTGGCCTTTGATCAATTTTTTAGGCTTGATTTCAATGTCATATTCTAGTATTGTGACAATCCATTTGCCTCTTTTTCCATTAGGCCCATTCTGAGTTAGAATGTCCTTTACAACTGAGTTTGGACCATGTGTAATTATGTGAGAGTATATAATGCACACTTTCAAATATTTTATGGCTTTCACTAAAGTAAGAGCTTGTTTTTCCATGATATTATACTTTAGTGTTGCATCTCTTAAAGTTTTACTGAAGAAAGAAATGGGTTTTTCAATACCTTCATCATTATTTTGCAACAACACTGCTGCAATGGTGTGTTCTGAAGAAAATGAAAAAATTATGAAATCCTTATTAATATTGGGACTTATGAGGACATGTGTTTTTGTAAGTGCTTCTTTGACTGCTTCGAAAGACTATTGAGCCTCTACTATCCACTTAAGTGTTGAATCCTTATTTAACATGTTTAAGTTCCTAATTAGTTCTGCTAAGTTAGGGATGAATCTTCTAAGAAAATTTGTTTTGCCTAGAAATGCTTCTAATTATCTAATGTTCCTAGGATGACTGATTAAGGATTTCTTCTATTATAGATGGATCAATACTAATACCCTCTTTTTAAATAATGTGTCCCAAGAGTTTTCCTTCCTCTAATCCAAAAAGTGTCTTTTAGGATTTAAGGAATGATACTAGACTTTCTACATTTTATGAATACTCTTCCCAAATGATCTAAATGTTCATTATCTATTTTGGAAAAT
This sequence comes from Pinus albicaulis, assembly GCA_034641835.2. Taxonomy (NCBI): domain Eukaryota; kingdom Viridiplantae; phylum Streptophyta; class Pinopsida; order Pinales; family Pinaceae; genus Pinus; species Pinus albicaulis. The sequence goes on from CM076584.1 coordinate 1,385,575,682, forward strand.
ACTGTGATATCATCTAGGTAAGTAACTAGAAAGTAATGGATTTCCTTGGCAAAGGATATGTCCATAACTCTTTGAAATGTTTCTCCAACATTCATTAATCCAAAGGGAATTTTCGAGTACATGAAATTTCCCCAAGGAGTGGTAAATGAATTCTTTGCTTGATCTTCAGGTTGGACTAGTATTTGGTTGTATCTAGAAAATCCATCAAGTAATGAAATTCTAGACGACCCTACTACACTCCATAGAATGTGGTCCATTTTAGGGAGGGGATAGTTATCCTTCAATGATACTTTGTTTAAGTTTCTAAAATCAACACAGAGTCTGATTTCTCCTGTTTTAATTGTAGTGGGGACTAAATTAGAGACCCAATAAGAATATCTAATTGGTGCTATGATTTGAGCCTCATACATCCTTTTAACTTCTTTTTCTATTAATGGCAGAAGAACAGGATTAATTCTCATAATATTTTGTTTAAAGGGCTTCTAATTTTCTTTAATTGGTATCTTATGCTGGATATTGCTGGTATCATAAGACTTGTGGTCTTCATAATTCCAGGAAAATATATCTTGGAACACTTTAAACAAACTGATGTACTTTAACTTTTCAATTGGAGGTAATGCTTTGGATATTTTGATAAGCTTGGGTTTTTCTTCTATTCTTATGTTACATTCCTTTATATATGACCTTAGGGGCTCCATTTTTTGTTTTCTAGCTACATAATTGGATTCAAAGAGATCTTCTAATGGGGCTAATCCCTTAGTCAAAAAAATTTCTTTTAGGTTTAAAACTTTCAATTCATCATTGGTTAATTTGTCAATTTCTACTGTTTCTATTTTTTCTATTTCTACTTTAGTGAATCTAGTTGGTTCTTGTGGGAAAAATACTAAGAGGGGGGCTGAATCAGTATTTAGAGCTCATATCTATAAATTTAAATTTTTATTTTGTAGAATTCCATACGTGGCTTTTATGAACTGAACTCGCGTATACACGCGTATATGTTGAAATAAACTATTGTATACTGATATAATTTTCTATTTTAGAAATATTCTCAGAAACATTCTTTAAATAATATTTACCATTTATGCATCAGGTTAGATAGTCATAAAATATGTGCAGTAATAGTATTATAAAACATCACATAAGTGGAACACACATGAACAGCAATATTTAAGGTGGAAACCCAATTCAGGAGAAAACCATTGTTGTTGTCATCTCTGTCTTCAATATTTATTGTATGGAAAACTTTTTACAACATTGTACTGATGCAGACTGATATTAGTACGTAGGCTTCTACCTACATAAGGCTGCAACCTTCACTCATTTACCAACTGCTACTGGAAGGGAGCTCCAACCCCCTTTCTTCTCGTTTACCAACCACTCTTGGAAGGGAGCTTCATCCCCCAAAATATAACACCAGCTTCTAATGGTAGGAAGCTTCTACTTCCATACTGAAGGCTTCAACCCTTAGACCCAATGTAGACCAAGTTTCATCAATTTTCATACTCGATCAAATAGCATCAACACGACCCTTTATCAAAAATCATAAACTTTTCCCAATACTTCAATTAGAATAGTGAAAACACTATAACCAGAACTTGAGAAATAACCCAGACTACAGAATAGATATGCAGATACAAACTCAACATGAACATTCATTAATTCAGATAGCATACGCTACTTTGCTTCACTGAAGCCGCATACATATGTGCTTTCCTGCACACCAACCTGCATACGCCTCAATGCATACTGTTTTCATAACCTGTAATGAATACGCTACTTCGATTTGTTAAAGCTGCGTGTGTACGTGCTTTGATTTATACAAACCCGCGTATTCTTCTCTGTATACTATCCTTCAGAATGTCATCAGACTTAGATTCAGATTTGAGGCTTTCAGTCAGACATTTTTTTAGCAATGCAGAACCTTTAGATAGTCAGTCAACCTTAATCATGTTTTCTCAATCATTGATTAGATTTTTTCATGATCAACTTAGCAGCATACTCAGTATTCAAACAACCCTGAACTTCAAGAAGAATTCATTGACAGACAGCAGACAAAATCATGAATTAGAGTAGTAACATCTGCAATAAGCTTTAGAAAACCCTAACTTCCATAGGCACTTTTCATGAAGCGAACTCGCCTATATACACGTTTTTACTAAGACCAACTAGCTTATAGATCTGTAAAATTAAATTTTGTAGAACAGACCAGATCTATAAAACTTGCCCAGATTTCTTCATTTTCTTTAGCAGACTTGCACCAGTTCTTCATCATTTCTTCAGTATATCATACTAGAGCTTCATCATCTTCAGATCTAGGGATCTTAAACCATCATTATATGCACGGGTGCATCATAGATTCAGATCTATCAATTAAAAACAAGGTTCGTCCATGCATATATTCCTTAGAGAATTTTTTTATTTTTATTAACAACAATTACTCATCCACACTTTGCACTATGACCTTCTTCTCCTTATATATATTTAGCTTTTACCAATACCATGAGTCAAAACCACTCAACGAAATCAAATAGATAATACAGTGCTCAATATTGTGGGCTAATACCATGGTAAATCCCCCTGGTATTATAATTTTGGAGCAAAAATAGGCATACGTGACTTGGGACTTACTTGTCTGCATGCATACATGACTTGGCCTTTACAAACCCGTGTATACATTGTGACATATAAAAAATAACCAATCTGTTGTACAAAACTTCTAGGAGACTGTTGAGATTCATCATACAAATAGTTTCTTCATCCTTTGCCAGAGAGTTTCCATGAAGGAAAATCAATTTAATATTATAGAACACAAGAAACATATTTCCAACAATCTCCCCCTTTGGACATGATGGCAACCATAATCATTAAAATATTAGGCATCTGTATTCAACCATCCTTAGAATTCCCCCCTTTGACATCAAAGGCAAAGGGAAAATCAACATCCCTTGTACAAAAATTACCATGCTCCCCTTGAGCTCATGCTTGAATATTCAGACATATTTTTCAATGAGGTACATGAATTTTCAACCGAGTATGACCTTTCCTATCACCAATTACTCATACTTTCATCAATGATCCAACTATGTGGATGTACATAATTGACTCAACTACCCAACCAAGTGGGTGTACAAATTTGAACAATTCCTTACATGACTGAATAAAAAAATTTACATCATAGATGTCAACATGAACTTTTCAAAAAATGAATTTTTATAAACAAGACCAATGAATCTCAATCATGAGATTAGACGATAGTAAACACTTAGAATACAATGCATTCTTTCCCACAGGAGAAGTGCTCCCCCTTAGCTTGTGCACCTTAAACACTTTCAACAACAAATCATCAAGGCATATTCATAAAAAAAAATATTAGAGAATGAAACATAAATGTGAGAGCTGGAACATCACCAGAGATACCCAACAATACCGCAACTTTTCTGAAAATGCTGACCCAGAAAATTGTGCCAACAAAGAAAAAAAAACTCATACGCGGTTTTATGTATATAAACTCGTGTATATACGTGACTGTCCTTTATTAAATCCACGTATCCAAATTAATATTCTAAATTTAAGAAGATATGATCTTTTGAGCAGCAGAGACAACTTCCAGCTTTTGTCTGAGATATTCGAATGCTTCCCTGGGAAGAGGTTTAGTAAATATATCAACAACTTGTTCTTTGGAGGGAACATACTCCAATTTCACCTTTTGTTCAAGCACTTGTTCACGTAAGCAGTGATACTTGATAGGAATGTGCTTTGTCTTCGAATGCATATCAAGATTATTTGAGATACTGATGGCACTTGTATTATCACACATAATGGATATCGGAGGTGAACATTTGATTTGAATGTATTGTAAAGTCTGCATCATCCAAAGAAGTTGTGTGCAACATGATGCAGTAGCCACATATTATGCCTCTGTTATAGATAAGTCAATAGAGCTTTGTGTCTTGTTGAACCAAGATACTAATCGGAGCCCCATATAGGATGCACCACCACTAGTGCTCTTCCGATCATCAACATTTCCAGCCCAATCTGCATCTGTGTAAGCATGAACATTGAGATTAGCATTCTTTGGATACCATAGTCCAAAGTCTTGAGTTCCTTGTAAATATTTGAATATTCTTTTTACAGCCTGAAGGTGAGACTCTTTTGGATTATCCCAACTGCATGGATAATTTCTGGTCTTGTCCCAGTCAGATAAATTAGGCTTCCAATCATGGATATGTATTCTGGTTGATTCACTGAGAAAGAATCATCATGAGAACTGAGGTTACACCTGGTTATCATTGGTGTAGGTTTGCAATCTTCCATCCCATACTTCTTCATAATTTGCTTAAGATATTTTGCTTGTGATAAAAATATGCCATATGTTTCTTGTTGCACTTGTAATCCAAAGAAATAATGTTAGTTCCCCAAGTAAAGACATTTCAAATTCTTGCTGCATAACAGAAGCAAAGTTCTGACTCATGGACTTTTCATTACTTCCAAAAGTGATATCATCAACATCTACAGCCACAAACAATATTTTATCATTTTCAGTTTTTGTGTATAAGTTTCTATTAGCAGATCCCTTTGAAAATCCTTGTTGATGAAGATATTTTCCAAGACGATAATACCATGCCCTTGGAGCTTGTTTGAGACCATATAAAGCCTTTTTAAGTTTATAAACAAGTTTTTAATCATTTCAAAAAATGAATCCTTCTGGTTGTTCTATATAAACTTCTTCTTCTAGATCACCATTGAGGAAAGAAGATTTAACATCCATTTGATAAACTTTGACTTGTTGAAAGCTTGAAAAAGCTCGAAACATTCTGATGGCTTCAATTCTAACTACAGGAGAAAATGTTTCTTAAAAGTCTATACCTTCTTGTTGAGCATACAATTTACAAACAAGTCTAGCCTTGTTTCTGATAACTTCTCCATTTTCATTTAACTTTTTCTTCAATATCCATTTTGTTCCAATAACATTTTTATCTTGGAACTAGTTCCCAAGTATGATTCTTTTCAATTTGATCAAGTTCTTCATTCATGGCTTGAATCCAACATTCATCTTCGCTAGCTTGATTGCCATTCTGTGGTTCAATGGTGGATTAAATGTTGGAAATATTGTCATTTATCACAATCGAGGCAACAAAGACAGAGACAGACAATGGAGGCAGCAAAGACAAAGACAGGAAAAGGAGGAAGCTAAAGCAGAAACAGGCAAAGGACAGTAGAACAGAGACAGAAAAAAGAAAATCAAGCATGGCAAAGGAGATAGGTAGAAGAACATTACTGAAGTGTAACAGTCAAATATAGAGGCAGAGATGAAACGGTCAAGCAGTGGACGTAGTGAAACGGTCGAGCAATGGAAGCAGAGGCAGCGAATATAGAGGCAGAGCGGTTATTAGAGGCAGAGGTAGAGCTGTTAATAGAGGAAGAGGCAGAGGCAGAGCCGTTATCACAAACAAAGGTAGAGCAATTTTTTAAATCCGAGATTTGCTACCCCAACTGGAGGATACATAAACACAATTTTGGGAATCGTATAACCCAAGCGGAAAGTATAGATATATATATATATATACAAAAAAAATCCGAGAATCATATCCCCCGCTGGAAGATACACTAAATATTGGAACATCAAAGTATATATATAACTAATTCTGAGAATCGCTTACCCTGCCGGAGGATACACTAAAACTAAAACATATTACACAAAGGTCCAAAGCATATATATATATATATGCAACACATTACATATATATTCAGCACATTACATATTTCACAAAGGTCCAAAGTTTATATTTATCAATTTATATGGAGCGCTTTATGATCAAAGAATCAAAGTATCATAAGGTGGGACCCTTTCCCAATTGCATCAGAGATTATAAGGGTAGCGGAACATATAAACAGAAAATTGCGATTGCGATGAAGCCTGGACCCGATGGGTTTATAAAAAATAATGGATATGTGTCGGAACATGCAACCAAAGAATTTTGATTGTGATGAAGCCAGGATCATATAAACAAAGGTTCAAAGCATATATATTAATTTATATAAGTGGAGCACTTTATGATCAAAAGAAACAAAGTAATATAAGGTGGGACCCTTATGAATCGCATCAGAGAATATAAAGGCATCGGAACATCACAACAGAAAGTTGCGATTGCAATCAATCGCATCGAAACAATCGCAAAGGTACCAATCACATCGGACTTAAAGTGGAACATGTTAACAAATATTTTCGATTGCGATGAAAGCCGGACGCGATAGTCATATAAAATTTGCCATATAAAACATGGTCGGGTTCGCATATCAATCGCAATCGGAAATTTGTGGAGCATATCGATCGCATCGGAGCAAGGCATCTTGCGAATGCGATTGGCAAATCCGGACGCGATAGTCATATAAATTCCGCCATATAAAACATGTTCGGGTCCGCATATCAATCGCAATCAGAAATTTGTGAAGGCGTTGTTATATATACATATAAACTTGTTGCGATTGTATTGAAAAGTGTCGTGTGGTCTGTGGAACCACGGGACTCGGCTTAAGGTGGAGGGCGATTATTAATATAATACAATTGCGATGTGTGCAATTGTATCGGGCCATAAAATAAAGGTCATGGTGTATGTATATTCCGCTTGCAGAACTCACCACATCAACAAGACACTTGTTGTATGAAAAGCATTGGAATTTGCCCAGGTTTAAAGTCAACAGTTACATATATATACAAAATGCACTGATATAAAAATCACAATTACATGTATGCAGCAGCTACACCACAACAGAGGACAGAAGAGCAAATAGAGCTGAAAAGAGATAAAACACAGTCACAGAAAAGACAGACACAGTCAAATAAAGGACAAATGCGTAGCGAGCCAAAAGACTAAATGATTTGAGTTGGAGTTATCATTGTAATTCGATTCTAAATTTTTTAATTGATTTTTATTGTTTGTGATGCATTGGAAAGTCTCCAGAAGAGAACAAATATCCCACTGTAATGTTAAATTGATACCTACAGTTATATTTTCTAAATGATCAAATAAAAGGAATAAGAAGACATAAGCCAAAGAGTCATGACTGTTCAGTCCAAATTCCTATTGAAATACAAAAAGTCATGTGAGGAACCCTATAAATAATATCAAACTGATATGCATAAGAGAGGTTAGAGAAAGTAAATATAGAGAATACAGAGTATAGAAGAGTGAGGCAGAGAAGATTAAGAAAAGAAGAGAAGAAAGAGATGCTATAGAATAGAGCTGATATCTGAGGTAAATCAGCAAACATTCAGTTTGATAAATTGAGGAAGTTGGAGCTTCCCTATCAAGTTGTAGCTTGATAGCTGTCATTTGTAGCTGACTGAGGTTGGAGCCTCTTGTAGGTTGGTGCCTGCAGAAAATTGAAGGGAGTTGGTGCTTCCTTGCAAGTTGTATCTTGCAGAATTGAGGTTGGAGCCTCCTGTAGGTTGGTGCCTGCAGAAAAATGGTGGTGAGAGGGAGTTGGAGCTTGCCTTTGCATCACAACAATAATAAGATGTGGTTTTCTCCCTTTATGGGTTTCCATTTATATCTGGTGTCTCTGTCCATGAGGTTTATGTGTTGATCTGATTTATATCATATGATTAATACCTGCTGCTCTCATATTAAGTCTATTGTTGTATTATATTAATACTTGTTGCTCACATTCTAAGATTACTCAAATATTAAGTTGGAAATAAAATGAAGGTGTAAATAATTTTTAATGAAAAGTTTCAAAAGTCCATGAATGTGTTAAAATGATTCACCCCCCCCCTCTCAGTTTAACTAAGGGTTCAAAAATTAGTATCAAAGCAGGTCCCTTAGTACCAGTTTAACAACTGAAAGGAGATTCTAGGTCCTTAGGATGGATAGTAAAGAAGGATGCTCAACCAATAAAGCCCATTTATTTACAGGTGCAAATTATGCCTTCTGGAAAATCAGAATGAGGACATACATAATGTCTCTAGGAATAGAAATTTGGGATGTTGTGGAATTAGGATATGCCCCGAAGGAAACTACCTCAAAGAAAGAATCCAAAAAAGACTTTGCAGCTAACGCAAAAGCCATGAATGCCATATTAAATGGATTGTGTGAAGCAGATTTTATCAAAGTAATGCACAAAAACACTACCAAAGAAATGTGGGATACTCTGGAGAATATCCATGAGGGAGAGAAGAAGGTAAAGACTGCTAAACTTCAAGTCTATAGAGCCCACTTTGAGAACTTAACAATGAATGATGATGAAGATATAGCTAAATTCTTTCTAAGGGTTGCATAAATAGTAAATAACATGAAGGATCTAGGAGAAAACATAAAAGAAGTTGTAATTGTACAAAAGATTCTAAGATCTCTTCCACCCAGGTTTAATCCCAAGGTGTTTTCTATAGAAGAAACAACTAATTGGGAGACCTTGACCATGAACCAACTACTTGGAAATCTAACAACATATGAAATGAGGCGCCCACAGAAGAAGCCAAGTTCGAGGGAGGCTTCCTTTAAAACAGAAAAGAATAAAGAAGAAGAGGAAGACATATGCTCTTGATCGGATGAAGAAGAAGCAAAATTTGTCAAGAAACTGGATAGAGGTTCAGGTAAATACAAAGGTAAACTTCCTTTCAAATGATTTAACTTTGGAAGAGTTGGACACTATGTTTCTAAGTGTGCTCAAAAGAAAGTAAGGAATCAGGCTCAAGAGTCAGAGAAAAATACATCAAAGAACTGGCAGAAAGGAAAGAAGTTCAGTAGAAAATCCTTCTATGCTCAACAAGACAACAGTACATCTGAAGACCCAGATGAACTCTCAAGTGAAGATGGAACCTCTGAATTTTTATTGATGCCTATAGATGAACTTGAAGGTCTCCTGCTAGAAGATGAAGAAGAAGAAGGTGAAGTCGACCTTGAGGGGGAGCTAAGAAGTGCTCTAGAAGAGATTGATAGACTCAAGCTGAAATGAAGAAAACAAAAGCACATTCTCCTCAAGTTTGTACAAGAAGAACAGAATTCAGAAGTCCTTATGCAGTTAAAGATAGAACTTAAAGAAGCCAAGAAGATAGAGGACATGTTACTTAAGCAAATGAAAGAAAAAACTCAGGAACAAGAAAAGTTGGAAGAAGAAGTAGTATGTCTGAGGAATAAATTAGAAAATGCTCAAAGTAAAGTGGTTATAAACTCCTCTCAAAAAACAAGCTCTAGTAATTTGAATGAAATTCTGGTTGCTCAAAGATCCCCTATGATAAAAACTGGGATAGGCTATGAGGGAGAATCGAGTAAAGGAAAAGAAAAGGAAAACAAAAATATAAATTTTGTAAAAGAAAAAAAGACTGATGAAGCAGCTCAGACAATTCCTACAAAATAAGAAACATGGAATAAGGATGACAGAGATCAGAAGAAACCTCTAGTAACAAAGAATGCAATAAATATTAAGACAACAGAAAAAGGGTCATATGCCCCTGAGTATGTCAAATTTGGAAGCCATCAAAGGAGATTCTTCCCTCCTATGAAGAATGCCACTTGTTATGTCTACCACAAGCTGGGACACATTGCTGCATATTTTCATGCAAGGAGTAATTCAAACTAGCAAAGGATGCAAATAGTGAAGAGATTGTCTCAAACAAACAAATGCAGAAAACAACCTTACATCAGGTATGAAAATAATTTCTATGGTTATTGTTTTTATTGTAAGGAATTTGGCCATAAAATTATTGAATGTAGTAAGTATGGAAAAAGATTGATGTTCAACACATCAAGGAGGCCTATGAGTCAAAGAAATTTTGTTCATACTCACAATTCTGCAAAAAACTATGATCAAATGTTATATATGCAATCAAGTTGGACATATTCCTTCCAAATGTCCTCTGAAAGGATGTGATTCATCATCTCACAAAAGAAACCAAATAAAAGGATGCCTCTAGTGGAAAAATAAGGAGAATAAGTGTGACCTGGCTCTAACTACTCAAGATCTAAAAAACCAGTGGTATTTGGATAGTGGCTGCTCAAAACACATGACTGGAGACAAAAGCAATTTTATAACTCTTGATGAAAAGAAATCTGGCAATGTTACTTTTGGCAATGATAAATCAGGTAAGATCAAGGGAAAATGCTCAGTCAGCATAGACAATGGCAGAGGAAAGGCCCAAGATGTACTATTTGTAGATGGGTTGAAAGAAACTTTACTAAGTGTCATTCAGATGCGTGACAAAGGCTATGAAGTTCTTTTTAGAGCACAATATTGTGAAGTCAGATCAAGCACCACAGGTAAGACTCTGCTCCAAGGAGTTTGAACAGAGAGTAATGTTTACATTTTGAAAGAGGAAGATGAAGCATGTCATCTTAGAAAACTAGAAGAGTCATAGTTATGGCATAAAAGGTTGGGACATCTCAGCTTCGATCACATCATCAGACTAATCCATAAGAAAGCTATCAGAGACATGCCAGAAATAAAGAGGCCTTATAATACCATATGCAAATCATGTCAATTAGGAAAATAGACTTGCACATCCTTCAAGGCCAAAGATGAGTTATCAACAAGAAGACCACTCCAGCTTGTGCACATGGATTTGTGTGGACCTGCAAGAACTAAAACACGAAGTGGAGAATCCTACTTCATGCTAATAATAGATGATTTCTCCAGAATGACATGGGTTGCATTTCTCAAGAATAAATCAGAAGCTCTGGACAAATTCAAAATATTCAAAGCATTAGCAAAAAATCAGACAAGATGTAAGCTAAAATGCATCATATCGAATAGAGGAGGTGAATTCATAGATTATGACTTTGCAGATCTATGCAATGAATATGGCATAAAAAAACAATTTACTATTGTAGGGACACCTCAGCAGAATGGAGTAGCAGAGAGACAAAACAGATCTGTTCAAAAAATTGCCAGAGCCATGATGCAAGAGAGTAATATTCCTCAAACCTTATGGGTAGAAGCAGTACACATAGCGGTGCATATCCTTAATAAAGCCCGCTTAAGACCAAGTAGTGATAAAACTCCATATGAACTATGGCATGGGAAACCAGCTTCAATTAAACATTTTAGAATCTTTGGAAGCAAGTGTTACATAAAGAATAATGATGAAAATCTTGGTAAATTTGATGCAAGAGCAGATGAAGGGATATTTCTAGGATATGCATCCAAAATTAAAGGGTACAGGTGCTACAACAAGACTCTTCAAAAAATAGTATAAAGCATTGATGTGAGATTTGATGAAGAACTTCCAAACAATACAAGAGATACAGACTGTTGCAGTCCATCAGACAACCATGAAGAAGAAAACCAAGATGATGAGGAAACAAGCAAGACAACAGAAGATACAGAGCTGAGTTCTAAAGCTCCCTCAGTATATACTCAGAAGAATCATCCTAAAGATCAGATCATTGGAGACAAGAGAGTAGGGGTCCAAACAAGAAGGAAGCTAACAGAACAAACTGAAGAGGTATACATAGCCATGTTGTCACAAATAGAGCCAAAGAAATTTGAAGAAGACAACAAGGACAAGAATTGGATGAATGCTATGAATGAATAATTGGACCAAATTGAGAAGAAAAATACCTGGGAACTAGTTCCTAGACCCACTAAGAAAAATTTCATAGGGTCAAAATGGGTATTCAAAAATAAAATGAATGAGGAAGGACAGGTAATCAGGAACAAAGCTAGACTTTTCTGCAAAGGATATTCAAAAATCAAAGGACTTGATTATGATGAAACATTTTCCCCCATAGCTAGAATGGAAGCTATCATAATGTTCCTAGAATTTGCATGCTACCAAAACTTTAAATTATATCAAATGGATGTAAAATCTGCATTTCTGAATGGAGACTTAGAAGAAGAAGTCTACATGGAACAAACAGAAGGCTTTTCATTGACAGAAAAAGAAGACTATGTGTGCAGACTGAAGAAGGCTCTATATGGACTGAAACAGGCTCCTCGTGCTTGATACTCAAGACTGGATAAATATTTTCAAAAACAAGGATTTAAGAGAGGAGGAGTAGACAACAATCTATACATAAAAGCCCATGAAAATGAACTCCTGATTGTTGTAGTATATCTTGATGACATTATGTTTGGAAGCAACAGAGATGAACTAGCAAAAGGATTTGTTGAGGAGATGAAATCAGAGTTTGAGATGTCCATGATTGGAGAACTCAGTTTCTACTTAGGACTTCAAATTCAGCAAAAGAACACAGGGACATTCATCTTACAGGAAAAATACTTGAAATAAATGTTGAAAAAGTTCAAAATGGAGGACTGCAAACCTGTGTCAACTCACATGATCACGGGATGCAAGCTGTGTGCTGATGATGGGTCTGCTGATATAGATCAAAAACTCTACAGATCCATGATAGGAATCCTATTGTATTTGACTGCATCAAGACTAGACATCATGCTAGCAGTAGGAATAGTGGCTAGATATCAAGCAACTCCTAAACAAAACCATCTTCTTGCTGTAAAAAGAATATTCAGATATCTACAAGGAACAAAAAAATATGGACTTTGGTATCCTAAAGGCAAAAGCTTCACTTTGATAGCATACACAGATGCAGATTGGGCCAGCTGTGTGGATGACAGGAAAAGAACAAGCAAAGGTGCATTCTATTTAGGAGAAATTCTGGTGGCATGGTTAAGCAAGAAGCAAACATCTATCTCTCTGTCTATAGTAGAAGCAGAATATATAGCAGCAGCGACATGTTGTACACAAGTCATGTGGATGAAGCAAACACTCCAAGACATGAAGGTAAGCATTGATGAACCTATCTCAATAAAATGTGATAATATAAGTGCTATAAGTATATCTAAAAATCCCATGCTTCACTAAAAAACTAAACATATGCCAATTAAGTATCATTTTCTCCAAGAACAAGTGGCTCAGAAGATAGTAAAACTGGACTATGTACCAACAAAAGAAGAGACAATAGATATATTTAATAAACCACTTGCCAGATAACCATTTGAATATTTGAGAGACAGACTAGGGGTAGTATCTGTAGATGCTACTCTCTATTATGAAGAGAAAGCGCAGTTTCAGGGGGAGAACAGAAATGAGAATATCATTCCTAGGGGGAGATCAACTAGTAAGGGAAGCATGAAAACAGGTCCTCAGGATCAAAAGGATTATGGCAATAATACATTTAGCAAAAAGGAATCAATAAAAAGGCAAAATAGTCAGTGGTGCGGCGAAAGAGTGGTGAACCTGACGTGAACTGAAGACGGAAGAATAGTGAACCCGACGTATATCTAATCCAAAGGTTGAAGCAGCAGCGTACAAATTCAGAAAATTTCAGAAAGAGGAAATGCATGAAATATTGAAAAAGAATAAAATCACAGGATCAAAGAATAAGATCTACACTAAGAATTCAAACCCCTTGCCATTGATGTCAAAGGGGGAGGAAGAGCAAGCAACAGGAGAAAGGATTCTAATAGGAAAATAGAGGGAGTGTATTGCCATCAATGCCAAAGGGGGATACTGTTGAAAATATTTTCATCGATGGAAATGGAGGCAGAAAAGACAGAGACAGAAAATGGAGGCAGCAAAGACAAAGACAGGCAAAGGAGGCAGCTGAAGCAGAAACAGGCAAAGGACAACAGAACAGAGAAAAACAAAAGAAAAGCAAGCAGGGCAAAGGAGACAAGTGGAAGAACACTACTGAAGTGTAACAGTTGAATGCAGAGGCAGAGATGAAACGGTCAATCATTGGAGGCAGTCAAACGGTTGAGCAGTGGAAGCAAAGGCAATGAATATAGAGGCAGAGCGGTTATCAGAGGCAGAGTCAGAGCTGTCAACAGAGGCAAAGGCAGAGGCAGAGCCGTTATCACAAACAGAGGCAGAGCAATCTTTTAATTCCGAGATTCGCTACCCCAGCTGGAGGATACATAAACACAATTCCGGAAATCGTATAACCCAAGCGGCAGGTATATATATATATATATATATATACACAAGAAAATTCCGAGAATCATCTCCCCCGCTAGAAGATACACTAAATATTGGAGTAGCAAAGTATATATATATATATATAATTCTGAGAATTGCTTACCCTGCCGGAGGATACACTAAAACTGAAACATATTACACAAAGGTCCAAAGTTTATATATATTAATTTATATGGAGTGCTTTATGATCAAAGAATCAAAGTATCATAAGGTTGGACCCTTTCCCAATCGCATCGGAGATTATAAGGGCAGCGGAACATATAAACAGAAAATTGTGATTGTGATGAAGCCTAGACCCGATGGGTTTATAAAAAATAATGGATATGTGTCAGAACATGCAACCAAATAATTGCGATTGCGATGAAGCCCAGATCATATAAACAAAGGTTCAAAGCATATATATTAATTTATATAAGTGGAGCACTTTATGATCAAAAGAAACGAAGTAATATAAGGTGGGACCCTTATGAATCCCATCGGAGAATATAAAGGCATCGGAACATCACAACAGAAAGTTGCGATTGCGATCAATCACATCGGAAAAATCTCAAAGGTACCAATCGCATCGGAGTTAAATCTGAACATGTTAACAAATATTTTCAATTCCGATGAAAGCCGGTTGCAATAGTCGTATAAACTCTGCCATATAAAACATGGTCGGGTCCGCATATCAATCGCAATCGGAAATTTGTGGAGCATATCAATCGCATCGGAGCAAGGCAGCTTATGATTGTGATTGGAAAAGCCGGACGCGATAGTCATATAAACTCTGCCATATAAAACATGGTCGGGTCTGCATATCAATCGCAATTGGAAATTTGTGAAGGCATTGTTATATATACATATAAAGTTGTTGCGATTGTATTGAAAAGTGTCGCGTGGTCCGTGGACCCACGAGCCTCGGGTTAAGGTGGAGGGTGATTATTAATATAATAAAATTGTGATGTGTGCAAATGTATCAGGCCAAAAAACAAAGGTCGTGGTGTATGTATGTTCCGCTTGCGGAACTCACCACATCAACAAGACACTTGTTGTATGAAAAGCGTTGGAATTTTCCCAGATTTAAAGTCAGAAGTTACATATATATACAAAATGCACTGATATAAAAAGCACAGTTACATGTATGCAGTAGTTACACCAGAGTAGAGGACAGAAGAGAAAAAATAGCTAAAAAGAGATAAAACACAGTCACACAAAAGACAGACATAGTCAAAGAAAAGACAAATGCACAGCGAGCCAAAAGACTAAATGAGTTGAGCTGGAGTTCTCTTTGTAATTTGATTATAAATGTTTTAATTGATTTTTATTGTTTGTGATGCATTGGCAAGTCTCCGAAAGAGAAAAAATATCCCACTGTAATGTTAAAATCATACCTACAGTTATATTTTCTAAATGAGCAGATAAAAGGAATAAGAAGACAGAAGCCAAAGAGTCATGACTGTTCGCTCCAAATTCCTATTGAAATAAAAACAGTCATTTGAGGAACCCTATAAATAATATCAACTGGATATGCATAAGAGAGGTTATAGAAAGTAAATATAGAGAATACAAACTATAGAAGAGTGAGGCAGAGAAGATTAAGAAAAGAAGAGCAGAAAGAGATGCTACAGAACAGAGCTGATATCTGAGGTAAATCAGCAAACATTCAGTTTGATAAATTGAGGAAGTTGGAGCTTCCCTATCAAGTTGCAGCTTGATAGCCGTCATTTGTAGCTGACTGAGGTTGGAGCCTCCTGTAGGTTGGTGCCTGCAGAAAATTGAAGGGATTTGGTGCTTCCTTGTAAGTTGTAGCTTGCAGAATTGAGGTTGGAGCCTCCTGTAGGTTGGTGCCTGCAGAAAAATAGTGGTGAGAGGGAGTTGGAGCTTGCCTTTGCATCACAAAAATAATAAGATGTGGTTTTCTCCCTTTACGGGTTTCCACTTATATCTGGTGTCTCTGTGCATGAGGTTTATGTGTTGGTCTGATTTATATCATCTGCTTAATACCTACTGCTCTCATATTAAGTCTACTGTTATATTATATTAATACTTGTTGCTCACATTCTAAGATTACTGACATATTAATTTGGACATAAAATGAAGGTGTAAATAATTTTTAATGAAATGTTTCAAAATTCCATGAATGTGCTAAATTGATTCACACCCCCCCCCCTCTCAATTTAACTAAGGTTTCAACATTAAAATTCTATATATATAGTAGACCCTACAAGATTTCTTCTTGTTTGGACACCTGATCCCTTTTCTCCCAAAATTTGGGATTCTGGATTATAGCTTGTACAGAGTTCTAGTCCAAACTCCCCGCATTAATACTAGTGCTCCCCGAACCATCTTGTAGGCATCTTTCTCGAACACTGTTTTTACTCCTGAATCATCCATCTTGCTTACAGAAATTAGATTTCTGGCCAATGCAGGAATATGTAGAACACTAGGAAGTGTTCTAATCCTTTCGCCTTGTAGCTTCAGCTTGACCTTTCCACGTCCGATGATTCTAGCCTTCCTATCATCCCCTAGGAAGACATCACCACCATAATATTTCTCATACTTGCAAAACCACTCCCAATGGGGAGTGAAGTGAAAGGATGCACCTGAGTCAATAAACCATGACTCATGATCTACATGTGTATTTGAAGAAGAAGCCAAATACACATCCCCACCTTCATCCGAGGTGGTTTTTTCCTCTGAAGAAGGAGCATCATCAGATCCCTTTCCTTTCTCAAGAGCTTTAGATCTGCACTCCCTTTTGTAGTGCCCTTCCTTCCCACATTTCTAGCATACCTTTACAAACTTTCCAGGAGATTTAGATCTCCCAGTCGAAACCTTATTCTTGTTTCTGTTTTGGGACCTTCCTTGTACAGATAAGGCATCTCCATTCTGGCCCTCCATATTTCTGCATCTCATGTCCTCTGACAAAAATGCTAAGACAATATAATCAAAATTCAAGGTAGTTTTATTGCTACCTATCGCAATAACCAAACTGTGCCATGAGTCTGGTAGAGAACACAACAAACTGATGCACTTATCTTCATCTGAGATTTTAATATCAATAGATGAAAACTGACTTACCACAGTATTGAAGGCATTCAGATGCTCTATCACTGAGTCTCCATCCTTCATCCTCAATTTATACAGTTTTTTCCGTAGGAACAACTTATTCACCAGTGACTTAGATTGGTACAAATTCGCAAGTTTTTCCCACAAATTCTTCGCCTTAGCTTCCCCAAATACATTCAACAATACTGAATTTGAGACACACAACTGTATTGTGCTCTTACCCTTCCGATCTAGTTTCTTCTAGTATTCATCTCACATTTCCATTGGTTTAGTACCTAGATCTACCGTGATCCTTTGATCTTTATCCTCCAGTAGATCCTCCATCTTGAGCTTCCATAACTCAAAACTCTGACCATTAAATTTCTCGATCTCTATCTTCCTGCCGCTTGCCATCTTCTTTCACCACAAGAATCGATCCCGTACATCTCCCACTGAACAGGGTCTACATCAGGCCTGAGAAAAAAACCCTTAGCAGCAAAGGCATCCCCTTGAAGCTAAAACAACTCTGATACCAAATGTAGGTTTTAACCTTGAACAAAAATTATCTACACACGAATCTTATAACAGAAAATAAACAATAGAAAGAGCATAAAACATAAAACAGATAAACACAGAGATTTTCCCCTGGATCCAAAATCGGGATGACCAGCTTGATTTTTCATTATATTCCTTTTAGTGTTACAACACATATATATACATGATGAAGCATACATAAAACCCAATCCATTAACCCTAGATTAGAACATAACCATAGTTCCCTTAACTGGATCTACAAAAATACTAGGGGCCGAAAACCATCGTACCCCAAAACCATGTGCAAAACCATGCACAAAACCATGGGCGCGTGCTTATTCGTGGAAATAATATAACACATACCCAACAAGGTTGTGCATGTGTAAGGGTTGTTGATGAATAAATTTCTCTAAGGAATATCTGCATGGATGAACTCTGTTCTTAATTGATAGATCTGAATCTATCATGCACCCATGGATATAATGATGGTTCAAGATCTCTAGATCTGATGATGATGAATCTCTAGAATGACCTACTGAAGGAATGATGAAGAACTGGCGCAAGTTTGCTGAAGAAAATGAATAAATCTGGGTAAGTGTTATAGATCTGGTCTGTTCTGCAAAATTTATTTTTTACAGATCTATACGCTAGTTGGTTTCAACAAAAGCACGTATATATGCGGGTTCACTTCATGAAAAGCACGTATGGTAGTTATGGTTTTCTGAAGAATAAAATACACAGAAGTATACGTGGGTTGATGTAGAGGAAAGCGCGTATGTATGCTACTTTAGTGAAGAAAAGTAGCGTATGCTATTTGAATCAATGACTATTCAGGTTTGAGTTTGTATCTACCTATTTATTATGAAGTTTGGGTTATTTCTAATGTTCTGGTCACAGTTTTTTCACTGTTTAAAGTGTTGGGAAAAGTTTATGATTGTTGATAAAGGGTTGTGTTGAAGTTGTTTGATCCAGTATGAAAATTGCTGAAATGTGGTTTGCAATGGGTTTGAGGGTTGAAGCCTTCAGTATGGAAGTAGAAGCTTCCTGCTAGTAGAAGATGGTGTTATGTTCAAGGGGTTGAATCTCCCTTCGAGGAGTGGCTGGTAAATGAGATCAGGGGGTTGGAGCTCCCTTCTAGTAGCAGCTAGTAAATGAGTGAAGGTTGTAGCCTTATCCAGGCAAAAGCCTGCGTACTGATATGATTGTGCATTAGTACAATGTTGTAAACGGTTTTCCATGTAATAAATGTTGAAGACAAAGACGACAACAGTGGTGGTTTTCTCCCAAATTGGGTTTCCACCTTAAATAATGGTGTTCATGTGTGTTCTACTGGTGTGATGTTTTATACTATTGTTACTACACATATTTCTTGTTTAAATAACCTGATCCATAACTGGTAAATCTGTTTTAAAGTCTGTTTCTAAGATACTTTATAAACTAGAAATTTATATCGGTATACGCGAATTTCTTTTAGCATATTCGCGTGTATACGCGAGTTCAGTTCATAAAATCCGCGTATGCAATTTTGCAAAAGAAAAAAATTTAAAGTCAAGATATAAGGTCTAAATACTGATTCACCCCCACCCCCCTCTCAGTATTTTTCCAACATACGCTACTTTGCTTCATTGAAGCTGCGTACATACACGCTTTCTTGCACACCAACCTATGTATGCCTCAGTGCATATTGTTTTCATAACCTGGAATGAATATGCTACTTCGCTTTGTTAAAGCTATTTGTATATGCGCTTTTCTTTATACCAACCTACGTATACTTCTATCTATACTATCCTTCAGAATGTAATCAGACTCAGATTCAGATCGGAGGCTTTCAGTCAGACATTTTCTCAGCAGTGCAGAACCTTTAGATAGTTAGTCAACCTTAATCATGTTTTCTCAATCATTTATTAGATTTGTTCATGATCAACTTAGCAACATACTCAGTATTCAAACAACCCAGAGCTTCCAGAAGACTTCATTGACAGACAGCAGACAAAAGCAGGAATCACAGTAGTAACATTTGTAATAAGCTTCAGAAAACCCTAACTGCCATACATGCTTTTCATGAAGCGAACCCGTGAATATACGCGCTTTTGCTGAGACCAACTAGTGTATAGATTTGTAAAAGTAAATTTTGCAGAATAGACCAATCTATACAACTTACCCAGATTTCTTCATTTTCTTTTGCAGACTTGTGCTAGTTCTTCATCATTTCTTCAGTAGATCATACTAGAGCTTCATCATATTCAAATCTAGAGATCTTGAACCATCATTTTATCCATGGGTGCATCACAGATTCAGATCTATCAATTAAAAACATAGTTCATCCATGCAGATATTCCTTAGAGATTTTTTTTTTATTAACAACCCTCGCTCATACACACTTTGCACTATGATCTTATTCTCCTTATATATATTTAGCTTTTACCAATACCATGAGTCAAAACCACTCAACGGAATCAAATAGATAATACAGTGCTCAATACTGTGGGCTAATACCATGGTAAAGCCCCCTGGTACTATAATTTTGGAGCACAAATAGGCATACGCGACTTGGAACATACTTCTAGGAGTGCATACACGACTTGTCCTTTAAAAACTTATGTATACATTGTGACATATAAAAAATAACCAATCTGTTGTACAAAACTTCTGAGAGACTGCTTAGATTCTTCATACAAATAGTTTCTTCGTCCTTTACTAGAGAGTTGCCATCAAGGACAATTAATTTAATATTATGGAACACAAGAAACATATTGCCAACAAGTTATATTTTATTTAAACCATTTACATCTAATTCATTATTTATGGTATAATCTAATGTACTGTCTATGTCTATATCACAGTTTGTAAATTCTACCTCAGATTTCATGAAATTATATATTTTTAAGTCTTGCGAAAATATTTCCAATACTTCAAATTATCAGGTATGATTGGCCTATGTCCTACCTTAGCAATGTATTGATGATTTGGCTGAAATTGTAACCTGCATGTGCTAGAAATATTGGTGAAACTATGCGCCTGCATATTCTGCTTTCTTGGAATAACAATAGAGTCAGTTTCAAGAAAAATATCTATCAATTCTAGAATGGTTTCTCTGTATTGGGTAAGTATAGGATTATTAACAAGATACTCTCCCTTGATTCGTTTTATGATAAGCTCTGGGTCTCCCTTAACAGAAACTCTTTTGGCTCCAATTTTTCTTAGAATTTGCAATCCTAACACTAATGCTTCATATTATGCCATGTTATTAGTGCTTTTGAAATTTAACTTGAAAGCATGTCCTTCTGAATGACCATTCTCTAAATTATAGACCCATACTCTAGCTCCTTCTCTAATATATTTACAGATCCATCGAAATCTAAATGCAACATAGACTCATCAGTTATATTAAGACTATTGATTTCTTTGTGTTTCTGTTCTACAACTATGATTTTATCTTTTCCAGTGTCTGAATTACATAAGATAAATGAGACTAGATCAGAATGCAACGAATAGATAGGATAATTCTGATGTTTTTTTGCGCTATTGAGCATGTATTTCATCTAAATTTCTCTATAAATATTTCTCTACTGACCAAACACAAAAATTGTAGCATATGACATGTCTAATTGCAATGATCTCTGTAATTTTTCTCCCCGTGAGAAAGATAGTAACATACCATATTTTGGAGGGATATCAACAACTGTTATGTCCATAACAATACTCTTTCCTGGGCAGTGGAATAGAGTTACACATAGGTGTTTCATTAAGCCAAGGGATTTGTGTAATATCCCAAAAGGGAAAATGCAGTAATACTAAAACACAATATAAGAAATGCAATTAAGTTAACAATAAATCTAAAGACAACATCAAAATATACAGAGACGTTGAGCCTTTTTATTACATGGATAAGATTCAGTTACAACAGTGTACAAAATATGAGGTAATCTAGCCAAAGAGATGGCCTGGAATGACCCTGAAAACATGCCAAAGTAGGCACTGCATAACTCGAGAGCTACTGGAAGAAAAAAATGTGGTGTCCCTTCAATAGATAATGAATATATGACTGCATGCTAAAAAGGGAAATGTAGATCTATGGAAATATGGAGATATAATGATGCCAAGATTCTATATATGGGCTCTATGATGGTAACCCAAGATAACCCAGAAAGGAAATTCCAGATCTATGAGATTGGAAATTTACCCTCTTGAGGTTTGATCCCTAGTCTACTAGGTTATGTAGATCTAAAGCTAGATATGACAAGTAGATGGCTAAAATATGTCACAAGATCAGATCTAATATTGAAGGGTTGATCCATTCACTAGATCCTCAAGCTAGAAGCTCAAGATCTAGCTCCTCAAACCTCCTCTAAAAATTGCAGCTACTACTACACAACTGCTCATGAAAAATACATTGCAATGGAAGGAGGCTCAGTATCCTGCTACAAAATATGGCTATGAAGCTCAAGAATGATGGAAATAATGTATATAATGTGAAGAAATGGTCCCCCACTGGATTAGTAGCTGAAATGCTAGCAACTTCCCTTCTCCCTTGGATCTACAATGATGGACTGCGCAATTCCCAATGGAAATGTTGCTGTCGGGACATGAATAATGGATGGCCTAATGCCTAATATAGATCTGAAGCACTGGAAGGCTGATCTTGAAGCTCAAGGTGATAGGATGAGTCCTTCATGATTTCCTCAACTAAAATATTGAAGGACAACCTCCTCCTCTCAAATTGATTATTAGAAATGTGCAATTCCTAAATATGGATGTTTTGCAGAAAGTAGGAACAATATGGCACCAATGTCTGAAAATGAGTGAATTAAAATACTCTTTCAAGACATACTTAATGAAAGAGGTGTGATTCCTGAGTAGGAACACCCAGTGCTAAACAACAATTGCAATCTTAGCTAAACAACCAAAGAAATCATGGAATGTCAAATGACAATTCCAGATTTAAAGAGATCATACATAAATAATAATCTGCAACATGTTGAACTCATAGCCAACCATTTTACATAGGATCATACTCATCCCATATTCTGAAATTATACATTTCAACTCAAATGGTTTAATGTAGTTCATTAATGAAAAACTAGGATGGGTTCTCATCTCCTCCTTGATTATATCAAGGGTCCTCTGTGCAGTGATATGATGCTGCTCCAATTCAGCATTTTTTCTAACCCTTGCTCATGCAATAGCCCTGATGGAATGTCCCCATAATTTTCAATAAGAGGCATTGAAACAATATGAAATGAAAGTGGTTTCATAAATTGTATCAACTGATGTGTGGGAACCTCTTGCAAGACCACAAGAGTTCCTCCAATTGGAACAATAGTCCCTCCAATTGATGGTAAGGGTGATGTATGAACTTCTATAAGCATACCAGTGCTATTATATGTATACTTGTCATCATTCATCTCATCAATCATGCATGGGGCTCCCAATGTCAAGAATTCAAGACCATCTTGCAAATATGCAAGTGATCCACCTCTTTATATAAGCACATCTGCAGCTGGTAGTGGTAGAGGCTCCTCCTCTTGAGTGATAGTGATGACATATTCTTTTAGATATGCATGTACTATCTCCTTCATGATGGGAGATGTCACTATGTGAGATGTCTCTGGTTTCTTTCTACCATATCTATTCTTCGGTCTTTACATAAAATCTCCATAAGTAGACACTTCCATGTGTGATACATCAATCAACCACCAATTTCTTGCTTCACCATCTAGGTGCAGTGCTGCAAACTCCACAACCTCTCTTTCTGATATGGGATATTTCAGAAAGAATGTAAATAATTCTTCCTTCCAAGCCCTTAATGTGCTAGTGGAATACCCATCAAATGTAGACAAGAAGAATATATGCCTCCTTCTTCTATTACTGCTTCTGGATCTCCTCTCTTCTTTGAGTTGTAGAAACTGTTGGAGAGAGAGAATCTCGTTCAATGATCTGGGTTGTGACTTGTATTCAGAGAGATATTCACTTAGCATCTCATGCCCCATGACTTCTGCATATTTAGACAAGTCTTATTTCTCATCAAAGAAAGTGGATCTACTGGAATAATGTGAAGCTCTTTACTTATATGGTCATCTTTATTGCTGAAAATAAGTGCTAGGACCTTCTTCATCTTGAAATATTATTTAGGTTTCTCTTTTCCTTTCTCTTCTTGTTTCATTGATCTCCTTAGAGCTATCCTTCATAAAATGCAGTAATACTGAAACAAAATATAAGAACTAAACTAAGTAAAAAATAAATCTAAAGATAACATTAGAATATACATAGAAGCTGAACCTTTTTATTATGTGGAGAAGATTTAGTTACAATAGTGTACACAATATAAGGTAATCTAGCCAAATACATGGCCTAGAATGACCCTGAAAACATGCCAAAGTAGGCACTGCGTAACTAGAGAGATGCTGGAAGAAAATAATGTGGTGTCCCTTAAGCAGATAATTAATATGTGACTTCAGGCTAAAAAGGGAAATGCATATCTACAGAAATATGGAGCTTCAATGATGCCAAGATTCTAGATCTGGGCTCTACGATGGCAACCCAAGATAACCCAGAAAGGAAATTCCAGATCTATGAGATTGGAAATTTACCCTCTTGGGGTTTGATCCCTTTTCTACTGGGTTATGAAGATCTAAAT
Organism: Pinus albicaulis; assembly: GCA_034641835.2. Classification (NCBI taxonomy): domain Eukaryota; kingdom Viridiplantae; phylum Streptophyta; class Pinopsida; order Pinales; family Pinaceae; genus Pinus; species Pinus albicaulis. Next base: position 1,385,599,819 of record CM076584.1, read on the forward strand.
CTAGATCTGACAAATATATGGTTGAAATATGTCACAAGATCAGATCTAAGATTGAAGGGTTGATCCCTTCACTAGATCCTCAAGCTAGAAGCTCAAGATCTAGCTCCTCAATCCTCCTCTAAAGATTTCAATTGCTACTACACAACTGCTCATGAAAAATACCTTGTAAGGGAAGGAGGCTCACTGGCCTCCTAAAAAATATGGCTATGAAGCTCAATAATGAAGAAAATAATGTATATAATGTGAAGGAATGGTCCTCCACTGGATTACTAGCTGAAATGCTAGCAATTTCCCTTCTCCCTTGGATCTGCAATGATGGATTGGACGATTCTTGAGGGAAATGCTACTGTCGGGACATGAATAATAGATGGCCTAATGCCTAATATAGATTTAAAGAACTGGAAGGCTGATCTTGAAGCTCAAGGTGATAGGATGAATCCTTCACTAGTTCCTCAACTGAAATATTGAAGGACAACCTCCTTCTCTCAAACTAATATTCAAAAATGTGCAATTTCTGAATATGGATGTTTTGTAGAAAGCAGGAACAATGGCACCAGTGCCTAATAATGATTGAAGTAGAAGACTCTTTCAAGAGATACTTAATGAAAGAGGTGGGATTATCGACTAGGAACACCCAGTGCTAAACAACACTTGCAATATTAGCTAAATAGCCAGAGAAAGCATGGAATGTCAAGTGACAATTCCATATCTAAAGAGATCATACATCAATAATAATCTCCAACATGCCTTCTATGTTACCTTCATCTTCACTATATAGTTTGTGAACCTTCTCATGCCTTTCCCACCTCATAACTGTGTTATACATGTGGGCATAGGTCCCCATGTTGACTGTGTTGTCTCTCCATGATCTCCATCATGTCTGAATGTAATGATCACCCTCCCCATCATCCGTGCATTAATGCACCACTTCCTCCATCTAGATTATCTATGATCTTACATTTTATTCCTTCCAAGATCTTAGTTGACTGCTTCAACCTCCCTGATCTTTCTCATTAATGAAACATGATGTCCACTCCTTTCACATTAAGTAGATGCTCCACTACTCCATTATGTAGATCTAGATCTGAAATATCCACATACACACATAAAAAGTGGATTTTATTTATCTTTGGGGTTTTTGGGTCCCTCCACCCTCTTATTTACTTAATTAATTATGGAAACTAAGAACTCTAATATTCCAAATATCATTTTTTACTTGACTAGAATCGAAGGAGAACAGGTCTTTGTATGGTCTAGTGATGTCTAAATTTAATTTTTCCATGACTACTTTAGGAATTAAGTTATGAGATGCTCCTGAGTCCAACATATCATTATGTAAGATTTTATCATGAATGTTTAAGCTAACGTAGAAAGGAGGGACAACCCATTGTTGAATTTTCCATTAACTTTAGGACCAAATAATAACTCAAGTTGATCACCATTGAGGTTAATAGCATCTTCTCCTTCACCTATGTTCAGTGTTTCAGTGATTTGGGCCTTCTATGAATCTTTTTGACCAGTTTTTTTAAAGGAACTGGTATTTTCAATTTGGCTATATCAGTTTGGATATTGAATGGGATTTGAGTTTTGCCTAATTGAATGATTTCATATTTACCAATTGTAGTTTGCATGTTTTTATCTTTTTTATCAATTTTGTCAACATTTGGTAATTCAGTTTGTGTTTCAACTGTTTTGTTTCCAATTTTATTGTCTGGAATAGTTTGAGTAGTAGTTTAAGTTTGAGTAGTTGTTGAAGTTATGTCTAGAACCTTTGGGCTAGAAGTATTTTGAGTTTCTCTAGGGAGGATTTGTAGTTGTTTGATTACAGGAGCTTATATTGTTTTCTTAGTTTGGGTTTGGACTGATTTCTTAATAGGATCTTTCGTGTTCTTTTCTATTCAAAGCCTATATTTTTTATGAACTTCATAGATAGTAGATTCCTATCCTTTTTTATAGTCAAAGGACTCTCAAGTTTCTAATGGTAATTGTTGTAACATTTATAATTCCTGTTCTTCTTGGGTAAGAAAAATAGTATTTTCATCATTTACTCCCATTAAGTTTATCTGGGTGCCTTGGCCTTCTTCATTTTGTTGTGAGCATTCAACATAGTTTTCTTGGAAAGGTGGTCTAATCTTTTGATTAGGTACAACTTCTCTTGATTTACCACTATTAGGATTTTTCTTAAAGTTGGGGTTTGTAATTTGAGGACCTTGTTCATTTTCCCACTAAGGCTTTCTTTCCATGTTTTCTAATCTATCCATTAGTCTCTCCATACTTTTATCTAATCTATTTATCTTAATATCTGAAGTGGATGGTTCTTCCTTAATGGTTACTCTTTCTTCATTCCTCATCCTAGCTCTTTTAGCTAATAAGTTACCCTCTACACTAACTGCATCACTTTGCATCTGTTCTAAAGTTACATAATTCCTTTCTCTTAATTGATAAGACATGTTAGCATCCAAACCATCAAGAAATTTTATTAAGGCCAAGTCTGGTGGGGGTCTGAGATTGACTGGTATTGCATTATAGATGTTGTTACATTTAGTATAGTAATCCTGAACAGATTCATTAGTAGATATCCTAATGTTCTCATATTCAGACAATATCTATAAAGGGTTTTCATTTCTTTCCCGTATATTAATGAACAATTGATAAAAAGTAGATAAATCAACAATATGATTAGCAGGTAAAGATTTACACCATTTTTTAAAATATCCTGCTAATGTTTGTGCAAACAATATCACTTGTACATCTACTTCATCAACTAAATGTAATTCAAAATAATCAGTCATTTTATTTACATGTTGTTGAGCAGTATATTGACAAGTATCATCAAACTGATTTTTTTTACTTTGGTAATCCTGTGGCATGGCATGTAAAGGGGCTTGTAAGACCAAAGGGGCATATCTAGCTACCATGGCTAAGATTCTAGCTTGACTTTGAGGTAAAGTAGTGGTTCTTGGAGATGAACTTGAAGTGCTTGTACATGAAGTTGAAGTGCTAAAATATGTACTTGGAACACTTGAACATGAGCTTGAAAATTTAGGTTGGAGAGGAAGTTTAGGTATAAATGGTTATGTGGAATGAATAGTGGTAGATACTATAGATGAGGCGGTACTAAATAAAGTTTTATTTACAGTTTCAGAGGGAATGGTAGAATGCTTAGGGGTAGAAATAGTTAGGGTAGCTAATTGAACTGACTGTTGAAAATAGGCTTCGTCTATATTGAGGTTAAAACATCAAGTTTACCAAAAGTGTCTAAAACCTATTTATCTAAATCAAGTTCTATATTTTCCTTCTTTTCTTCAATAAATTGAATAAATTTAGGGTCTATTACACTATCAAAGATTGAGGTTTCAGATTTAGTTCTAAATAAAGAAGGCTCAAATGATAAATCAAATTGAATATCCTTTATGCTTCATAACTCTTTAGGAAGTGAATTTTCTCTGATTAACTAACTACTACTTCCTAGATTTTATAATTTTTTAGGTTTTCTTAAAATACTATCAGGATTATGTTAGTGTGTTTGGTGCACATATGTATGAAATCACACCAACTTAAGTGGTGTGGTTTTCCCTCTTAAGTTATTGGTCACAGGAAGAAAATATATGGATTCAAGCAAGTTAGTGGAACATGCTAGAACATAAACATACTAGATAGAGAAATAATATGCATATTTAAACATAAAAATTCAACTAATAACACAAAATCTCTAAATAGATTAAAACAACTTCAATAATCCAAACGACGCTTACGTCCCCTCTTATTGAGTGCTGGTAGGAAATAAGGATGAAAATTTAACCCACTTGGCCAAGGGGCCCTTATAACTTGGGGTTCTAAGTCCCGATGCAAGGATGTCTTTACTTCTAAGCTGCCTTGGTGCAAAGTCTCCCTCTCTGTACTATGGTGGACTAGAGTTTTTGGATGGCCAACAACTGAGTCCCCTCTATCTCTGCTCCGGATCACACACTGCTGGTATTGCTTGGGGAAATTCTGGCCAGCATAGAAATGTGCTCTAAAGTTGTTCATCTCTCAGTGGCCTTTTATAGGAGAATTCAAATCCTCCTTCACTCTCTTGGTACACTATGGATGGTGACCCAAGAGAGGAGAGTGATTCCATTGTGTACTCCCTTGATGTCCTAAGGAGGCTTGGGTGGTTGTCCTTAGGCAGCATCAAGTGTGGAATCAATGTCCTCAAGTGTGCCTTGTGGTCTTGGAAAGTGAATCTCGTCATTCCCAGGATTGTGCATTTTTTCGGTCAAAAGGCACACAAGGGCATGTTTACCAAAGGATTTTGCACACAAATGCACTTTTGACTTGTCCTTCTTATACGCAATTTTATTTTTTCTTAGACCTTAAATATTTTTAAATACTTTTAGATTCTCTAATGTCTCTTAGCCCTGTAAATCCTTGTGCCTGACATTAAATAATGTCACCTTTGCTTGTACAATTTTCTAGTGATAACAGTTTCACCCTAATGTGTGAGGTCTAGGAAGAACTGTATAGCTGATATACATTATAGTTTCTTTTCTGTATACTGTGTGTAGAGAGAGAGACTCGCATGTAGCTCGGAATTGGAGACACCCTGCATCAGGTCAAAGAGTGACCATGTACTGAGGGACCCCTATAAGCAATGGTATAATATAATATATACAAATTTTATACGAGGCAAGCATGTCCCATGCTCATAATTCTTTATCTAATTAAAGAAATCTATTCAACAGATACATGTTCTATCTATGTCACTAATATGGTAGTGATCTATTGGTTGATGACAATGACCGTTAATGCCCTTAGGGGCATTTTTCATTTGAAAATAGGTATAATGTGGTACCCATATGCATAAAATTGGTATGGCATATAACTGAGAATTGTATGCATAGGCGTTGACTAGGACATTCCTATGTAATCATTTCTAAAAGAGACGCTTATAAATGCATGGATCTTAAACGAATTTGATGAAAGTGCAATTGTTGTAAGGAACGATACCACCTTGACATGAGAACTTGTGTTTTAGTTGAATTTTAGGAGGATTGATGACATCTGTGGGAAATGATGTCTCTCACAGTGTCACTCAAGGATGCCCCTTTTGTGGAGAGGGGAGATCCAAGGTATTGCTTCCTTTTTGGAAAAGAGGTGTTGAATTCAATAAAAGGGAAACCTCAATCGAATGAGGGGGTCACTGATATGAAGGATCAGGATCCTGGATGTGATGGGTTTAATAGGCATGAAAAATATGGGTTACTAAAAACTAATGATGAGGATTCAATGGCCTAAAGTTGGAGTATAAAAAGCAGCTTGGCGGCAGTCATAAGTATTTATGATGGGGAAATAACTGGAGTTGGTAGGACTTCCAGGGTGGGTATAAGCTGCTTATGAATTTCATAGTGGCTTTTGCGTAAGTGTGGTATACTCTTACCAAGGGTGGTCAAGGACTGCTACCATGGGAGAAAACATTAATGAGTGGGTGGGGGACATAGTGCACCATTTGCGGTCTTTGTACAGTTACGAAAATAATAAAATAATGGGGTTTGGTTTGTACAAAACATAGAGATGAGTGGCCTAAAGAATGAAAGTTCTTGCTCATTGATGATGTCAGGAATGTGTTTTTCTAAGGGTGGGGGCACCATTGGTTGGTATCGTTTGTGAGGTTGATGAAGTGGATGAAAAAGTATAGCATATGGGATTATTCTAAGGGAGGTATGATGGATCAAATGTGAGGCACGATAGTGCGCTTTTGATATGCTTGTATAACCTGGTTGTCTGGGAAATGGCTTTGATTTCATATGGTAAAACTTGAGCTTATGCATCATGAGTGAATGGGCATGAGGTGCTTCCTGGATTACATTTGCATGGCCATGGCATCACTATGTTTTGTGATATATGGTCTAATTTGGGTGACAAGCACCATGTGAGGATAGGCAGACTTTTCTGGGACTCTATTATTTTGGGGGTAGAACGATACCTACTTTTGGAACTTTGAGAGGATGGAGTTTTGGATGGTTTGCATGCTTGTTTGAAAAAAGGAATACCTCACGTGAAAGCATCTTCTTTATCAAATATTATTGAAAGACATGATCTTTTTTTTTATTAAAAGAAGATGAGAGAGGGCATACCTGTCGGCACTAAAAATTTATTTTTCCAGGGGTTCGAATGTGTGGCATCAACTTTATGCATTATGGAGTGCTGATCACAGTGCTACCTTCGGTCAGGAGAATGGGCCTTCTAGCTCTCGTTATGGTCCTCCAAATTTTTTGAAAAGCACAATATATAGGTGAATATGGCCCTAATTTAATTCATTTGTGTTTGTTGAGTATTGAGAGGTCAGAGCCTTCTACAGAGCAGCTCCTGCTGTTGCGGTCAACCTGAGAACTAGAGATTGGCGATACCATGCACAGGTAAACTCCATAACATCCTATAGTTTGATTTTTTCAGTCTGAGGGTGTCAAGGTCCATACAAAATTGGTTTGTATGGATTCTGAGCCAGTTTTACCTTAGATTGCATGGACAATCATTGTAAAAGCATGCTTTTTGTGAGAAAAATTAGCGTTTTGTGTGCCTTTGGCACACTTTTATCATCCTTGTGCATGAATTCCATGTAATTCTTTGAGGGATAGCCATGCAGAGGGCCAAGGAAAATTTTTTTCCAAAATTTTGAAAATTTTGCCTGCTTTTTGATGTTTTTATGCTGCTCATGTGTTCTTGTTTAGTTGACAGGATGTTGTGGAGGGAGTGGGATTGGTCCAACCCCCATATTGCTTTACTCACTGATGTTTAGGTGCACCAACAGTTGGTCCAATGGGGTCTCCTAAAATTTGTGGAGAACAAACTCCTTTGGTCGCGAGACCAATTTCTACGTTACTAGATCGAGCATTGGAACATGTTGTGAAATGTTTTTGTGTTGCATGGGTGTGACCTTGCTATCTATCCTGAGATAGGCTATAACTCAGGGTGAGGAATTGTGGTATCCACTTCCTTCTAGGAAAGTGGATTTTGAGCACTTTCATATGTGTCACTGTGGTGGGGAACCCGTTATAGAGGGGTACATATCCATTGTTTCGGTGACAAACTTGGCCGAGCGGTGCACTTTGGAGGCTATCGTTCAACTCGCAGGGTCATCGGATCCAAATCGGAGATTGGGCCCTCAGGTTGGAGTCTTGTGCCAGCTGAGGGCCGAGCACTTTTTCAATTTTTTCCATTTCTTCTATGATGGGATGGTGGGACAACTTTTCAATTTCGTGGATGGATCAAATTTGTTTGTGTATGCTAGCATTTTATTCTGCATCATGTACAAGTGGGTGGTGCTGTTGAAACCGGTGGTGGTGGTGCCTACTTCCAGGCCACGGGTGCCTTGCATGAGGGGCTGGACCCCTATGATGCCTTGAGGAGGCGGTGGTAGGGTGGGGGTTACTGTAATGCCACAATGGAGGCCTGGTTTGAGGCTAACCTCCAGATGTTTCTGCCATTCGCATATGAAGGGATGGAATTTCTAGGGGATCTAGAGATGGGTCTCCTTCCTAGCTATGTTTGGGAGGCCAGTAGGTATGTTTTTTGTTTTCTGTATTCATTTGAGTATTTATGTTTACATGTGTTTTTATGGTGACACTGACATATTTTTTGTTACTCCTGTAGACGTTGGCAAGGTTGGTCGCCCTGTGGCTCGATTGGTCGGCCATGGTGATTTTAGGAGACCTTAGGGATCCTGTGGGGGGCTCGAGGAAGATCCTACACAACCTCATGGTGGTGGAATTGGTGGTGGGGCTCTCCCTTCGGGGGAGTACAATAGCTCGACTACTGCCGAGACTACAACTGAGTAAGATCATGCTGATGTAGCATAGGAGGTAGAGGCTCGTAATGTTGAGCTGACCACACTAGTGTTAGTTCTGGAGGATGCCTAGGATCGAGTGGATCTCTTGACCCAGGTGATGCCATCTCGAGGCTTTCTAGATGACATCGAGGAGGTGTGGCTGAAGACATTGATGGCCCGGGAGAGGGACTATCGGCTATTTTTATGTCAGGTGGCGGTCTCAGTGTTGACGACAGCTCCAGTAGTGGTAATGGGAGTGGAAGTGGGTCTAGGTACCCCGCCTGGGGTAGCACTGGCCTAGAGTCAATTTTGTACACGGGAAAAGGCCCTATTATGAGGATGCTTCCCCTATTTTTTGGCGACTTATTTGTGTATCTTTTTGGGATAATCGATGGGTCAGAGAGACTATTTTTCTACTTAGACACATAAATTATGATATATATATATATATATATATTTATATATGAGATTTTTTTTTTTTTGCAGCTCTACATGGTGTGCCCCCTATTTCTGTTTATGGATTCGGTTATGCTGATGGACGTCTATGTTTTTTGTTTTTTTATGTATGATGGTTTATTCAAGATGCATTATATCTTAGAATATTGTTATCTATCTGATCAGTTGTTTTATTTTGACTCATGTGTGAATTTAAAGTAGCCAAATTTTTTGCTTAATATTTTTGCATCCAAATATTTTCTAAATAGATGAGGATCTACAATCTCAGATATTTGGTTTAACTGCAACACTATTAACTAGGAATCGAGGTAGACATGCATATCATGTATGCCCTGATGGAGGGCGTCACACATAATTCTAATAACGGTTTCATATTTTTCCTGATTGTTTGTTGTTGAACTGATGCATAGTCCATTGGTGCAAAGTGGTGATCAGTTAGGGTGATAGATGAACTAGGAAGCTACTGCTAAAATTTAAGACCGTCTTGATGCTCCATCAGTGAATCGGAAGTAAGATCCAGGTTGGTAATCCATTCTGACACTAGAGTGAATTTTGTAAAAATTATTTTGGTCAAAAAAAAATTAATATGGTTGGTTTTGTGCACATTTAATCGAGGGTAGGGCCTACTTGGCCGTTATGGATAGAATTTCTTGAGGTAAAGGTCATTGATGGGGTTTCTAAGGTATGTCCCATCTAGTTTCGTCAATAAGTATGCCCCCTTGAGGAGGCAATGTTTTACGATGTAGGGTGCTTTTCACAAGGCTTCGAAATTTCTTGGCTCTCGGGCTTCTTTCATGAAATTATAATGGAGGACTAGTTCTCCCTCAGTTAATGAGCGAGGGTTGATGTGGCGTTCGAAAAATTCTTTTACCCATTTCCTATGGACCTTGTTGTGTTGCAGTGACCATCGACGACTTTCATCGACAAACTCTAGTTGTACTAGATGTTGTTTTAGAGTTTGGGTATCATCGAGGAGTTTGATGGCGACATGTAAATTTAGGATCTCGTGTTCTATGGGAATCATGGCTCTGACCCCATATACCAAGTGGAAGGGAGTGAAACAAGTGGATGTCTTCACAGCTATGCGGTATGTCCACAGGGCAGAAAATAACATACGGTTCTAGTTGGTTTTATGGTTGTTCACCATGCATTGTAACATAGGTTTTAGTAATTTGTTTACAACTTCTACCTGTCCATTGGATTTTGGGTAGTATGGTGAAGCGAATTTGTGGGTGAATCCGAGGTGGTCAGATAGCTCCTCAAAAACTTTATTTTCAAAGTGTTTCCCATGGTCTGAGACTAAATCTTTGGGAAATCCGAACCAAGCGATCATGTGGTTAAACAGAAATCGAGCGGCGGTTTTTGCGATGTTGTCGTATGTAGGCATGGACTCTGCCCACTTGGTGAAATAATCAACAACTACTATGATATATTTATGATTCCCTCATGATGCAGGGTTGCAAGTCATGAAGTCAGTTCCACATTTACAAAAGGGGTCGGCGATGATGATAGGGTTTAGAGGAGTGGTATGGGCTCTTGGATTATGAGTGAAGCGTTGGCATCAATGGAATCTCTTGACTATTGTAATGCAATCTTGAAACAAGGAGGGCCAAAAATATCCTGCATGTAGGAATTTTTGGTTGCTGGAAATTCCAGATAGGTGGCCCCCGCAAGCACCTCCATGGCAGTCATTGAGGCCTTTTTCCACATGTTCGTGAGTGAGGCATTGACATAAAATGGTGTCAATTCCCCGTCGATACAAGACATATCCCAGGAGGAGATATCGAGGGGGCCTGTTAGCGTATGCGCCGACAGTTGTCTCAAGTGAGCTGAGGTCTAAACTTTTTATTTTGTTGGAAGAGGAGAATGTATCTGGACCAAGGGTCATCGGTTACTACAAATAAAATATGTTCATCTGGTAGTGAATCGTTTACTGGTGATCCCTTGGTATCCCTTGGGATGTCCGTAATGAACTCTGCTAAGTTAAGTGCATTTTTTCTTTTAGGGGAGTGAAAATATAAGTCATAATCTTGGAAAATGACTATTCAGTGGGAATCTTATGGTTCATTAGGTGGCATGTGAGTAGGTATTTGATAGGATTTGTATCTGCGATAAGTGTAGCGGTTTTTAAGATGATGTAGTGGCAAAGCTTGTGGACTACATGTCTTAATGCTATGACAATATTTTCTTCGGGCTCATATCTTAACGTTGGGCCCCATAAGGTATTACTGATGTAATAAATTACGTGCTCCTTCCCATCTGGGCCTTCTTGAATAAAAAATCTGGCTAAGCTGGACTTAGAAGATGATAGATACAAGATGTAATCTCTGTCATAGTCTGGGGGAATGATGAGTAGTGCTAAAGATAATGTTTCTTTCAACAAGGGTTGTTCGTGGTGGAGTTACGTCTTTGATAGCTTGAACCTTGAGGGGGTCCACGTAAAACCCTTGCTGGGACACTATAAAACCTAAGAGTCTACCTACTGTGACGGAAAAGACACACTTCAGGGGGTTCAACAGTAGGTTGTATTGACGATGTTGTCAACCCTAGAGACAGCCTTGATTTGTGAAAGACCAGTGCCTAGGACATCTTATACATCAAGGATCATATTATATAACATGGAAAGTTATCAGAAAAAGTCTCTCGTGCTATCTCATGTAAACAGGAAGGTTTAATCTGAATGGAACCAAAATCTTCAAAACTTTGACACAAAGAAAGCAATGCTGCACAGGCAAAGTGTGAAATTCTAATATGAATGTATCATACAATTAAAAGATAGCTTTCTGTAAGGAGGGCTGGATTATAAAATACTTCATAGAGATGAATAATCAGAAGGTATTTATTGTGTATGAAATATAGAGAGAATACTAACTGTCACTAAGATGAAATCTAGAAACAAATATCAACATGTAATGGGCTTATGATAATAAGAATCCACACATGACAATAACCTTTAAAAATAACATCCCATAGCAGCTAATATAGAATAAGTATGGTTGAAGTGGAGAATGAAACAGAATATCATGCCTGAGCCATATTTAAAGTGCTAGACAGGTTTTAGCATAAGTATCAATTATGATAAATTCATACCAAGACCAGTGAGCTACTCGCATTCTAGAACATGATACAAAAGAAATGGATGTAAATAAAGTGAAAAGTTAAGCTATAACACATAAGGAAGAGTTACAAACTGTAAAGCACTAAGACCAAAATCCTCATTAAATATGGAACTCCTCATCACTGAGACCCAACAGGATGTTCGCATTTGTATTAAAATTTCAACAAAAATAAATACAAAATTCTTCCACAGTGTATTCTTCTGAAAATATGGAACCCTTTTTTCTATTGGGTTGTTGCTTATATAGAACCTTCAGAAACATGAGCAGGAAGATATTTTTGGGAAAAATATCTTCCTCGTGTGCTAGTAATCAGTTTGAAGTCTTAATCAAAATTAACCAAAATTCATGATGAGGAATGGATCATCTCATCATTTACAGTTGGGCTCACGGCCGTTTCAAAACAAAATATTTAAAATTATCTTTAACAAGAAGTAAAATGCAAGAGCGAAATGTGAATTCCACTCGATATTTGAAATTAAGAAAGTAAAAATAAAAGTAAAAGCCACTAGGGCCAAATCATGAGTTAACCATGTTCACTGGTGCGACGAAGTTGATGCGGTTTCTAACACAGGTGGCGGGACATTTTCTGATGAGCTGGCTAATAGGCTGGCATACTTGGTGCACCTTTGCTGACTGTCTGCTGCAGGTTCAGACATTGACGCGAAACCTTCCACTCTGATATAAGCTTTAGTAAGATCATCGAAATTTTCATCAGTAGCAATTTTGTGCTTTGCCAGGTGTAGGAGGAAAAATTCCTGGTGGAGTGCTGAAACTATAGTCTCGGTTTTCAGCCGAGTGGATTGATCTGAAAGTACATCCGTCCGGTTCATCTCCTCCTTGAGACGTGCCTCATATGCTAGTAATGGCTGTAGCAAGGCAGGGGTAGGACCCTAGCATGATGGAAGCCCGGCAGATGTGATCACGGCCCAAATCATTTCAAACCATTCTAAATTGACCGCCACGTTCTCCAAGGTTCTTGAGGCTATACTGCAAGAAGACTCCTTATCAATTAATTTTTAACATTCAATGGCTTCCTTGAACCTGCTCATTATACCATGTTTCTCCACGTCTTCGGGTTTCAGCCCTTTCAGGAAAGAGATATAACTCTTTGCATTTTGCACTCTGCTAGATGCATTAGTATTCCCCTCATGAAGCTTTATTCTGAGATAAAGAATGGATGACTTTACCTCCTTAATGACCTTTAGAAATGCCCAATGCCCTTTCACCTTCGTGATAATTTCTGCCCATATTATTCGTCTGGCTTCCATGAGGGTGATATTACCTTTCAGGTGATTATTGAGTTCGTCGATGGTTTTTTACTGGTGTGCTTTCTATTTCTTTCCCTGCTCGATTTCCTTCCACATGGCCTCGATTCTTTTGGAGTTCTCATCCAAGAGAACTTCTAGCTCATTGATTCTTAGTCTCGCTGTAGAGACCTATTTCTCCAATGCATCATTTGTGGTCACTGTTGTAATCAGCTGTTCGGACAACAAACTAGTATTCGGTGGGGCTGGTGGTGGTGCACACATATGTGTATCCCAATTTGTCTGTAATGCCTTTAACCTACCCTAAAGAACAACCATATCCTCCGAGATATTTTATTTTTCCTCTTTCTCCTTTGCAATAGAGTCAGCCAAGTCTACTCTTTCTTTTTCAGCCTGGGCTAACTCAGCTGTTTCTACATGATGAGAGGCTGGTATACTAATTTTACCTTTCAAGGATGCAACTTCCTTCTGCAATTCCTCAATGAGGTGACACTGAGGGTTGGCTTCACTTGTCTCTTTTCCTTTAATCACAACCTGGAGAGAGCGTATTTGATTTGATAGGGCACAGGAATTTACCTTTTCCTTTCTGAAATTCTCCGTCACTTGCATATGCTTGTTCTGCAACTTTTTCAAAGTGATCGTAAGCCACATCACTTCATCCTTTAGCATATCACCAAAAACCTAAATATATTGCATTTATCAATTGCAGGCACTTTTGACATGTCAACCGCATACTCTAGCACTCTGTAACTAGTAGTACTGGCATATCAGTCCAGAATGGCCTCGACCATGGCCATTACTAAATGTTCAGTGTCCAGGTTCATTGAGGCTGAAATTTTGGTGTGGTATTTCTTAACAAATCCTTCTAGCTCCGCCCGGTACTTATCTCTGATTACTCTAGCTTTAAAGCTTCTTTCGGTTGCAACCTGGGAAGTGTCAGTTGTGATAGCCTATCAGACCTCTGAGAAATTGGAAGATTTAACACTATCTTGTAACACCTTGATTCATATCTTGCTGTTATTAGGTCTCCCATATGGTATTTCCTGTTCGAGCAACTTTTCTTCCCCAATAACTTCTGTTTCATTGGTCACTGTTTTCCACCTTTTATGGGGGGAGAATGTGCTCCTGATGTACCTACCTCCTCTGCTTCTTGACCTTTACTGGCTTCTCTTGTTGAAGCTGCCTCTACCTTTTCCCCTGTCAGAGATGAATCGGTCTCAATCTGCAAAAGAAAAGGCCAATTTTCAAGAATAGCCCACCATTCTATGAAAGGTCTCATTTCATGCACATAAGGACTTGATTTGTTCCTTCTCCTTCTATTAGAGATGATGCCCCTCGGATCGTAGGGCCAAACCTTCCCTTGTCTCAAATCCATGTCTTGAAGCATCTTCTCAATGATAGGGAGGGCATGCCTTGAATTGGCAACAAAAGGGCCAATGGTAATGGGAAGTCTAATTATAAACCCCTTTTTTGCAGGGAGGAAGTGGAGTTGGTCAGATTTCAGGGTCTACCGAATGTATTCCAAAGCATAAATCCACTGGGCAAGGAACACGGGCAACTGATAGGGGGAAACTTTGGCTCCATAAACTCGGATTTCAGTGTAGTTATCAAACAGGTACCAATCCGCAGTACTTTGGTCTTGACTACACTATAACCATCTCTTCATCTCAGGAAAAACCCTGGGTGTAGGAGAGTCGTGGATGATAGTGTAGGCAATAGGCATGAACTTGTTTAGAAACCTAGAATAACCCACCCCATTTGGTAATTGATGTGTTACAAAGCTCCAGTCAAAAATGGGTCTGGGTTGAGAATTTACCTTGTATACCTTATCTAAACCCAAAACCTCAAATTTATCAGCATGGTGAAAGAGGAAGAGGTAAAAAACCATAGAGAGAAAGCGGAAGTGACCAGTGTCTGAGAGTTCCTAGAATTGGGTGTGAATGGTAGAGGCCAGGAAACCAGGAATGTCCAGAACAACCTGAGTTTGAGACATTAACCATAAGAATGCAACACATCCCCTGGAGGTTTGCCCTAAACCATCCACACCTAATAAACCTGCGATGAGAACAAGGATGGGCTGCACTTCTTCTTTGAATAGACTCAAGGGGAAAGGCTCTACAGAAGGAATTGATGTGGTCTAATCGTCAGTTATGGAGGCAATGAAATCACCTTGCTATTCCCATGGAAATTTTTAAAACTGAGGGGTCAGAGTAATTTCACTAAAACTGATGTAGTTTGAACTGGTGGGAAAACGAAGGGCTTTTCTGATAATATCGAGGGAAAGAGTGAATATTTTGTTCCCTTGAGGTGAGATAAACATGCCCCAATGTTCATCGTAGGCATCCCTAAGCCAGTAGATAAAATCAACCACTGGATAAACTCGAGGGGTAATTTGATGATACAGACCCCATAGAACCACCCAATACCTATCCCTATTTTCGACATGTATCCTAAAAAGTTTAGGTTTGATACTACTGATGGGAAATGGATACTGCGGGTCACAGATTTTGGCTTGTAGATCTAAGAAAGGTTCAAAACCTAGAGGGTTTCTGGTTTCACGAACTTGAGGAGTCTCTGGCTCTGACTTCTTAGTGGCGACCTTTCCCATGACTAATATGAAAACATTTTAAAAACAAAAGGAAACCAGAGGGAATATGAGGGATAGAATACCTGTGCAGTAGGAAATTTTCTCAGGAAAGCGACACAGGGGTTTTGACAGTGACTGGGTGGACCAGGTACTGGGCTCCTGTTGAGGAGGTAAATCCCCTCTGCGGACAGAGGCGATCCCTACTAGCCCAAATCGAGTCTAGCAACAATCAAACACGCTACAGTGCAGGTTCCTAATTGTAAATAAACTAACTTGCGAGGAAGGCTCACCTGGAATCCGACGCTGTCGTTTGTAGAAGAGGTGGTGCTCCCGTTCCTTCGCCCTGGAAGATCACAGCCCTCACGATCTTCGTGATTGGACACCTGCACATGTAAGAAACAACACAAACGTAAGCATAAAACCCAGAATATACAACTATATGTCAGTCAAAGAGGAAATAACTCATGAACATGATCAAGAACAAGATTGGAACCATAACCAATAGTCACTTAATATTAATGAGTCAAAAAGAAGAATACAACCAAAGCTTCGACGTCGAATTCTCCTTTGGTGGGTTGTCAGCAGAACATGTCTCGATAAAGCCTGTCAAGGATGGGACAAGCCTCTCTCTCCAGATACTTGGAAATAGTCTCATTGCTTGGATTTGGCCTTGGGGAATCAAGAAGGCTTTTGCAGCATGAAAGCTCTTGGGAACTTAGAAATTCTGCCACTCTTTGGAACTAGCTATTCAGCCATTCAGCCCTTCATCCCTTCATCAATGGATGAAGGCTATATTTATAGAGGAGAGGAGGAGGTTGGGATCCCTACAATAGTGGAAGGGAGGCCTTATCCCTTGGGAGGTTCCACATAAGGTGGAAAAAAGAGGCCAAAGGAGGAAGGCCGTGGTTATTTAGGCGAAACCACTCCTGATGACTCATCCACGAAGTTGTTGTAATCGAAACTTCGCCTCTTTTTTTTAAAAACTTTCCAAAAGCAGATTGGCACAGGTGCTTAACTGGGACAGAGCACCAATATGCGTGGGCTCAGTGTTAATTTTCCCCCATTTGCGCGAGTACATAACGGGCTACCAGCGCCAAGGAAAAAACAGGTGTTTTTAGGGGTCTGCTTAGGAAATGATCAACGGAAGAAATGTTGTCCTCATGGAAAGGAATGCAATGATGGTATTTGCAAGGCATGAAACTACTTATTAGTCACAGAAATAACCCTCCAATGGGCGAGATGGGAATTGTAGGGATGGTAACAAATTACTGTGTAACAGATGCCCCCTAAAGCATGAGGCCCGAAAGAGAGAGAGGGGTGAAATGCTTTACGAGAACATGCCGACTGAAAACACTGCCATCGGAAAACCTACGAAGAAAAGTACAACTGATGTCTTAGATACATGAAATATATGCGTGGTATGGGTGCAGCCATCCATAACAGAGTATACTATAATAGAGATCCAAGGCATGGACGCAGCCATCCAGAGGGGATCGATAAATAGACTCAGGTATGGTCGCAACCATCCAATCAGTGATTCATGTAAATAATCATAATAATCCACAAAATCACAGCCTGGATTGCAACAGACACAATCCAGGGTCTTGCGCTCCATCTTGACCCGAACAAAGTACAAGTTCAAGCATGCAAATATGTGAGTTGAAGTCGAACATGCAAGAACATCGTCTGATTACCAGCCAATGATGAAAGTTGTTAACAGACGCGAGAGGAACCACCAATAATGACAATGGCCCTCAAGGTACTATAGGTACAATCTATGGCATGTGAATCAGTGAGCTGGTGTCGAACACCCGTAGAATCACTCGATCAGAGGCCAATGATGAAAACCTCACGTCGAATGCGACGAACCTGCCATTGAGGCATGCAGGCTCCAAGGTAGCATAAAAGAGTCTCTAGACCATCTTCCTGGATAATGAGCTGAAGTCGACAGGAAGTGACCTTGATCGAAGGTGGGCCATAGTGTTTCCCACATCATCGACACGAGACAGAGAAACATAATGGTTTTTGTGAATCACGATCATATGAGAATCAGAGGAAGGTCGATACTTGCAGAGGTCAACTTCTCTTGAACATGTAAATGACACGACAGTGGACTCGGCAGTATTTGACATCAACGGATTAGAGGTCATGGTGACGAGGCAATGAGCAGATGAGAGGTCAAAAGGGATTATCCAAACCCACGGAGGCAAATTGAAGAACGAGGTGAGATGTCCCCAACCCAACATGAATGCAGACAAGTCCCATGTTCAAAAGCGACATACTGCCGACACGACGACAATGCTGGTTCCATTTTCCCCCACCATTTCTGGCGAGTACCCTAATTATTTTTGATAACGAGATTGAAGGGGATAGCATATGCTTGTAATATAAGTCCTCCCTTCGGGCGAATCCATCCTAGTACATTTAACGAGCCCTAGGAAGGAGCGACTCGGATAATGTCATTTCGACTGAATCCGATGTCATCAGGGTCTAACGAGTCTGACAAAGGAAGAACTCGGCGTCTTTTCATATTTAGAGAGTTTGAAAAGACAGCAGAAAAGTAAACTCCAGCGGTTCCTTTTCGTAGATAGTTCCCCGGACCCGAAAAGGTAGAAAACAATATCCGAGAAAACCTCGTAGTCGCGATAGGCTAGGGTATTCCTTTTTCGTAAATAATCCATCCCAGCCCGAAAAAGGGGTAAACGTATACTGGGTAGATGTCGGTTCGTGTCCACTTTAACGAGATCAGAACGACAAGGGCATCGGCAATATTTTCATGTTTAGAGAGTCAGAAAAGAGATGAAAGATTACTCCAGAGTGACTTTTTCATGTATTTACTGAGTCCGAAAAATTATAAAATACAACTTGTTTCACTGTTTCAGTTGCGTTAAAGGCCTGTTGCTGCACAAAAAGGCAAGCGTAAAACCCATTTTCGTCCCAAATACTGTAAAATATTTAGAAAAATAACTTTCAAAACCTATCTTGAGTTAAAAAAGTTATAAATATGTCAAATGGTAAAAATAGAATTACTTTTTACTATTTACCTCAACGAAGAGCAGCAGTGGTCCATTTTGGTGTGCAAACTTCTGGCAGTGATTACGACCGATCCGGGCTACCATTCAGAGTTACGTCAGTTCCAGGTAAGAGGCGCTTCTTTGTACTCCATTTCAATCCATTTTCTAATAGTTTTCCATCATGCATTAGACTTCTGAGGCCACTTTTTAAATTTTTAGGGCTCTGCTCATTGGCGCAGGTATCGGGCTCGGACCCGTGCCAATGGGCTTTTATATGCAAAGGGCTCGCGCCAACTGGCTCGACTGTTCAGGAAACAACCTCGCCAGTGGAAGAACCTTAATTTTCGCCTAAAAATTCGAGATTTTAATCAAATTGAATGAAATTTGAAGCTCATCAGAGATCTAATTAAGGGTTTTGACCATGTTGATGTAGTGAACCAAGAAAAATGGTGATTGAGTGGAAAGAAAGGGAGAACGGTGAAGAGGATGAACAAGCCATGGAAAATGAATTTTGTATGAACGCCCTCAGGAACTGTGGGCTAAAAAAGTTCTTCCTAACACCTTGTTTATGAGCTTAGCCCGAGCTTCTACAGTACTTGATCAATATGTGGGACGCAGATGAACAAGTATTCAAACTGCGAGACCAAGTGTTAGAACTGGAGGTTGCTGACGTGTACTTCATAACCGAATTATCACGCAGAGGTCCGGTGCCCATATTGACTAGGAGCAGACCATCTGGTGAGAAAATGGAGCAAGTGATGGCACGAGTGTGTCGAGGGGCACAAATGGGATCTGGAAGTGGAAAGGTGGACATCCATACCATTCCTGATCTGGCACTGAGAGTAGTGATGCATACCATCACGCAGTTTTTGGGGTCGCAGGCACCACATGAGGCCACAAAGGCCCAAATTTTGTTAGCCTCGGAGCGTATGACTCCTATATTGTTCGACTGGGCCACGGCAGTGACGATAAACATAAAGAGGCAACTGACCAAATGCAAGCAAGCGAAGATAAAATAGTTTGGCTATGGTTCTATCCTGGTATCATTCATTCTAGAATGATTACCAATCTTCCAGGGCCAAGGGGCCATAGTAGCTGAGCCTATTCCACGAGAGCCAAGAATGGCTCGCTGGGCAAAAATGATGCCCAGAGCTAGAGGGGGCCAAAAAATGTCCTGGAGGCCGGAGTTTTTTGGGTGGTTGCAGCGTCAGTTGATCGTAGTGGAATACTGGCCATATGCTGGTACCGATTTCACTGGTGATTCAGATCTCCCACTGCCGGAGGGATATGATTGGGATGAGGAGTTGGGTATGACCCCTTCTCTTTTTTATTTTATATTTTTTTATGTTTTTTTGTTAATACATTTTCTTCCTGACACATTTTATATGTATGCAGACGTGGGTCTAGAGAGACTAGCCGGTATGTCTCCTATTTCACGGAGGACTCTTCTCGCACCTGATCCTCAGGCAGAGGGTGCAGAGGGGGGGGAATTAATCCATAATCTCGAGGGCATTGCTCAAGGGATCCCAGACTATGCCCAACTGGCGGATACACCGATGGCGTACCAGAGACACACGGTGGGAGTGCCCAGTCACCTCCACCAAATTTTGAGATGCTTAGTGCATGCAGTTACATGTTATCATGAGCACCATGCGGATTAGACTCCTAGGACTTTTATCATGCATATTTTTTGAGAGACATGTCGTCTCCGGATGTATTAAGACGAACATATATATTTTTTGATTTACTGTGATGCAAACTATGCAAACATTTTGATATATATATACATATCTATTTCTGGATGGATCTTTCTTTTCATGTGATGATGATTTACAAATTGCGCAAATGTCTATCTAAAACCAAATTAGCTACTGCATCAGTTAACGCATTCATATGTTTGGGAATATGTTGGTATGTAATATAGTCAAAATTTCTTTCCAGTAAACGAATATGAAGATACAAACGTAAAATGGATGGGTTTCTGACTGAATAATGATCGTTCAGTTGTAATAATACAAGTTGCGAGTCTAGATACACAAGTAATTCACGGATACCAAGGTTTATAGCCTCCGTTAATAATTCTAATACAGCACTATATTCCGCGATATTATTTGTAGTACATCCCAGACACACACCTTGTAGGTTGACCAACTCACCAGCAGGATCGTAGATTACGTAGGCTGCTGAAGACAAATTCCTGGTACTGCGAGAGGCACCATCCGCAAAACCAACAAATGGATGAATGGACATCTTCACAATCATGAAGACTCGATCAGCAGAAATATGTTTAAATCGAAAACCACACCACACATGCACAGAAATGAAAACACACACTTATGTACACACACCACACCAAAAATCACTTCAGGCATAGTATTTTTTGAGGTACAGTCCATTTCTGGGCTGCGCCAGCAGAACTCCTTCATAATCTATAAGCTCATAAGCCCCGTTCTTCAAAACATGTTTTAGTATGTAGGGCCCATGCCACATAGGTTGGAACTTACCGGTCCCAAGCTTGTCATGTGCTTGATCATACAGGAGGACGAGGTCTCCTTCAACAAAGGAATGAGGAGAAACTGATTGATCAAAGTGAGCTTTCACCCGCTTCTTTGGTGCTTCAATAACTAAAGTAGCTAAGCGGCGGTTTTCATCTAACAGTTCCAGATACAAAAGACGCTCTTCCTCAGCAGAAGTGTCGGGTAGAAGTTCCACAGCTAATTTCAACGAAGGAATCTCGCATTCAACTGGAAGAGTTGCTTCCAGACCATACACCAATTGAAATGGTGTGAATCTAGTTGCACTCTTTGCAGATGTCCGGTATGCCCATAGAGCTGAGAACAGTTGGAGGTGCCAATTGGATTTGTGGATACCAACTGTTCGTTGAACCATAGTGACCAAAACCTTGTTCACTGCTTCAACCTGGCCGTTTTCCTAAGGGTAATACGTCGTTTAGCTATCGTGATGTAAGCCCAACTTTGAAGTCAGCTCAGCCATCATATAATCTCGGAAATGAGTATCGTGGTCAGTAACGATGGCTTGCAAGACCCAGAAACATGCAATTATATGGTTGAATATGAATTGAGCAGCTGTCTTACCATCGGCAGCTAGTGTAGGCATCACTTCGGCCCACTTGGTGAAGTAGTCGACAGCGACAATGATATACGCATGCCCCCCAGCCGAGTGAGGGTTACACGTCATAAAATCCACGCCCCATTTCGCAAAAGGGCTGACGGTAATAACAGGATGCAAAGGGAGAGGCGGCGCGTGCATCTTGCACTGAAACACCTCGCACGCGTGACATTTATGGTCTGTAACGATACAGTATTTGAATATTGATGGCCAGAAATAACCTGCTCGCAGAATCTTCTAGGCAGTAGCATATCCGGACATATGTCCACCACAGGCACCACTGTGGCAGTCATTTAGAACCCTTTCAGCCTCTTCCAAGGTTAGGCACCGACGGAGCACCGAATCTACTCCAACACGGTATAAGGTATCTCCTACGATGCGGTAGGGTTGAGACTGATGCTGAATTTGACGTCGGGCATCTTTAGTCAACTCAGACCGAAATGTGGAGGTCTGAAGATACATGATTATGTCACCATACCAAGGGTCGCGAGCACTGATGAGGAAAAGAGTTTCGTTCAGGATATGATCCTCGGAAAGTGAAGGAGTGGAGTCTGTCGGGAGTGAGCATATAAGATCCGCGAAAACCAGTGATTTCTTCGACTTAGCGACAATGAACTCTAAGTCAAACTCCTGCAGGATAACAATCCATTTGGAGTATTTCCCCCCCAGCAATTATCTAGAGAGAATATATGTCATGGGGTTGCAATCCAAAACCACTGTTATCGTATGCAATAGGATGTAATGGCGAAAACACTGCACAGCGTGTACTGTGGCTAACGCCAACTTCTCGACGTGAGCATAACGCGTTTCCGTATCGAGAAGGTTTTGTGATCGATAATAAACAACATGTTCATTACCATCATCATCATCCTGCACCAGAACCATAGCAATGCTGCTAAACACGGCGGCGAGATATAAAGTGAAATCGCGGCGATAATCAGGCGGACGAAGCAAAGGAGCATTAACCAATAACGTCTTCAGCTTCTCAAAGGACTGTTGAGCAATTTCGTCCCAATGGAAGGGAACATTTCTTTTTAATAGGCGCGTGAATCCTTTAGCCACCTCCGCGTAGTTCGGGATAAAGCGTCGAAGGAAGTTCGCTTTTCCCTGCAGACTCTGTAACTGATATAATGAGGAGGGTGATGGGAGGTTGATGATAGCCTCGAATTTTAAAGGGTCAAGGCGAATTCCGTCTTTGGAGACTATGAATCCCAAAAGACAGCCAGAATCCATGCAGAAGACGCACTTACGAGGATTGAGCCTAATATTGTAGCGCCTATAGCGGAGGAAAATCTGGCGGAGGTGTTCAGGGTGATCCTATCACCTAGCTGAATGAGCTGGCAAGTCGTCTAGATAAGGCTGAACGATATGGCGAATGTCATGGAAAGCATAAGACATCGCACGCTGAAAAGTGGCTCCAGCGTTCTTCAAGCCGAACGAGAGCTTTTTATATGCGAAAGTACCCCACGGACAGATGAATGTAGTCTTATGTTGATCCTCAAGTGCAATAATGATCTGGTTATACCCTGAGAAACCGTCCATCAAGGAATAAATTTCACTTCCGGCACATTTGTCGATAATCTGATCTATGAACGGAGTGGGATAGTTATCTTTTGGACAGGTGCGATTGATGTTGCGGTAATCAACACAGACCCTAATAGTACCCTACTTTTTATCAACAGGAACAATGTTAGAAACCCATTCTGTGAGGGGGATGGGATAAATAAAGCTTGCGTTTAGAATTTTTTCAACTTCTGCCTTAATTGTAGTGGCTTTCCGAGGATGCATGGGGCGTAAGCATTGGCACATGGGCTTCGCACCTGGATAGGTTGGAATCTCATGCACTACGATACTGGGATCAATCCCCAACATTTCCTCGTAGGACCAAGTGAACACATCTCTGAATTCTTTTAAAAGATCAATATAGACTTGAATCTCATCAGGAGAACAAGTCACTCCCACATGAATATTCTCAACGATCGCCAGTTTGACGGAGATGTTGATCGGGATGGTTTGAGTGATATTACTCAGGTTTCCCTCCGAAAAAACCTCGTGCATCAAGATGGGTGTTTGGAGAGGAGGAGTAGGAACCTGAGATGCGTAATGCTCCAGACAATCAGACATTGCCCCCAAGCTAGGCATAAAAGAGGAACGATGATGTCCATCGCCACAAGACAGCTCCTCGAGAGACATAGTTTCAATGATGGCTTCATCGGAAGGAAAAGTCTCTTTGAGAGGATCAGGTGAATCAGCCTGACCAAGCCAGGGGGATTGAGAGTAAAAATCTAGAGCCATGCTCAAAGGAGCATGCTGAGGAGGTGGAGGATCAGATGCGACAACAATTTCACAGTAGCTAACCTCTACTGGAGTCAATGGCATCGATTCTCCAAAATCAAACACCTTCTCAGGCGTAGGAATAAACCAGGGGTCATCGGACTTGGAAATCATGTTAACTTGAGCGGTGTGCGGCGGTGGTGCAGGAAATATACCCATGAGGATGGGGTATTTGAAGAGACCGGGTCCTACACTGTCAGGGGGATTCGGAATCTGATCCACTATGGTATGTTGTTCTTGGAAGTAGAGGTGAAGAAGGAGAACTGATCTACCGTGACTATTTTTCCCTCGTGAGGGAACTTAAGAAGTCGACAGACGGTGGATGGAACACATAGCATGGCATGGGTCTAGCTGCGGCCAAGAAGTATATTGTAGTTGAGCCTGGCATCGACTACTTCTACTTCTACGTTGACAGTCTTCCCCTGTAAAGTGATCGCTAAATTCTCGAGAACACCCAGGGGTTTGGATTCCCAACCATCAAATGCCTCTAGGGCATTGGGAGATGACGCAAGGGCTGGAGAGCCAATGGCCTTCCAGCAAGCGGATGACATGACTCAGGTAGAAGCAGCTTCATCCAAAATGGCCCTATGGATATTAAGACCGTTAATCCCGACTTGAATAACAAGAGCTATCTGATGTGGACGTCGGGGGGAGAAATTCTCTAAATCAAAGGTGAGAAGACTCGAATCGGTGGGATCAATGCCACCGATCGCAGACAATAAAGCATTATGTTGTGAAGGACAACTTTGAAGAACTTCTAGTGCAGACATAGCAGAGGGTGCCTGTGCCAAATCCTCAACAATGCTGTAGTGTTGAGCGGCACGAGCATTCGGATTATAAGAAGATCTTCGAAGAATACCTTTAGAAGGTGGCTTCACAACGGGTTCAGGAGTAGGCTTCTCAATTTCCAATGAACCAGAGACAGGTGGGGGAGGTGGTCCATCCGCAACTGCCTTCCCAGGTGCCTGCTGCGATTCGTTGTAGTCCTTCGAACGCGTAGCGATAGAAATAGGTGCAACAACCTTCATCATGAAAACTTGGGACCCAAATGGTGCATATGGTGACGGATGTTCAACCATCTGGGTCTGCTAAGATGGGAATGGCTCTTTAAGAACTGCCGGAGTCCCTTTTGAGCCCTTAAGAGGTTGACTAACTTCGGATCGTTGTGGACAATCCTTAGTATAATGGTCTCCTTCGCAAATGAGGCAGGGGTACTTCAGTTTACGCTGAGAACCATCCTCAGTACGAGATTTGGATTCTGGCCTCGAGGCATCGGATTTGGATTTGCCTTTGCCCTTGTTTTTCCCTTTCGAGGCTTTCTCCGTAGGATTGGCCTAAACGGCGTTCACCTCCGCGGTTTTGCCAGAATCTAATGAGGCGGGAGTAGCAGGAGTATTGTTGGAAGAATTATACTTCTGCTTCCCATTCGAAGATTTCTTCGAATTCTGAGATACAGAACCAATGACACCATCCACTGCGGGGGTAGGTGGAGCCTTAGAGGTTTCAGACCGAGGGGCATCAGGCAAGATATCATAAAGCGTGCCGGACTGAGAATATACAAGATCCAGATATTGGGCACGCGCAATGGCTTGTTCCTCCTTCACACATGCTCCCATCACAATATCTTGAGCGATTTTATTCACAAAGGAGGTGGTGAACTAGTGAGTCAGTATCTAATCAGGTATATGAAACTTGATC
This sequence comes from Pinus albicaulis, assembly GCA_034641835.2. Lineage (NCBI taxonomy): Eukaryota > Viridiplantae > Streptophyta > Pinopsida > Pinales > Pinaceae > Pinus > Pinus albicaulis. Next base: position 1,385,625,228 of record CM076584.1, read on the forward strand.
AGTCTACAACCACACCGCCACTCATGAATGTGATCAGAAATGTGAGTGGCTTTATCCTGCTTCAGAGAAGTTAGGAGGTGCATCCCGACTTCATAACGAACCAGTAACTGAAAGTGCATGAGAAAATCCATGGCTAAGGAATTGAAATCTTGGAAGATACCACAGGATAACTCGATGTACCACTTAGCAGCAGCTCCAGTTAAAGTTCGCTGAAAGAGGCGCAGACGAATCGAATCGTCAACCCAAGAGTTAGACGAACACCAAAGATGATACGTCATCACATGCGCCTGGGGGTCCTCTCCAGCTTTCCCCTCAAACTTGGGGCAATCACTTGGTATCTTGGTAGGAACCGGAGGCCAATACGGATTATGTAAAATTAGATCATTGGTAAATTTTGAAACATCCGGCAACTCCAATGTGTCCAGGAATGGAAATGGTGGATTGACCGTCATGCTAGGCCCGGGATGAGGTCCAGTACCCGTAATCCACAATGGTTGTGAATATCCTTGCCCCATTGGGTTCTGTCCCGTAGGATTCTGACCGTAGGGGGCGTAGGTCGTATAACCAAACTGATTTGGATGCTGGTAACCAGTGTGTGGGGCTTGATAACCAGAGTGTGGACCCTGGTTAGGATTCAACCCTGTATAAGTAGCATTTGGATTTGGCGGCTGAGTATAGGTGTAACTGGGTGGAGGAGGATAATACTGAGAACCTCTAGGGTGGTTATAATTCGGTTGAGATTGACCATGAGGATAATAACCGCCCTGAGGATGAGTCGACTCCTAGTAGGTGGAACCCTACGAAGCCTAATAACTAGGGCACAGCTGTTGATTTGGCTGCGGCATCGAATGAATCGGCTGCTGGGCAGGGTTAATGGAATGAACGGTACTTACTGAGTGGGCAAGTTGACATTGGGAAGGGCTGCCCTGAATGGAAACGGAGTTGACCGGATAAACGAGGCGGCGCAGGTTACGCGAGTTGGCACAGCATAAGAGCAGTTGTCACGGATGGAACGGTTAACTGGACGGAACACCGAGTTATCACAGGATGGGCCGGTTGGCCTGGTGGAGGATTAAGACGGGTGTTTGCGTGAGGCTTAGAGTTTTGACACAGAGGCGGAACCATAGGGCAGTCCCGGCTGATATGAAACATTAGAAATAACAGGATACCATGGTTGCATTGGTTGAGAAGGCTGGATTTTCCCCCCAGGACCATAGACCGGTCCCGATTGGTACCCCGGCTGAGGCTGTACAGGTTGAACGGAAGGGCTGTAATACTGTCCTTGCGGACTGTACGGTGGCCCTTGCTGGTCCGCAGGATAGCCCTGCACGGGCTGCCCCTGTGGGTCATAAGGATAGCCAGGTTGGCCTGAAGGTTGGCCTTGGAAAGGTTGCCCTTGCGGGTTGTAAGCTTGGTTGTAAGGTAAACCTTGAGCATGGAGGTAAGCCTCAGGAGCGGGCAGACGTAAAATGTCCCCGTGCTCATCATACTGACCTAGGAAAGCATACACGGGCGTACCATCCTGTGCATAGTGTGAAAAGTAAGAGAGGTTGGGATCTTGGGAGGATGGTCCAACCTCAGGGTTCGGTTGTTGCAGGGACAACCGATACTCCTCTGGAGAGATATTCTCCGGTATAGTAGTCGCTAGATAAATGTCTTCAGGAGATGGCATAGCCCTGGCAGAGGGTGCCGTGAAAACGGGTGTGGAGGCGGCCGCACAAATAGTGGGCCGAACAGGTACAGAAGTAACGGGCATTTGAGGAGACACCCCTGGTGAAGGAGCAGCTGGCCTCGGAGAAGGAGCTGACACTCCCATAGAGGCAGCAGTGGAAATGATCTGACCCAAAGACCTGTACCCTGGTGGTAATGAGGGACTAGCCGTTGACATAACAGTTGATTCAGATTTGTCTCCCGGAAACAATATTCCTGGGAAGAGCTGATAGTCTTCACCAAACGTTGGAATTTCCTCACCAGAATCACTCATGGTTGAGCCTGCTACTAGATCTCGCAATAGATGGCGAGGACTAGGAGGAAAAACAATAGCCATAAAAGGTGAACTCGATGTAAGAGAAAGGAAATCAGCTCCTAATCTCAATTCAGACACAGGGTCCGAAAAGGGCCAATCGAACTCAACTGGTCCCCCAAAGGGTTGCTTAGAAAGAACCGGTCCCCCGTCAGGAAACTCGGAAAAAATGGGCTACTGTGGTTCAGCTGAGGATTGGGAAACCTCTGATGAATCGTCCGTGTAAGGACTACCAGTAGACGAAACCGAGGGTTCCGCTACTGTGACAAAAACGACAAGAGATAAGATCAAACATACACACGGGCTGAAAAAGAGTCAAGACACATGATCAAACGGTCAACAAGCAAAATCTAATAGGGCGTGTGATCGTGGGTGATTAATTTTTTACCACATTGAAAAATAAGAAACTTCACCGTTTCATGTTTTAAGAGTCGAGAAACGGTAAAAAAGGTGACTCTATCTCTTTCAGATTTGACACAAGCGTGAAAGGACAAGCGCTTGGTGATCCTTTCAAATTTAGGGAGTCAGAAAAGATCAAATGACTGCTCTGGAATACTAGGCAAAAAGGGTGTACCAAATAACCGTGAAATGCAATATACACCTTGGTTTCAAAAATGAAAGAGAAATCAACCAAGGACTTTCCGTATGTGCAGGCAATCTCCTCGAATGCTGTGTCCGGTGTATCATGGGTATAGGGCGGCAGACTCGGCTTTCTGTGGATAAAGGATTGAAACCTAGAGGGGTATTCCTTTATATACGCGACGGTATGGGGAGCACAAGTCCGTACTAGTGTTGTCTAAAGCCAAAAGGCGAACGACAGCTACTAGGTTTAAAGATGCCGGAACACGTTTCTAGCCTAGACCTCTAAATGTGTTTCGTTAGATTTCAATACTTCCTTAGCATAAATTGAATGAATTTTAAAGTTTATCTTCAATTACATTTCAGTTTTTAGGCCCTAATGAATGTGCTGTCTCAAAAATCTCTTGAATGCAAAACTACATGCCACAGTTCATCATTTCGTTCGATGAAAACTAGCTACAGAAGAGTTGAGAGTTTTTTACACAAAAAAAATGATAAGAAGACAATAAATGATATCTCTAATGCAACTAATGAAACTAAAAACTTTTCTTTCAAATTCACTAAATACGAGTAAAATCGAAAAGATTTCAATTTGCACTAATCAACCAAACGCAAAAGAGATTTTTTTTATTTTCAATGTTTGATAGCTAGATGCACTAAACAAACCGAAAACAAATAAGAAGCAATTCAAGAAATGATATTAAGAGAGAAAAACAAACAAATTTCACTCAATGGCACAAACAATCAGATCTCAAATCGACAAACAGTCTCTCAAAACCAAGAAAAATCCCAAAGACACCAATGAGCTGTGTGATCTAGGCCCAAAACGAAGTAAAGCAAAATTTGAATGAAAACGAAATCAGTCACTCAAAAAACGCAACAATATGATAGAAAACTATCAAACGAATGCAAGGAAGAAATCCCACAGCCGACTCAACGAACGGAAACCAAAAACTCCCAAGGGACGCTTGACTCACAAAGGCACCTAGATGCCTTAGGGCTCGTATGCAAAATCGAAAGAAATAGGCAAACAACCAAAGGAAGGAGGCGCCAACCAGTCAAACCAGGCTCCAGTGCACTCAAACAGCCGAAAAAACAAGATCAAAATCACAAGTTAGCCTCAGAAAGCTTGAAACACAACAAACCCTAATAGCTCACAGGATTGGCGCGACTGTGAGCTTGAAATTAGCGCCAGAAAGGAAATGGCGCGGGTGATACATAGGCAAACTGCACCAATTGGCGTGACTGTTACGCTAAAAAGCGCACCAGCCAAGTTTACTATGGAAAAAATAAAAAACAAGCAATCTCAGACACAGACAAGTGAAAACAAGGCTAAAACAAAGCCAAACAAACAAGAAAATCCAGTCCAAAGAGTTTACCAAGCAAGCAAGACCAAGAAGTTAACCGGAAAGAGAAGACAAAACTCCAAGTCATTCAGTCTGTAAACCAAACTGGAGATCGACTGAAGAAGCGTTGATCTACTCTGCTAATGCAAAGCAAAAGCATTTCGAAGGCTATCTGGCTGTGCTTCAGACTCCATCTATAGTTTACAAATCAAACAACAAGTTGATTCCCCAGTGGAGTCGCCAAATTGTTGAGGAGGTAAATCCCCTCTGCAGACAGAGGCGATCCCTACTAGCCCAGATCAGGTCTAGCAACAATCAAACATGCTACAGTGCAGGCTCCTAATTGTAAATAAACCGACTTGCGAGGAAGGCTTACCTGGAATCCGACGCTGTCGTTTGTAGAAGAGGTGGTGCTCTCGTTCCTTCGCCCTGGCAGATCATAGCCCTCACGATCTCCGTGATCGGACACCTGCACATGCAATAAACAAAAAAAATGCAAGAATAAAACCCATAATATACAACTATATGTTAGTCCAAGAGGACATAACTCATGAACATGATCAAGAACAAGAGTGGAACCATAACCAATAGTCGCTTAATATTAATGAGTCAAAAAGAAGAATACAACCAAAGCTTCGATGCCGAATTCTCCTTTGGTGGGTTGTCAGCAGAACATGTATCGATAAAGCCTGTCAAGGATGGGACAAGCCTCTCTCTCTGGATACTTGGCAATTATCTCCTTGCTTGGATTTTTCCTTGGGGAATCAAGAGGGCTTTTGCAGCATGAAAGCTCTTGGGAACTTAGAAATTCTGCCACTCTTTGGAACTAGCTATTCAGCCATTCAGCCCTTCAGCCCTTCATCAATGGATGAAGGCTATATTTATAGAGGAGAGGAGGAGGTTGGGATCCATAAAATAGTGGAAGGGAGGCCTTATCCCTTGGGAGGTTCCCCATAAGGTGGAAACAAGAGGCCAAAGGAGGAAGGCCATGGTTATTCAGGTGAAACCACTCCTGATGACTCATCCATGAAGTTGTTGTAATCGAAACTTCGCCTCTTTTTTTAAAAAAATTTCCAAAAGAAGATTGCTGTGGGTGCTTAACTGGGACAGAGTGCCAATTGGCGCGGGCTCAGTGTTAATTTTCCCCCATTGGCGCGAGTACATAACGGGCTACCAGCGCCAAGGCAAAAACAGGTGTTTTTAGGGGTCTGCTCAGGAAATGATCAGCAGAAGAAATTTTTTCCTCATGGAAAGGAATGCAATGATGGTATTTGCAAGGCATGAAACTGCTTATTAGTCACAGAAACGACCCTCCAATGGGTGAGATGGGAATTGCAGGGACGGTGACAAATTACTGTGTAATAGCTCCCACTTTAGTTTATATCGTAGTTGAATACCTAAAAATTTTACTGCAGTAAAAGACGAGGGACCATTATATAGAACTGAGGGTTCTTGAGAAAAGGTGGAATGGTGAAGAAAGTGGGATAAGCGTCGTAAGGACACTAACAGTGGGGCACGCAGCATGTAGGGATTGGGTGTTAGACTTCAGGGAGGTAAACACTGCATGCCAGGTTAAATACTAGTACGAGCCTCAGTACCGGATATCCTAAGAACTTTACCTTACCTTTCCATCGTGGAGATAGCTCTGTCCTCAAAACAGAAAAGTACACAATGTGATGGCTTTAAGACCCATACTTTACTCCCCATATAACCCTCGCTTCGTGTTGAGCCTCATGAAACGTCATCAAGTTTCCGCGGGGGTAAGGCCCTGCCTCTCTCCTTCGCTCTGTGACCCCCCCGGAATTACACTTGTGGAATCCCTTGCCAGCGTACATAAAGTAGATGTGGTCCCTTTTTTAATATTCTTCCCCTTTATAAATTTTATACCTTTTATTGGCTAATGTTTAGAATCTTTATGTCTTTCTGCTCCCTTATAGAAATGCGATGATCTATTAGGCACGTGACTTAGCTTAGCGTTATTTCTACTTAGCCATCTTCAAACATTTACCATGAGTAATGTCATTTGGTGCTTTGCTCCACATGGATAAAATTAAAATGTTAAAGGTAAACTATATAATCAACATTTTCTCCACCTGGAGATGGCACATTCATGCTTGGGTATGTCAAGAACCTCGCAGACCACTTGTTAACCCTTCATGTAGACACCACTCTTCTGCACTTTTTATTTTTCTCTTCATGATTCTTCACGACAAACATCATTAAAACAAAGATGAAAGCAGATAACTAATGTACAGTATAATACATCAGGCTCTCTTAGCCTAAATCAGAACTCGAAGTAAGGTTTGACGAACTAAACATTTACAGGGGCGTCAAGCAAGTCTCCCTGTAAATTTTCGAACTTGAATGTGTTTTTTCCCCCTTGCTCCACAATTTTCAAAGGGCCAAACCATAATGGGTAAAATTTACCATGCTTCCCCTTATCTGCTCTTCGAATATCCCATTTGAGCACTAAATCACTGACCTACATCTTCTTGTCCTTGGCGTGCTGGTCAAATATATCTTTCATCTTATCCTAGTATTCGGTTAGCCTCTGACTCACTTGGTTTCGTGTTTCTTCTAAGTCTACCAGTTGATTGATTCTCCTAGTTATATCATCAGGTTCTTCTTAGCTTTCCTACATGAATCTGGCTACTAGTAAGGCTAATTGTATGGGGAAGACTGCTGCCCTCCCATATACCAATTCATATGGGGACTTCCTCGTTGATCTCTTCCTGGTGATCCTGTTCGCCCATAAAGAAAATTTCAGGTGAGAGTCCCAATTTTTCAGATTTTTTTTTATAGCTTTCTTCAGTGCTCTCACCAGGGTCTTATTTGAACACTCTGCCAGGCCATTTCCTTGTGGGTAATAGGCCATGGAGTGACCCAATGAAATGTTATATTGTTGGCAGAAGTTGACAAACTTTGGAGACTTAAAGACCTAGGCATTGTCAGTCACTATCTTGGCAGGGCAGCCAAATCTGGATATAATATTTTCTTCCATAAATTTCATCACCATAGTATCTATTGCATTCCTCGTAGGTATAGTATCCACCCATTTTGTGAAATAATCCATAGCAGTTAATATCCACTTGTGCTAACCACTCGACGTAGGATGTATCTCACCAATAAAGTCAATCCCCCATTGCTGGAATGGTTCATCCACATGTACAGGGATCATGGGTAGGGGTGCCAACTTCTGTCTTTCCACAAATTTTTGGCATTTATCACAAGCTCTGACTCAAGCAAAGACATCTCCAAGGAGTTTGGGCTAGTAGAAACCAGCCTTCAAAATTTTTTGGGTAGTAGCTCTCCAACTATAATGACCCCCACAGATACCTTCATGAAATTCAGCCATTATATTTTCTACCTCATCCTCTATGAGACACAGGAGCAGGATACCTGAAGGATCTCACTAGTACAGCTGACCATTGGCAACGACAAATTTCTGTGATCTTAACCTTAGTGCTCTGTATTTAGCTTTGTCACAGCTAGGAGGGAATTTGAGCATCATAATATATTCCACAATCTCCTTATACCACGGGCTGATGTGATACTTCATATGAGTCTTATGAGTAGTGGTCTCTATTCCCCGCTTTTCCTCCATCTTCTCAGGCTCCTAATTATCTAGCATAGACATATTTATACCCAGAGCCTGACAGTTCGATTTTCACAGTATTTTGGCTAATCCTTTTCCTTTAATCAATTTGGTAGGGCGAATATCTAGCTCATATTCTTGTATTTTGGCAATCCATTTCCCCCCTTTTCCTTCGCTATCTCCTTAGATAAGGATGTCCTTCATAGCTACTGTGGACACAAATGCCATGATGTGTGATTGTAGGACATACATACGGAATGCCTTGAGAGACTTCACCAAAGCATAAGCTTGCTTTTCTAATATGTTATATTTCAATTCTGCATCACGGAGCACCTGACTGAAGAAAGCGATGGGCTACTCATACCCCTCTTCATTTTTCTGTAATAAAACTCCTGCCATTGTATGAGGTTATGCAAATGAAAAAATCATGAAGGTTTTGGCATATTCTAGTCCAGCTAGCACTGGGGCTTCTGCAAAGGCATTTTTTATTCTAGAAAAGGCCTCTCGTGATTCCTGGGACCATTTTACCTCGTTATTTTTCTTAAGCATGTCGGTTATATGCCTAACTATCTCTGCATAGTTAGGGATAAACCTCCTCACAAATTTAAGACGCCCAAGGAACACCTACACCTCCTTTTTATTTCTAGGGAGAGAAATACCATTTATAAATTCTACTCTCTTTGGATCTATTTTTACCCCATATTTGGTCACAATATGTCCCAAAAGGTTACCCTCTTCCAATGCAAACAATGACTTTTTAGGATTGAGAGAGAGACTATACCTTCTGCACTTGTCAAAAGTTCTACGCAAGTGTTCAATGTGCTCTTCATCATCCTTTGAAAACACAGTGATATCGTCAAGATAGACCACCACAAACTTATCTTTCTCCCCAACAAAGGAAATTTCCATGGCCCTTTCGAAAGTGGCCCCTGCATTAATCAACCCAAAAGGCATCCTGGCATAAATAAATGTACCCCATGGTGTGGTGAAGGAAGCCTTATTTTGATATTCTAGGAGTACAGCCACTTTATTGTAACCAGAGAACCCATCCATCATCGACATCCGTGAAGCTCCCACCACTTTCTTAGAATATGATCCATCTTGGGTAGTGGGTAATTATCCTTTAAGGATGCTCGGTTTAAATTCCAGAAATCAACACACAACCTTATTTCTCCATTATTTTTCTGGACAGGGACTAAGTTTTCCACCCACTTAGAGTACCTCAATGGCACAATGATTTTGGCCTTCAGCGATTTCTTAATCTCTTTCTCTATGGAGGGGAGCAGCAGGGGGTTAATCTGTCTAAGCTTCTGTTTATGTGGCTTCACATCTCCCTTTAGAGGAATTTTGTGTTGCATGATGCTAATGTCGAAGGTTTTCAGGTCTTGATAAGACCATGCAAACACATATTTATAGGACTAGAATAGTTTCTGATAGAGCTCTTTATATTCCTCTAGGACTTTCTTGGACAACTTCACAATTTTGGGGTCAGCATCAGTACCAAGGTTTAGATCTTCTACCTGATTCTCTTCTACCAGTTTGTTTGGCTGCAGTGGGACATCGTTCCTATCAAACAACCTTTCTAGAGGTACTAGTCTTCTAGGTATAACTTTTCCTTTTAGTTGCAAAACATTATGGCCGACCACCTTTTCTTCCCATTTATTTTCTGAAATGTCTTCAGCCTCTTCTTCTTCGCAAGCATCAATCTCCATGTTTGAGAATTTCCCAACTGTTTCCAGAAACCTTTTCACTTGGTCTTCATCTTCAAACACCTGCCAATGCTTGATGTTATATGGCATTGATGGTCGATAACACACCTCAATTTCGTATCTTAAGAGAGGGCTTTGAGGTGGACGGAATGTACTAGCAGCCACTGCAAGGGAGCCTTCCATCCTATTCTGCTCTCTAGGAATAAATTGAATATTAAATGCCAGGAAAAAAAATTTCACCAAATCCCATACTTCGTTCCTATAAGCCCTCAACCTAGGGTGTTTCGTTCGGCACTGATTCTTCACTTGTCTAACCACCAGTTCTGAATCTCCCAGAACTTTTAGACTTTGGATATTCATGCTCCTGGATGTTTGTAACCATAACAGAAGCACTTCATATTCGGCCACATTATTATTAGCTTCATATTCTAACTTGAAATACAATGGGACCCATTGTCCTGTAGGGGAATCAGTACTACTCTAGCCCCATTACCTTCTCTGGAATTTTCTCCATCAAAGTGAAGCGTCTAGACTCCTGCTTCTCAGCTCTCTGAGGACTGCTCAGTCTTGATCTAGCAGAACGATGGTTCTTGAGCATAATCTTGGTCTTCCTCTAGCATCAAACATGAGACATCTCCCTCTTTACTGTAGACTGGTGAACTAACTAAGTTGTCAGCTTTAGTAACCATCTTGAAAAATCTTGTTTCCTTGTACAACCTCCTTTCTTGGCCACCAAAAACCGGGATAGTAGCATATGTTAAGTCCAACTTTATTGACCCACTAATTTTGGTCCCCTAGGACCTTGACAGCAACATGCCAAAGTGAGCTGGAATGTCAGCCACCACAATGTCCATCACCATGCTTTTGGCTGGGATATGGGCCAAATTGACCACCAAATCCTTGATCATACCTAGGCATTTAACTCTTTTGGAATCAAACGAATAGAGATCCTTGTATGGACAGGTGATTTGTAATCCTAGTTGTTCCATGACTGACAAGGGCAATAGATTATGGGAAGCTCGTGAATCTAACATACAATTATGTAATAGCAGGTCATGAATCACTAAAGACATATAAAAGTTGTGAGTAGAGGCATATAAATCCTAAACATGTGGGCTAAACACAACCATGGGTCTTTCTTCTTGAAGGTTCAGACTGTCTGGGATATGTCTTGCTTCTGGAGGAAGCGTAAAGGAGGTGACCTGAGACTAATATGCAGGTTTCTTCAACAATTCAGTCAATGGAACTGGGTTTTTTACTTTATCAAGCTCTTTTTGTAAACTAAAGGCAGAAGAGGAATTTTCTATTATAATCTTCTTTGACTCTTTGCTTTGGATGAAGGGTTTGACTTCTTTTGTCACTGACTTGGCATTAGGGGGAGTGACTATTTTTGAAGAGGAAGGAATTTGATTACTAGACTGCAAATATTTTTTTAGAGGCCTCTTACCTTTGTTTATGACCTTTTGTATTGTTGTCTCCTTCTGAACAGATGCTTCCTTCTTAGGTGCATCTTCCTCATAATCCTGAGTGCGAGTTATTTTCCTAGAAGAACCGAGGTCATATCTTCTGTTAAACTGTGCTTGCATGAAATCGATGAACTGCTTGCAATAGTCATCAATCTCAGGATCTTCGGTACCTTATTTTACCTTTTCTTCGTCATATAATGGAATCTCCATTCCATCACTTTCTTGCAGGGGACATTCTACTTCATCACTATTTGAATAAGTAAGATAAGGATCCTCTTGCTCATAAGCTACGTCTTTGGTAGGGCCTTCTACCTGACCTTCAAAGTATAGAGGGTGGGGTACTTGATCTTGTTGCTCCTTCCATTCCCTTTGCAGTATCTGCAAGGGTGGTTTCCTATACTGAGGGTTGTAACCCCTGTTTGGAACATTCTGTAAATTCTTGGAGGATGTATTCTTGGCCTTCAGTTCAAGTTTGACCAGCTTACTTGAAAGGTTCTTAATCATTTTGTTCATTTCTTCAATTTTGTTATCAACTGAGTCTCTGTCTTGGCTAGAAGTATACACCTCTTCTTTTCCCCTTCTTCTAGCATCTTCATCTAAGTTTCCCTTTGATTTCCCAGTGGAGGTGAAATTTTCCTCCAAATCCAGTGCATCTATTTGACCATCATCCAGGGTGGAAGACTGTCTTTCTCTCAGAGAGAAACTGAATTCTAAGTCAAAAGTTGCTACAAAAAAAACTTTAGCAGTATTTTGATGAGGTTTCATATCAGCAGGAAGGCTTAAATACAATTTGTTAAACCTCTTGATGAACTCTAGCACCCCTTCATTATGTCTTTTCTTGAGTATGTTAAACTTAGTGAGACAATGTCCATGATCCTTTCTCTCTCCCCACTTTCTGAGAAAGGAGTTTTCCATCTGATCCCAATTTCTAATGGAACGATCCCCCAGAGTTTTAAACCACATTATGGCCTCTCCATCCAGAGATTGAAAAAATAGTCTTAAGACCACGTCTAGATGTTCCACATTAAAGTTCTTTGTAAACGAGTAGAAGACCTCAAGATTCTTTTGGGATTCAATCTCATTTTCCCCATTGAAACGGGGTAAAATATTCAGACAGTCCTATGGCATATCTTTCAATATTTGAGGTAAATCCAGGGGGGCATACTTATCCAGCAAGAAACTAGGAACATTGGCCATTGGGGGTGTTGTAGGTAGTGCAGGAGTTTGATGCGTAAGAGGAGGAGGAGGTGGAAGAGAAGTGTGGAGGATAATAGGAATGTATTGGTCAGTAGCTTGAGATGCTAATGGGAAAGACAAACTATTAATAGCATATACTTCGGTGACCTCTTTGACCTCTTCGGCCTCAGGAGTGGGGTGAAGAGTGTAGTGTGTGGTGTATATTTATTCATCTTCATCTTTGATTTGGATACCTCCCCGAGGAGGAATATCTGAGAAGTAGTCAATATCTCCCACAGTGGAGTCGGGACCTTGCACTTGGGCTACTTGAGAGGAGGAGGATGGAAAGTCTTCTAAAGAGAATTTAGGGATCTCTTTGTGAACTGATTGTCTTTCCCTCCAACTTCTCCTATGTAGGATATTTTCTGGCTCAGACACTGAGGGTGTCATTGGCTGAGACATATCTGACCTAAGATGTGGCTTTCGAGGAGCCAGGACTGCAAGTAAGTTTATCTGATAAATGACTGTGGAGTCACCAAGGTAAGGGATCTACAACTCTCAACTCTTCATGCTCACCTTTTTGAAGAGTGTATAGAGGTTTTTTCGAGGCCCAGGGATTTAAATTTTCTGAACTTTGTATCCCTGGCAACGGCACCAAAAAAATGTTTTCAACCCTAGAGACATCCTTGAGTTTTGAAAGACCAGTGCTTATGACATCATATACAGCAAGGAGCATATGATATAACATGGAAAGTTATCAAAAAAAGGCTCTTGTGCTATCTCATGTAAACAGGAAGGTTTAATCTGAATGGAACCAAAATCTTCAAAAATTTGACACAAAGAAAGAAATGATGCATAGGCAAAGTGAAAAATTGTAATATGAATGTATTAGACAATTCAAAGACAGCTTTCGGTAAGGAGGGTTGGATTCTAAAATACTTCACAAAGATGAATAATCGGAAGGTATTTACTGCGTATGAAATATAGAGAGAATACTAACTGTCACTAAGATGAAATCCAGAAACAAATATCAACATGTAATGGGCTTAAGATAATAAGAATCCACACATGAAAATAACCTTTAAAAGTAACATCCCATAGCAGCTAATATAGAGGAAGTATGGTTGAAGTGGAAAATGAAATAGCATGTCATGCATGAACCATATTTAAAGTGCTAGATAGGTTTTAGCATAAGTATCAATTATGATAAATTCATACCAAGACCAGTGAGCTACTCGCATCCCAGAACATGATACAAGAGAAATGGATGTAAATGTAGTGAACAGTTAAGATATAACACATAAGGAAGAGTTATAGGCTGTAAAGCACTGAGACCATAATCCTCATTAAAGATGGAACTCCTCATCACTGAGACCCAACGGGCTCTTTGCATTTATATTAAAATTTCAACAAAAATGCATACAAAATTCTTTCACAGCGTATTCGTCTGAAAATCTAAAACCATTTTTTCTATTGGGTTTCTGCTTATATAGAGCCTTCAAAAACATGAGCGGGAAGATATTTTTGGGAAAAATATCTTCCTCACGTGCTAGTAATTAGTTTGAAGTCTTAATCAAAAGTAACCAAAATTCATGATGAGGAATGGAGCATCTCATCATTTACATTTGGGATCACGGCCATTTCAAAACAAAATATTTAAAACTATCTTTAACAAGAAGTAAAATGCAGGAGTGAAATGTGAATTTCACTCGAAATTTGAAAGTAACAAAGTAAAAATAAAAGTAAAGGCCACTAGGGCCGAATCATGAGTTAACCATGTTCATTGGCGTGATAGAGTTGATGCGGTTGCCGACACAGGTGGCAGGACATTTGCTGATGAGCTGGCTAACAGACTGGAATACTTGGTGCACCTTTGTTGGATGTCTGTTGCAAGTTCAAACATTGATGTGAAACCTTCCACTCTGATATAAGCTTCAGTGAGATCATCGAAATTTGCATCAGAAGGAATTTTGTGCTTCACTAGGTGCAGGAGGGAAAATTCCTGGCGGAGTGTTGAAACTATAGTTTCGGGTTTCAGCTGAGTGGATTTATCTGAAAGTACATCTGTCTGGTTCATCTCCTCCTTGGTACATGCCTCATATGCTGGTAATGGCTGTAACATGGCAGGGGTAGGACCCCAGCGTGATGGAAGCCTGACATCTGTAATCTTGGTCCAAATCATTTCAAACCATTCTAAATTGACCGCCACATTCTCCAAGGTTCTTGAAACTATACTGCAAGCAGACTCCTTATCAATTATTTTTTGACATTCAACGGCTTCCTTGAACCTACTCGTTGTACCATGTTTCTCCACATCTTCGGGTTTCAGCCCTTTCAGGAAAGAGATATAACTCTTTGCGTTATGCACTCTACTAGATGCATCAATATTCCCCTCATGAAGCTTTATTCTGAGATAAAGCATGGATGAATTTACCTCCTCAATGACCTTTAGAAATGCCCAATCCCTTTCAACTCGGTGATAATTTTTGCCGAGATTATTCGTCTCGCTTCCATGAGGGTGATATTATCTTTCAGGCGATTACTGAGTTCATTGATGGTTTTCTTTTGGTCTACTTTCTCCTTATTTCCATGCTCGATTTCCTTCCGCATGGCCTCGATTCTTTTGGAGTTCTTAGCTAAGATAACTTCCATCTCACTGATTCTTAGTCTCGCTATAGAGATCTATTTCTCCAATTCATCATTTGTGGCCACTGCTGTAGTCAGTTGTTCATACATCAAACTAGTCTTCAGTGGGGTTGGTGGTGGTGCACACATATGTGTATCCCAAGTTGTCTATAATGACTTTACCCTGCCCTGAAGAACAGCCATCTCCTCCGTGATCTTTTCATTTTCCTCTTTCTCCTTTGCAAGAGAGTCAGCCAAGTATGCTCTATCTTTTTCAGCCCAGGCTAACTCGGCTGTTTGTACATGATGAGATGCCGGTATACTACTTTTACCTTTCAAGGATGAAACTTTCTTCTGCAATTCCTCGATGAGGTGACGCTGAGGGTTTGCTTCACCTGTCTCTTTTCCTTTAATCACATCCTAGAGAGAGTGTATTTGATTCGAGAGGGCATGGGAATTTACCTTTTCCTTTCTGAAATTCTCCGTCACTTGGATATGCTTGTTCTGCAACTTCTTCAAAGTGATCGTAAGCCGCATCACTTCATCCTTTACCATATCACTGAAAACCTGAAATAAATTGCATTTATCAATTGCAGGAACTTTTGACATGTTGACCGCATACTTTAGCACTCTGTAACTGGTATTACCGGCATTGGGGTCCAGAATGGCCTTAGCCATGGCCATTACTAAATGTTTAGTGTCCAGGTTCATTGAGGCTGAAATTTTGGTGTGGTATTTCTCAACGAATCCTTCTATCTCTGCCCGGTACTTATCTCTGATTTCTCTAGCTTTCAAGCTTCTTTCAGTTGCAACCTGGGAAGTGTTAGCTGTGATAGCCTGTGAGACCTCTGAGAAATCGAAAGATGTAACACTATCTCGTAACACATTGATTCATATCTTGCTCTTATCAGGTCTCCCATATGGTATTTCCTGTTCGAGCAACTGTTCTTCCCCAATAAATTCTGCTTCACTGGTCACTATTTTCTGCCTTTTATAAGGGGGAAAACGTGCTCCTGATGTACCTACCTCCTCCACTTCTTGACCTTTACCGGCTTCTGTTGCTGAAGCTGCCTCTTCCTTTTCCCCTGTCGAAGATGAATCGGTCTCCATCTGCAAAAGCAAATGCCAATTTTCAAGATTAGTCCGCCATTCTATGAAAGGTCTCGTTTCATGCACATTGGGAGTTGATTTGTTCCTTCTCCTTCTATTAGAGATGATGCCCCTCAGATCGTAGTTCCAAACCTTCCCTTGCCTCAAATCCATGTCTTGAAGTAGCTTCTCAATGATAGGGAGGGAATGCCTTGAATTGACAACAAAAGGGCCAATGGTAATGGGAAGTCTAAGGATAAACCCCTTTTTTGCATGGAGGAAGTGGAGTTGGTCAGATTTTAGGGTCTGCTGAATGTATTCCAAAGCATAAATCTGCCAAGTAGGGAACACGGGAAACTGATAGGGGGGAACTTCGGCTCCATAAACTTGGATTTTGGTGTAGTTATCAAACAGGTACCAATCTCCAGTACTTTGGGCTTGACTATACTGTAACCATCTCTTCATATCAAGAAGAACCCTGGGTGAAGGAGAGTCATGGATGATAGAGTAGGAAATAGGCATGAAATCATTTAAAAACCTAGAATAACCCACCACATTTGGTAACTGATGTGTTGCAAAGCTCCAATCAAAAATGGGTCTAGGTTGATAATTTACCTTGTATACCTTATCTAAACCCAAAACCTCAAATTTATTAGCATGTTGAAAGAGGAATAGGTAAAAAACCATAGAGAAAAAGTGGAAGCGACCAGTGTCTGAGAGTTCCTGGAACTCGGTTTGAATTGTGGAGGCCAGGAAACCAGGAATGTCCAAAACAACCCCAGTTTGAGACGTTAACCATAAGAACGCAAAAGATCCCCTGGAGGTTTTCCCCAAAACATCCACACCTAATAAACATGTGATGAGAGAAAGGATGGGCTGCACTTCTTCTTTGAATAGACTCAAGGGGAAAGGCTCTGCAGAAGGAAGGGATGTGGTCTGATCGTTAGCTATGGAGGCAATGAAATCACCTTGCTGTTCCCATGGAAATTTTACAAACTGAGGGGTTAGAGTAATTTCACTAAAACTAATGTAGTTTGCACTGGTGGGAAAATGAAGGGCTTTTCTGATAATATCGGGGGAAAGAGTGAATATCCTGTTCCCTTGAGCTGAGAGAAACATGCCCCGATGTTCGTCGTAGGCATCCTTGAGCCAACAGATAAACTCGACTACTGGATAAAATTAAGGGGAAATTTGATGATATAGACCTGATAGAACCATCAAATACCTATCCCTATTTTCTACATGTCTCCTAAAGAGTTCAGGTTTGATACTGCTGATGGGAAATGGATACTGCGGGTCATTGATTTTGACTTGCAGGTCTACGAAAGGTTCAAACCCTGGAGGATTTCTAGTTTCATGGACTTGAGGAGTCTCTAGCTCTGACTTCTTAGTGGTGACCTTTCCTATGGCTAATATGAAAACTTTTTAAAAACAAAAGGAAACCAGAGGGAATATGAGGGACAGAATTTGCTTGGGAAAGCGATGCGGGGGTACTGACAATGACTGGGTGGACCTGGTATTGGGCTCCCACTTTATTTTATATCGTATTCGAATACCTAAAATTTTTACTGTAGTGAAAGACGGGGGACCATGATATAGAACTGAGGGTTCTTGAGAAAAGGCGGAATGGTGAAGCAAGTGGGATAAGAAGCATAACGACACTGACAGTGGGGCACATGGCGTGTAGGGATTGGATGTTAGAATTCAGGTAGGTAAACACCGTGTGCTAGGTTAAATACTGGTATGGGCCTCAGTAGTAGATATCCTAAGAAATTTACCTTACCTTTCCGTCGCAGAGACAACTCTGTCCTCAAAACATATCCTCGTGGAACACGAAATGCACAGTGCGACAGGTTTAAGACCCGTGATTTATTCCTTGCATTGCACTTGCCTCGTGTTGACCATCTTGACATGTCATCAAGTTTCCGCGGCGGTAAGGCTTTTCCTCACTCCTTCGCTTCGTGACCGCCCCGGAATTGCACTTGCGGAAACCCTTTCCAGTGTGCATAGAGTGAATGTAGGCCCTGTTTTAATATTCTTCCCCTTTATAAATTGTATACCTCCACTCGGCTCATGTTTGGAATCTTTATGTCTTTTTGCTCTCTTATAGAAATGCGTTTATCTATTAGGCACGTGACTTAGCTTAGCACTATTCTACTTAGCCATCTTCAAACATTTACCATGATTAATGTCATTTGGTGCTTTGCTCCACATGGCTAAAATTAAAATGTTAAAGGTAAACTATATAATCAACAAACAAAATTGTTGGAATACCAATTGCAGATCCTCGAGATGGTCTGAGCGCTTCTTGGAGCAGATGGTTAGGTCGTTCAAGTAGGCGAGTATAACGTGTGCAAATTCATGAAATATACAATTCATGGCCATTTGGAAGGTGGCTCCAGTGTTTTTTAGGCAAAATGGAATTACCTTGTATGCGAATGTGCCCCAGGGGGTGGTGAACGCAGTTTTGTACTGGTCTGTATGGCAGATCTAAATTTGGTTGTAGCCAGAGAATCTGTCCATGAAGGAGAGAGCCTCGTGTCATGCACAAGAATCGATGACCTTATCGATGAATGGGGTGGGATAATTATCCTTGGGACAAGCTTTGTTCAAATCCCGAAAATCGGTGCAAACACGTATGGTGCCCTGTTTTTGCATAACGAGAACAGGGTTGGAAACCCAAAATGTGTAAGCGATGGGGTAGATAAACTTGGATTTGTGAAGCTTATCAATTTCTTGTTTTATTTCTTCTGCCTTTGATGGGTGCAGTTGACCTTATTTCTAGCGCACTAGAGGTACATCAGGCCAAGTGTCAATATGCTGCTCTACGATGGTGGGACTAAGCCCAGGCATTTCTGAGTAGTCCCATGCGAAGATATCTCGATAATCTTGTAAAAATTGGGTATAAGAAACTATTTCTTCTTGAAAGCATGCTACCCCCAGTGATATTTCTTCAAAATTTGCAAGATTTTGGGATATTTTCACCTTGACGGTAGGTGAGATGTTTGACATATTTCCTTCCTCGAATACATCGAGCGTCGGGATGTGATTTTTGAACCAATTGAATTTTCTTGATGGGAGGAAATATTTTTATTTGATTGCATAGATCTCCTATTCTTTTGTCTTGTCAGGACTGAAAGTATTCTTGGGGAGAAAATCGAATGGTGATGCATTTCATCCCATGGATAATCTAGCTCTATCATTACCTCTAGGATGTCCTCATCCAAATAAAATAGGGACCCTAAGGGGGATTTATTCTATGCAATATTATTCTGAATGGGTTCAATCCTTACAAAGCTAGTTGAGAGACACAAGAAGGATTCCATCATGGATGTGGTGGAACCTGGTGCGATCGACAGTGTGTAGATAGATTGTGTGTGCACTGTCGTAGGGACATCTACTCTTATAGTTGTAGCTACCTCAACACTTATGGTAGATAAGAACAAAAATTTATTCATAGTTCCAATACTTGATGGTATGAATTGTATATGGTGTATCGTTTCATCGACGTTTGGTGGGGGAATAATCTCCCTAATGGGAGTTTGCGTAAGCGCAAGGTTGGGTCTCCCATTAGCATGGTCAATTTCCTAGTGAAGAGGTGCCTAAATGTTCCCATTAATAGGCATGCCTTTGGCTTGTGGTTTTGGACAATGAAAATGGTGCATGGTACCACTACGCAAACTGAATATATTTTGTGGGAATGAACACTACTCGTCGTCCCAAATGTGGATGCTTGAAAAGGATTTGTTGTAGAAGATGAGGTATTGACTCTTCTGCTTCCATTTCTATATTTTTGGCTTGGGTGTGTCTAACTCTTTTGGGGAGTGTAGACTTAATGATACTCTTGCTGCTCTTAACTTGGGGAGATTCTCACATTTAACTATATGGTGAAAGTGTGAAAAAATCCAGCAATAGGTACGCATGATCTTCTCTTGGTTATATAGAAGTCTCTATGGTAGAGAAGAGACTATGCAAAAACTGCTTCCAAGGGGCTTCAGTTCTTTGCACTGATTGACCTGGTGGTCATTGAGGTCGCATAGTCCAGATGTCATCCTAGGTTTGGCCTAGTTCATGCTTGGTTGGTGCGCCATCCCAGTTTTCTCATCATGCCGATCTGGGTGTGGGGTTGTTGGACTAGGGGTGATGTATTTTCTATATCATTTGAGAAGATCGTCCTGTTTCTTCTCTATTGTATGAATCATATCAATGAGAGGAAAAACTTGTAGTATATAGGTATAATGCTATCCACAGTGATTTCCCTAACATAATGGGAAAAATAGCCTAGATATGGGGGTCCCATCATGTTCAGTTTGTGGTCGGGCCAAGTACCAGCGTCACAATGGTGCTAAATTAGGGCAAGTGGTGACCACATGGTTGTGCATTTTGAATAACGCACATGTTGGTATTGTTTGTAGAGAGTGGTTGGGGGTAACTAAGGGTTCCCTGACTGGTCATTTTTCAACTGAGAGTAATAAGATGAATCTGCTCGTCTCTTATTCTAAGGATGTCGAGATGTTCATGGATTCTGAGTTTGTGCCATATTCTTGGGAGAGGCGGACTATGGCTGAGTAGAAACTAGCTAGTGCTAATCGGAATCAAGGGATATAGTGGCAACAACACACAGGATGATTGTCGCCACATATATGACATGAATACTAGATGTACATGTTTTTGCGATGTACTATATGAACTGGACACCATTTCTGGGACATTTCTAGAGCTGGTAAATCAATGATGAAATGATCGAGCTCATCTTAATGTACACAACTCTATATGTGAGGAGGCAGGGTGACTGGGGGTCTTTCTAGTGACTGTCATTCCTTTTGTAGGTACAAGATGGTATGAGGTTCATCTCGAGATGACTGAGTGGAGGGATCCTCTTGATAGGATCACTCAGTTGCATGTAAGGCATCCATATATTGTGGTATTTCAGGGAAATGATGGGTATAATGCCCATAATTTTTTCATATAGCACATGAAATATTGGTACACAAAGCTTTGCCTTTACTTTTGGTGGCAGGTTCCTTTTTTTGGGAATGTGGAGTTGTGATGTCTGCCACAGGGTGAAGGAGTGATTTTAATTCATCCAGCTCTGGGTATATGTGGGTAGGGTGTCCTACGATGTCACATATGGTGCAACTTGGTGATTCCCGTTGTACAGCGGGAGTTTGCACCCTATTTTCTCTCTCAGTTTTCTTAGTCGTAATCATCGGTTTGGCAATGGGAATTTCCTTTGCAAGGATGTTTTTGATAGTTTCCTATACGGGTGGGGTCTCCTCGGGACTGAAGCACTTTAACCCTATGGAATTGATGTGTGTGGCTCTTGTTCCAGTAGGGGGAATGAGATACAAAACTAGTATTGTGAAAGATATGTTTGGTAACACCACTGTTGCCAAAACTTGCTATGATACGAAACTAGCTGGGGGGTATAGGAAAGGGGTTTGGAAAGTGACGTAGGCTAGAGAGGTTGTTCTATATAAGGACTTGGTCTCATTATTGCTTGCGTCTGTGTCCAAACTATGTTTGGTTCTTGATTGTGACATCATGCACACTGGAGCTCTTGTGACATCAGGTGATGACTCATGTATGATGGGGGGATCTCCTAGGAATGCTCCTAGGATGGATGAGGGTTTGAACTGGTTGGGGCTATATTCTTGGTACTGTGAAAGCACATTCGTTGATGTATATATGTAGGGCAAAACTACATCAGTGTTTTCTAGGGGTCATTTTTCGTTATGTGTCAATTTTCCAACAGTAACGATGTGGTCCTCACGGGTGAACATCATAGTGCGAAAGATGGATGAGGTGATGGCTTACATGGCATACATATAACTCCAAACAAGGAGTATATTATAGTCCAAGTGAGCATCGAATACTTCAATGTCTATAAGGACCGTCTTTCTGGCTAAGAAGACTAGGAAATTTTGGTAGAGACTAAGGAGGGTTGAAGGGTGACCATCATATGCTCTAAGCGTGATGACTACTGGCTTTAGTTTGGTAGACCCTAACTTCTACCAAGAATTATTTGTCATGATGCATGTGGATGCACCCTTGTTAATGACACATTGGTGAATGGTAATATTTTGGATCGGTACTACTATCTGAAAGGCAACCATTGAAGGAAGCCTAGGGGTGGCTTTGTCTAAATCAAAAGCCATTAGACGTGTATCTGTAGGCACCTAATGCAGAAAGAAAGGCTTTCTGTTGCTTTGGGCATGACTGCAATAGTTCCAAAGCTAACATAGTAGTGGGGAATTGTGCTAGATCATCCACAATGCTATAGTTATGGGCTTCTTTGGAATATATTCCTGCTCACCTAGTTGGTCCCTTAGCCATCTTTAGCAAGGGTTCAATAAGAATATTTGATATGGTCAAAGGTGTTGTTGGTACACTAGTACTAGCCCCTAACGTGTTGGTGTCTAGTGGGGTATTGTAATTTTGATTCCGTGTTTGAAAAAATATTTCCTCACCAGTCATGTAGATTTCATGGCTATTCTTTCCAGAGTCATTAGGAGTTTTTTTCTGAGTGCTAACTATCCCTTGATGGGGGAAGGGCTCCTACATGACTGCATGCTGCTAGGCATATCCCCCTTTCCCACGGTTACCCTGCAACTTCTTCAACTCAGGGAGGTCGAGACAGTGGTGAGTGTAATGGTCATACTCAACACACATTGAACAAGAATGGTTTATTCAGAGAGGTGGCCTTTTCCCCTACCGTTGGAAATTGCTTGGCTCTTGGTTTCTATTTTGGTTGGAGTTTCCTCTAGCCTGAGATAAACAAGGGTATTGCTGATTGGTGTCCCTCTACCCAGGATTTCCTTTAGGCTTGCTTTTTCATTTTTCATTAACCCCGTTAGGAGGGCAGTTATCCTGGTTATATGGTTGGCGCAGTTGGTTTTGGGCTGCACCAAGTTCACCTCTACATTATTCTTCATAGGCGGGTCTTGTGTTCGGGACTGCAGATAATGTGGTATTTGGTTTGCAAATACCTATTGCGGGGGACCTCTTCCATCAGTCTATATATTTACGTATAGGGTCCCCTGAGCCGGAAGATAGGGTCCTCCGTGTTGATGGTGATACGATGACACCCTACTGGTCAAATTTTATGGAGGCATGTGATGACTTTGGCAGCTGAGTTGTGGTACATTTTGGGTAGAATCATATGTGTAATCGAGATTTTGAATGCTACTGCCTTAGTAACTTTTGGTCAAAGACCCAACTAAACCGACTGCAGAGTTTGACGTGCCTCGAAATTATTTGTAATTTTTCAGTCACAGGGTGTTTGGCAAGATATTGTAAATATATCCTGACTGCATATATATTAGCTCGAGGTGTTGGGCCTTAATAATGGCATCCTCTTTTGATATGGGCCTTTGCTGCGCCATATCCTTTGAAATCTATGTGGTGAGGGTTTTTAGGAACAGGTCTAACAGAACTTGATCATCGATTTTGGCTTTGCACAAACTATGACACCACCACCATTTATGGAGATGGTTCGAGATATGAACGGTGGGGGTTTCCCAAACGTGGGTTAGTAATTCCATTCCTCAATCGTGGTGGATGGATAATTGAAAATAGGTTAGGAACGTAGTGGCAAGGGTGCTAAAAGTTGCATGTGTAGCAGAGGGTTTCTCCACATACCAGTTTGCTACTACTTCAGTCAGAGTGCATTGAAATAGTCTTAGTCAAATAGTATCATCAACGATGTTGTTCAATGAACACGACGGGTGGAAAGTCATGACATGATTTTCAAGTCTTTCTCTTGCTTTCATTCGAAGTTTGGTATGTCCGAAGGGAGCTTCATGGGAATGGGAGGCCATATGGGGTTGTTTGCAATGGGGTCATTTTTCAACTTGGTTATATCTGGTGGATTTAACGAAGCTAGAAAAGGTGACTGCAGGGTTGTAGCCATTTCTATTTGTGAAAACACAGTGTTCTGGTTAGGAATAGGGTTTGTCTATGACACACCCTGCTATGCGTTAAAATGGCTTCCTGAATGGGTAGCACTCTTCTGCCCTCCAGGGGTTGTGGGAGGAGTGGTTTACAATGTGGTGTTGGGAGACCAACCAGAGTTCCCAACTAAATATGCCCCAATAAAGAATGAACCAATAATGGTGGCAGTGTTCTGTCTTTGACGCCTAAATGGGAAAAGACTTGGAACCCCTATTGGTAATGGGGGGAGGTTCAAAAGACATCTAGATCGACGAGGTCTAGTTGGATCTGTTCTAGTGTCGACTAGGTATGGATTTGGAAATATTTGAGAGGATAGAGATTATAATAAAAGAAAAATTTTGATTGCATACATAAAACAAAGCAAAAATAAAATAAATTTTCCCTTTATATTAATCCTATGTGATCAGTCAATAAAAAAAAAAAATGGTTTCTTTTTGTTTGTGTATGATATTTAAATCCTAGAAGACCTAATTGTCCTCACACACTAAAATGTAACTGGGCCTTGAGAATATATCTTGCAAGTGCTGGCATAACGTCCTGTAAGAGCTGTCAACATCCACAGTCAGCCCAAAAAAATCCACCAAGGTAAGGGTAGAGGATATAGTGCTTGCCTACACCATCACCTATTTGGAAAGAGTGCCCAAATTTTGGCCACTAAGCATCACTGTCCCACATGAGCATTCAAGTCTTGCGATTCTTAGTATTTAAGCTAATAGTACTAAGTATCAGTCGGGTTAGGTAGCCCCAACTTCTACCGCACGCACTGCACCTAATCCTAACCCCCTCAGAACTGGGTCTCTACCATGCTCAGGTTTTATTTTCCATGGGCTAATAGGTGGATTTGAAAGCTCCCTAAACAATCAAATTCTATGTTTCAATATGAAGAATGATCAAGGCGTCTTATTGGATGCCTACCCCCTTGATCCTAACTTAGACTATAAATTATTTTGTAGCCCCTATGGGGAGCATTTAGTGAGCTTTGTTAAGTTGGTTTTAGGTGTCTTTGCTTTCCTTATTGTGTGGATGTGTGTGAGAAAAAATTGAACAAGCACATAGTTTGAATTTGTGGATATGTGAAGATTCTTTTCAAAATCCCCTATTAAACTATGTTTTATTGTTCCTTGTTCAAAAGAAAAACATGCGCGTATATGGGCCGCTTTAAACTTTTCCTAGTTAATATATGTGATCATTAATTGAATCGAATAGAGAGCATTCATATGCTTGCCTAGGATACCAAATGGTGCAAAGGAAATAGTGATCACTTGCTCTTCTATCGATAATTCAATCCTGGTACCGAAATCCTAGTGAAAAAATTAAACTAAACTAATGATTTTAAGACTAGAAAAGGAACTAGCTAAGCATGTGTCGACTTGGGCCTCTTACTTTGGCTAATTAGCTAGGTGTTTTGGTACCTAAATTTGCAAAACATAATTTTTTTTTCAGAATACAAGTTAATTTTCCACTGCCCCCCCATACTTAAACTATGTGTGAACTTTGAAAAAATCAACTTGAAATAAAATTAACACTAAGCCTACCAAAAGCAGCTAAGAGTGAGCTTTAGAAAGCTATGGGTAACCTCAACCAATGTTGGAAGATGTATTATGGGCTTCCAGGAACTTTTACAAGCAGGAAAAGTTGGAAAGATTAGAGAAATTCCTTATTTTATTTTATGTGCGCAAAAGGCTAAAACAAGTGCGATGTCTGCGCGCAGTTCAAATATCAATATGTGCTTGTCTATGGGAAATTCATGTAAGTTCCTGCAATGTAGTTTTTTGGAGCTCTTCTACTTCAGTCTGTCACTTGGGATGAATCAGACAATGAAGAAGAGGAAGGGGGAAATTCCAGCTCAACTCCACAACAAAGACAAAAGTCTCTACAAAAAGGCACAACCACATAAACTTGGAAATAAAAGTTAGTGGATTTGCAATCCTATGTTAGTGTGTCTAGTGAATGCATATACATAATAACACCAACTTAAGGGGTGTGGCTTTCCCTCTTAAGTTATTGGTCAGATGCAGAAAATA
Organism: Pinus albicaulis; assembly: GCA_034641835.2. NCBI lineage: Eukaryota > Viridiplantae > Streptophyta > Pinopsida > Pinales > Pinaceae > Pinus > Pinus albicaulis. The sequence goes on from CM076584.1 coordinate 1,385,650,813, forward strand.
TATGGATTCAAGCAAGTTAGTGGAACATGCTAGAACATACACATACTAGATAGAGAAATAGCATGCATATTCAAACATAAAAATTAAATTAATAAGACAAAAGCTCTAAATAGAGTCAAACTACTTGAATAATCCAAACAACGATGCTTACATCCCCTCTTATTGAGTTCTGGTGGGAAATGAGGATGAAACCTTAACCCACTTTCTAAGGGGACCTTAGAACTTGGGGTTCTAAGTCCCGATGTAAGGATGTATTTACTTCCGAGCTACCTTGGCGCAAAGTCTCCCTCTTTGTAATATGGTGGATTGGAGTTGTTGGATGGCCAAAAACTGAGTCTGCTCTATCTCTTCTCTGGATCACACACTGTCGGTATTGCTTGGGGTAATTTTGGCCAGCATAGCAATGTGCTCTAAATTTTTTCATCTCTCAGTGGCCTTTTATAGGAGAATTCAAATCCTCCTTCACTCTCTTGGTACATTGTAGATGGTGGCCTAAGAGAGGAGGTTGATTCCATTGTGTGCTCCCTTAATGTCCTAAGGAGGCTTGGGTGGGTGTCCTTAGGTGGCTTCAAGTGTGGAATCAATGTCCTGGAGTGTGCCTTGTGGTCCCAGAAAGTTACATCTGCCACTCCCAGGATTACGCACTTTTTGGGTCAAAAGGCGCACAAGGGCACGTTTATCAAAGGATTTTGCGCGAAAATACAATTTTGACTAGTCCTTCTTGTATGCAATTTGATCTTTCCTCAGAACTTAGAGACTTTTAAATACTTTTATATTCTCTAATATCTCTTAGCCCTGTAAATCTTTCTGCCTAACATTAAATAATATCACCTTCTCTTGTACAATTTTCCTGTGATAACAAGGATTATCAAAAATTGTAGCAGGATGTGCACTAGGATGAGCCCTGGTATAATATGTTGTTTTAGAAGCCATAATTTTAACTTTTAATGATCATTTTTAACCACTATTTAAAACCTTCATGTGAATGATGAGGAAAATTGTTTCCTTTAAGATTTATTTAAAATGAGGATTGATTTCCCCAGTATAGTTTCTAATATGTTATCACTCCAAAATTTCCCAAGAGTTGTTATAGGCATTGAAAATAAATATCAGAGGTAACTGTCAACCACTTTTGGAGGTTAGGACCTAGTCTTCCTAATGCTCAAAGAGGGCTCTCTCTATTTGTTTTAACTTTGTTGTTTTAATATATTTTAGGCTAGTTATGTATGCTATATTGGGTTGGTTTTTGATTGGTTTTGGTAGGTTTTGGGATGTGTTTGGTGCACGTATGTAAAGAATCACACCAACTTAAGGGGTGTGTTCTACCCACTTAAGTTATTGGTAACAAGCAGAAAAAGAAGTGGAGTCATGCAAGTAAGTGGAACAAGCTAGAATCATAAGCATACTAGATAGAGAAATAGCATGGATATATAAACTAAAACTAAACTAAAAAATAAAAAAAATAAACATGCGCTCTGAAAGGACTCAAATGACAACAATAATACTAACGGTGGCTCTAGGCCCCTCTTATTAAGCGCTGGTAGTAATAAGAGTGAAACTTTACCCTCTTGTGAAAGGGCCCCTCGAACATGGGTTCTAAGTCTCGATGAAAGGATGTTTTTATCCCAATATTTCCTTGGTGTAGTCTCCCTCTCTCTCTACTATGGTGGACTGAACTTGCTGGATGGCCAACAATTGAGTCCATTCTATATTCATCTCTGGATCACACACTGCTGGTATTTATTGGGAAATTATGGCCATCATAACAATATGTTCACTTGTTCTTCATCTTATGGTGGAATTATATAGGAGCTTTCAAATCCTCCTTCCCTCCCTTCGTACATTATGGATGGTGACCCAAGGGAGGGGTTTGATTCCTTTGTGTGCTCACTTGATGTTTAAGGAGGCATTGGTGGTTGTCCTTAGGTGGCTTCAAGTGAGGAATCACATGTCCTTTGATTTGTGTGGTCCTGGAAAGTGAAATTTTTCCATTCTGAGGATTGTGCACATTTCCGGCCATAAGGTGCACAAAGGTGCTCTTCACTAAGGATAATGCACGCAAAAGAATTTAGGACTTATTCAAATTTGATTTTTCCTCAGACCTTAGAAATTTTTTAATAGTTTCCAGATTCTATAATGTCTTCCAGCCCTGTAAATATTTTTCTTGACATTAGATAATGTCTTATTCTCCTGTACAATTTTATAGTGTTAATAGTTTCCCCCTAATGTGTGAGGTCTAGGAAGAACTGTATAGCCGAAATAAATTATAGTTTCTTTTCTATAGATTGTGAGTAGAGAGAGAGAGAGAGACCTGCATGAACCTTGGAATCGAAAACACCCTACAATGGTTCCACGAGAGACCGTGTCCTAAGGGACCCCTTTTTGGAAATATTGTCATTGATGGCAAAGGAGAAGACAGGAGCAACATTAGACAAGAAACAAAGACAAGAAAGAAGCAGCAGAGGACTTAGAGGCATAGTAGTGAGGTAGAAGGGCCATCCGATTTAATGAGCTGGCCAAGACAAGAAGAAGTTGTGTAAGTGGATTAATTTGCATCTATGGAAGGAATTGTTCAGCATTACATGAGTATTGTTTAGTTTGAATGTTGTGTGATGAAACTCTGTAATTGGGGGTTTGAATATACTATGTATACCAATGAAGAAATCGACATTCATTGGAGAAATATGACCTTCAATATAATAGAATTGATGCAAGAAATATAGTTCTGTTGTAATGTATGCCACCAGGATATTTTATGGGTGATGGTACATATCTAGAGGCTATATGAAGACCGTGAACGTATACATAACGAGGAACACATAAAAATGAGTTTAGAAACTATGTTACATTTGAAGAATTGAGTGAAGACACAGTAATGACGATGCATAGAAGTTAGTGTAGCAAGTTGAAAGGGTTAACCAGAATCGAAGTGGTGAGACAGCTTTTAAATGGAACCATGAATGCGTGGAGGCCTCAGCTTGCTTGAGATGTTGAAGTGTTAACATAATAGAGGGTTAATACCTAAAGAGGCGTAGCAAAGCAACTTTGGAAGAAGAAGTGTGTATCACAGAAATTGAACCAGATAACGAAACGTGAAGGCAGAAAACAACTAAAATAGAGTTGTGAAGTTGGGCAGAACCTTGAGTCAAGGAGAAAAGCAGAACCTCAAAGGAACAGTAAAGGCGGTTTTGAGGAATAACACAAGTGGTCTCGCAATGTTTAAAAATGGTAATTGGTTTTTGAAAAAAAAATGTGATATCGGTATTTTCCTGACGCGTGGTCATAAGGGGTTTGGAAAAACCAAGTGTTTCACACTTTTTTTGAATGTTAAAACTATGTGGGAAGAAAAATGTGAATTGCATCTGATATGAAGGGTAGAGGATCCAACAACGATTGCATCGTGGAGTTTCTTGGATGATAACGCGAAAGGTACGTCATATAGTTTTTGTGGGCCTGACTATTATAATATGTCGGTGGTTGATTATTAAACCAAAGTCAAAGTTCATATTAATGAATCATCATATGAGCGCCTATCCAAAGGTTGTTAAAGGTAGGTTTCCAGGGTTATTGCAAATAACGGAAGTTAAATGGGTTTTGGGTTTAAACCAAGTCGATGACGAATAATGAAGAGAACCAATATATATGTGGGCCCGAGAGAAAGACAAAGGTTAAAGGTGCATTGGGCTTTTGGTTTAAATAAAAGTCGAAGTACTGTGGGTCCGAAGTTTAATATATCAGGGTCTTTGTTTTTAAAGAAAAGCAAAGATTTATTGTTGGTGTAATATATGCCGGAACCAATATACCATATAAATGGATATGCGGTTGAATTTTATATAACCTTGATGAATGTTTATGCGTTGAATGAGTTGTGGGACCTGGACGGACCTAATGTTGTTGATAGAATATGGAGGAGCATGGTTATATGCGTCAAGTCAATGTTATAATGAAGGTTTTGATATATTTTCATGGATTATGGTCTGCGTATAAATAAATGGCTATAGATATAATCACATCTGAATGGTAAGATGTGGGCCCTGAGGGAACTTATATATGATATCACTTGAAGATTTAACTCCAAGCTCGAAGGTCTAGTGACTTAGTTATTTGAATGACCAAGAATATAAAAAATTTAATACATGTTGGTGTTTGGCCTTTAATCAAAGCCTGAATTTTTATGAAATACTAAGGGACAAGATTTGTAGGCGTGTTGGTTAAATCAAATTCAAACCTTGGGTTTCTATGTTGGCCGAAGATTTACATTGAAGATTAAGCCAAAGCAAATATTGATAGGATGCTTCCATAAAATGAACTCTTGATACAGGATTTTACCATAGCGATTGAAAAATAAAGCTTCAGCATTGATACAGCTGCTAGATTTGAAACATAAATTAGAAATGCACTTTTATATACACAATGAAATTGGAGAATATGGATGTGATAGGGGTACATGCACATAAAGCAGGAGAGTAAGCAGAAATTGAAAAAGGCAGTGACAACAACAGAAAATACAAGCACACAGTGAGCCAAGAACTGAAAGGGTTGAATGAGATATATCAGAGGCAAATGTAAATGTAAATGTAAATGTTTTAATTGATTTTATATTTTTTGTGATGCAAAATAAAGTCTCCATTAGGCAAACAAAACTCCACTGTAAGATTGAAATTTGTACATATTGTTATATTTTTTATGAATGAGATGGACAAATAAATGAGAAGGTAGAAGTCAAAGAGTCATGGTTGTTCACTTCAAATTCTTTGTAGAATACAAACAGTCAAGAGGTGAACTCTATAAATGATATCACATAAATATGCATAGAGAGGTTAGAGAATGGAGAATTGAGGCAGAGAGGGTAAGAAGAAGGAGGAGAAGATAGAGATGCTGTGAATATTCAGAGATGATTTAAGGTAGATATGAAGGCTAATGGATAGTAGTGAAGAAGGAACAGAACATAGCTGATATCCAAGGTAAATTAGCATATGATTTTTCTGAAGAGTGAGGAAGTTGGTGCTTCCATATCAAGTTGTAGCTTGATAGATATCAGTTGTTGCTGAATGAGGTAGGAGCCTCCTGTAGGTTGTAGCCTACAAAAAATAGATGGGAGTTGGAGCTTCCTTGCAAGTTGTAGCTTGCAAAATTTAGGTAGGAGCCTCTTGTAGGTTGGTGCCTATAGAAAATTAGTGGTGAGAGGGAGTTGGAGCTTGCCTTTGCATCACAACAATAATAAGATGTGGTTTTCTCCCTTATGCGTTTCCACTTATACTTGTTGTCTATATGCATGATGACTATGTTTTGATACTCTTTATTTATTCTGCTTAATACCTGCTGCTCAATTATTAATATTGTTGTTCCATTGTATATAAATAAGAAAGGTTCTATTTCAAATAAAAGAAAGTATAATAAGAACATGACTGCATTAAACTGATTCACCCCCCCACTCTCAGTTTAACCAAGGGTCGAACAATTAGTATCAGATCCAGTTCCTTCTGTATCAGTTTAACAACTGGAAGGAGATCCTAGTTCCCCAGGATGACTATTCTAGAAGGTTACTCAACAAATAAAGCCCCTTTTTTCACCGGTACAAATTATGCCTTCTGGAAAATAAGAATGAGGACGTACATAATGTCTCTAGGAATAGAGGTTTGGGCTGCTGTGGAATTGGGATATGTCCCAAAGGAGGCTGACTCAGAGAAAGATGTCAAACAAGACTTTGTAGCTAATGTAAAAGCCATGAATGCACTCTTAAGTGGACTGTGTGAGGTAGAATTTATCAAAGTAATGCATAGCAAGACTGCCAAAGAAATATGGGATACACTAGAAAACATCCATGAGGGAGAAAGAAAGGAGAAGATAGCCAAACTTCAAGTCTATAGAGCTCAGTTTGAAAATATAAAAATGAATGATGATGAAGACATTGCCAGCTTCTTTTTAAGGGTTGCAGAAATTGTGAATAACATGAAATATCTAGGAGAAACGATAAAATAATGTGTAATTGTTCAAAATATTCTATGATATTTACCATCCAGCTTTAATCCCAAGGTTTCTGCCATAGAAGAAACAACTGATTGGGAAACTTTGACCATGAACCAATTACTTGGAAATATAATAGCCTATGAGATGGGACTGCCACAAAGGAAGTCAAATGTGAGGGAGACAGCCTTTACGACAGAGAAGAAGAAAGAAGAAAAAGAAGATATATGTTGTTGCTCTGATGAAGAAGAGGCCAAAATTATCAGAAAATTGGATAGAGGCTCAGGTAAATATAAAGGTAAAATTCCATTTAAATGCTTTAACTGTGGAAGAGTTGGACACTATGCTTCTAAGTTTCCTCATAAGAAAACAAAGAATCAGACTCAAGAATTAGAGAAAACCATATCAAAGCACTGGAAAAAAGGGAAGAGATTCAGTAGAAAATCTTTTTTATGCTCAGCAAGATAGCAGTGCATTTCAAGACTCAGATGAATCCTCAAGTGAAGAAGGAAACTCTGAATTTGTATTGATGGCTAAAGAAGCGCTTGAAGGATTCCTTCTAGAAGATGAGGAAGAAGGTGAAGTTGATCTCGAGGGGGAGCTAAGAAGTGCCCTAGAGGAAATAGACAAACTTAAACTAAAGTGCAGAAAATAGAAAGACATTCTCCTCAAATATGTAAGAGAAGAACAAAATTCAGAAGACATCATTCAGTTGAAAGTAGAGCTTGAAGAAGCCAAGAAGGTAGAAGACATTTTACTTAAGAAAATTGAGGATAAAATTTAGAAGAAAGAGAAATTGGAAGAAGAAGTAGTATGCTTGAGGAAGAAATTAGAAAACACCAAAAGGAAATTGTCAATAAAAAATTCTCAAATGACTATCTCTGATAAGTTGAATAACATACTAGATGCTCAAAGATCTCCTCTGATAAAAAACTGGGATAGTATATGAAGGAGAAACAAGTAAAGTCAAAGAAACAGATAACAGTAATATCATTTTTATAAAAGCTGTCAAGGATAATGAAGCAGCTCAGAAAGTTCCTACAGAAGTAGAAGCCTGCAATGAAGTAAACATGAACATGAAGGAACCTCAAATGAAAAAGAAAGAAATGAATAAATAGTCAACTGAAAAAGGCTCATATACTCCTGAATATATAAAATTCGGAAGCTATCAAAGGAGATTCTCCCCCCTATGAAAAATGTCGCTTGTTATGCCTGCCAGAAACTGGGACATATTGCTACTTACTATCATAAAAGGAGAATCGATTCCAACCAGAAAAGGATGCAAAATGCGAAATGACTACCTCAAGCAAACAAATGGAGAAGACAACCCTTCATCAGGTATGATAATTGTTTTTATGGGTATTTTTTTTAATGGAAGGAATTCGGCCATAAATCCAAGGAGTGTAGAAGATATGGACAAAGACTAAAGTTCAAAACCTCAAGGAGATTTATGAATTATGGATAGTTCAATCATACTCATAATTCTGCTAAAAATATGATCAAATGTTGTGTATGTCATAAAATCAAACATATGTCTTCCCAATTTTATCTCAAAGAATGTGGTCCATCTCTTCAGAAAAGGTGCCAAAAAAATAGCTTCCTGCAGTGGAAAAAGAAGTTGAATAAGTGTGACCTGGCTTTAATAGCCAAAGATCAGAAAAGCCAATGGTATTTGGATAGTGGATGCTCAAAGCATATGACTGGAGATAGAAGCAATTTTATAACCTTTGCTGAAAATAAATCTGGAAATGTAACTTTCAGCAATGATAAAGCAGGGAAAATCAAAGGAAAAGGTTCAGTCAGTTTAGATAATGGAAGAGGAATGGCCCAAGATGTACTATTTGTGGATGGGCTAAAAGAAAATATGCTTAGTGTCAGTCAAATGTGTGATAAAGGATGTGAAGTTCTTTTTAGAGCATAAGAATATGAAGTAAGATCAAGCACCACAGGAAAGACCTTGATCAAAGGTATTCGAACAGAAATTAATGTCTATATAGTGAAAGAGGAGAATGAAGCATGCCACCTAAGAAAAATTGATGAGTCATGATTATGGCCTAGAAGATTGGGACACCTTAACTTCGACCATATCATTAGTCTGAGCAAGAAGAAAGAATTCAGAGATATGCCAAAAATAAAGAAGCCTTCAAATACCATTTGTAAATCTTGTCAATTTGGAAAATAGACCCACACATCTTTTAAGACCAAAGATGAACTATCAACAAGTAGGCCTCTTCAGATTGTACACATGGACCTTTGTGGACCTTCAAGAACTAAAGCACCAAGTGGAGAGTCTTATTTCATGCTGATAATTGATGATTTTTCCATAATGACATGGGTAGAATTTCTCAAATATAAATCTGAAGCACTTGAGAAATTCAAGATATTCAAGGCATTGGCAGAAAATCAAATAGGATGCAAGCTAAAGTGCATCAGATCAGACAGATGAGGTGAATTCACAGAGTATGATTTTGCAGAACTATGTAATGAGCATGGGATAAAACAATAGTTTCCAATTGCAGGTACACCTCAACAGAATGGAGTGGCAGAGAGACAAAACAGGTCAATACAACAGATTGTCAGAGCCATGATGTAATAAAGTAACATTCGCAAAACCTTATGGGCAGAAGCAGTACACACAACTATGCACATTCTTAATAGAGCTCATTTAATACCAAATAGTGAAAAGACTCATTACAAATTATGGCATGGTAAACCAACATCAATCAAGCACTTTATAGTCTTTGGAAGTAGGTGTTTCATAAAAAATAATGATGAAAAACTGGGGAAGTATGATGCAAGAGATGATGAAGGAATATTTTTAGGATATGCATCCAAGAGTAAGGGTTACAGGTGCTACAAAAAAACACTACACAAAATTATGGAAAGCATTGATGTAAGATTTGATGAAGATATACCGAACAGAACAAGAAGTACAAGATGCAACAGTCCTCCAGAAGATAATGAAGAAGAAAACCAAGATAATGATGAACTGAGCCAGACAAAAAAAGATACTGAATTAAAATCAAAAGGTCCCTCAAGACACACTCAAAAGAATCATCCACAAGACCAAATCATTGGGGACAAGAGTGTGGGAGTCCATACAAGAAGATAGCTTGCTGAACAAACATAAGAAGTACTCCTAGCCATGTTATCTCAAATAGAGCGAAAGAATTTTGAAGAAGCTAGAAAAGACAAAAACTAGGTAAATGCTATGAATGAAGAGCTGGACTAAATTGAGAAGAACAATACCTGAGAATTAATTCCAAGACCCACTGGGAAAAATTTCATTGGCTCAAAATTGATATTCAAGAATAAGATGAATGATCAAGGAAAGGTAATCAGAAATAAATCCAGAATTTTATGCAAGGGATATTCACAAATTGAAGGTCTTGATTATGATGAAACATTTTCCTCTGTAGCCAGAATGGAAGCTATCAGAATTTTTTTTGCCTTTTCATGCTACCGTGACTTCAAGGTATATCAAATGGATGTGAAGTTTTCCTTCTTGAATGGAGATTTAGAGGAAGAAGTCTACATGGAACAACCCAAAGGATTCTCCTTAACAGATAAACCAGACTATGTGTGCATATTAAAGAAAGCCTTATATGGGCTGAAACAAGCTCCTCGTGCATGGTATTCAAGGCTGGACAAATACTTGCAAAATCAAGGTTTTAAGAAAGGAGGAGTAGACATCAATCTGTACATAAACGCTAATGAAAATGAACTCCTGATTGTTGTTGTATATGTAGATGACATCATGTTTGGTAGCAACAAAGAGAAGTTAACAAAATAATTTTCTGAAGAAATGAAATCAGAATTTGAGATGTCTATGATTGGAGAGCTCACCTTCTATTTATGACTTCAAATTCAACAAAAGAACACAGGAACATTCATCTCACAAGAAAAATACTTAAGAGAGATGCTGAAAAGGTTCCAAATGGAAGACTGCAAACCTGTGTCAACTCCCATGATCATTGGATGCAAGCTATGTGCTAATGATGAATCTGCAGATATAGATCAAAGACTTTACAGATCCATGGTAGGAAGTATGTTGTACCTAACTACCTCTAGAGCTGACATTATGTTGGCAGTAGGACTTGTGGCAAGATATCAAGCAGCACCAAAATAGAATCACTCACTAGAAATCAAGAGAATATTTAGATATCTACAAGGAACTGCCCATTATGGGATATGGTATCCAAAAAGAAAAAGCTTCACTTTGATAGCATATACAGATGCAGATTGGGCCAGCTCTGTGGATGACAACAAGCACAAGTGGAGGTGCATTCTATTTGGGAAAAGTATGGTGGCATGGCTAAGAAAGAAGAAAACTTCTATCTCTCTATCTGCAACAGAAGCGAAATACATAGCAGCAGCAGCATGTTGCACACAAGTAATGTGGATGAAACAAACTCTCCAAGACATGAAGGTAAGCATTGATGAACCTATTTCTCAATTATAAATCTTCCGGGAAATCACATAGATTTATAATTGAAATTTTATGGATCACAAAAGCTTGCACTCTGAACCTATTTCTATCAAATGTGACAATACAAGTGAAATAAGTATATCAAAAAATCTTGTACTTCAATCAAAAACGAAGCACATCCCAATAAAGTACCACTTCCTCAGAGAACAAGTAGCACAGAAAGTAGTGAAGTTGGAATTTGTACCAACAAAGGAACAAACAATAGACATATTCACAAAACCTCTTGCTAAAGAGCCATTCGAATATCTAAGAGACAAACTAAGGGTAGTATCTGCAAAATTTACTCTCTGACATGAAAAGAAAACATCATTCCAGGGGGAGATCAGTCAACAAATATTGTCACAAAAGATCTAGTGATTAGTGCATGGAACAAGTCCTCAAGATCAGAGTATTATGAACAAGAATTGGAAATCACACAAGGAAATGTGCAACCCTTTTCCATTGATGTCAAAGGGGGAGAAAAAGAAAGAAATAGAAGAAAGGGTCTTCTAAAAGGCAAGCAGAGGAAGTGTATTGCCATCAATGCCAAAGGGGGAGACTGTTGGAAATATTTTCATTGATGGCAAAGGAGAAGACAGGAGAAGCATTAGACAAGAAATAGATACAAGAAAGAAGTAGCAGAGGACTTAGAGGCAGAGTAGTGAGGTAGAAGGGCCATCTAATTTGATGATCGGGCCAAGACAAGAAGAAGTTGTGTAAGTGGATTCCTTTGCATCTATGGAAGGAATTGTTTATAATTACATGAGTATTGTTTAGTTTAAATGTTGTGTGATGAGACTCTATAATTGGGGGTTTGAATATACTCTATATATCAGTGAAGAAATTGAAATTCATTGGAGAAATATGACCTTCAATCTAATAGAATCGATGCAAGGAATATAGTTTTGTTGTAATGTATGCCTACAAGATATTTTATGGGTGATGTTGCATATCCAGAGGCCATCTGAAGACCGTGAACATATACGGAGCGAGGAACGCATAAAAATGAGTTGAGAAACTATGTTACATTTAAAGAATCGAGTAGAGACACAGAAATGACGATGAACAGAAGTTAGTGTAGCAAGTTGAAAGGGTTAACCAAAATCAAAGTCGTGAGCCAGCTTTTAAACAGAACCATGAATGCATGGAGGCCTCAAATTGCTTGAGATGTTGAAGTGTTAACAAAACAGAGGGTTAATACCTGAAGAGGCATAGCAAAGCAACTTTGGAAGCGGAACTGTGTATCACAGAAATTGAACCAAATAACGGAACGTGAAGGCGGAATACAACTAAAATAGAGTTGTGAAGTTGGGCGGAACCCTGAATCAAGGAGAAAATTAGAAGCTCAAACGAACAGTAAAGGCAGTTTTGAGGAATCAAACCAATAGTCTCGCAAAGTTTAAAAATGGTAATTGGTTTTTGAAAAAAAAATGTGATATCGGTCTTTTCCTTACATGTGGGCATAAGTGGTTTGGAAAAACCACGAGTTTCGCACTTTTTTTGAGTGTTAAGACTCTATGGGAAGAAAAATACAAATTGCGTCCGATATAAAGGGTGGAGGATCCAATGACAATCGCATCGTGGAGTTGCCTGGACGATAACGTGGAAGGTACATCATATAGTTGCTGTGGGTCCAGCTATTATAATATGTCGGTGGTTGATTATTAAACCAAAGTCAAAGTTCATATTAACGAATCATCATATGAGCGCCTATTCGAAGGTTGTTAAAGGTAGGTTTCCAGAGTTATTGGAAATAAGGAAAGTTAAATGGGTTTTGTGTTTAAACCAAGGCGATGATGAATAATGAAGAGAACCAATATATATGTGGGCCCAGGAGAAAGACAAAGGTTAAAGGTGCGTTGGGCTTTTGGTTTAAATAAAAGTTGAAATACTGTGGGCTCGAAATTTAATATATCGGGGTCTTTGTTTTTAAAGAAAATCGAAGATTTATTATTGGTGTAATATATGCCAGAACCCATATACCATATAAATGGATATTCACTTGAATTTTATATAACCTTGATGAATTTTTATGCGTTGAATGAGTTGTGGGACCTAGACGGACCTAATGTTGTTGATAGAATATGGAGCATGGTTATATGCGTGAAGTGAATGTTATAATGAAGTTTTTGATATATTTTAATGGATTACGGTCTGCATATAAATAAATGGCTATAGATATAATCGCATGTGAATGGTAAGATGTGGGCCCCGAGGGCACTTATATATGATATCACTTGAAGATTTAACTCCAAGCTCGAAGGTCTAGTGCCTTACATATTTGAATGAGCAAGCATATAAAAACTTTAATACATGCTGGTGTTTTGCCTTTAATCAAAGTCTGAATTTGTATGAAATGCTAAGGGCCGAGAGTTTTAGGTATGTTGGTTAAACCAAAGTGAAACCTTGGGTTTTTTTTTTGGCCAAAGATTTACGTTGAAGATTAAGCCAAAGAAAATATTGATTGGGCACTTCCATAAAATGAACTCTTGATACAGGATTTTACCATAGTGATGGAAAAAGAAAGCTTCAGCATTGATACAGCTGCCAGATTTGAAACATAAATTAGAAATGCATTTTTATATACACAGTGAACTTGGAGAATGTGGGTCTGACAGGGGTAGATGCACAGAAAGTAGGAGAGTAGGCAGAAACTGAAAAAGCTAGTGACAGCAGCAGAAAAGACAAGCACACAGTGAGCCAAGAACTGAAAGGGTTGAATGAGATATATCAAATGCAAATGTAAATGTAAATGTAAATGTTTTAATTGATTTTATATTGTTTGTGATGCAAATTCAAGTCTCCGGTAGGCAAACAAAACTCCACTGTAAGATTGAAATTTGTACATTTTTTTTTTGAATGAGCTGGACAAAGAAATGAGAAGGAAGAATTCAAAGAGTCGTGGTTTTTCACTTCAAATTCTCTATAGAATAAAAACAGTCAAGAGGTGAACTCTATAAATGATATCACATAGATATGCATAGAGAGGTTAGAGAATGGAAAATTGAGGCAGACAGGGTAAGAAGAAGGAAGATCATATAGATATGCTATGAAGATTCAGAGATGATTTAAGGCAGATATGAAGGCTAGTGGACAGCAATGAAGAAGGAATAGAACAGAGTTGATATCCAAGGTAAACCAGCATATGATTTTTCTGAAAGAGTGAGGAATTTGGTGCTTCCATATCAAGTTGTAGCTTGATAGATGTCAATTGTAGCTGAATGAGGTAGGAGCCTCCTGTAGGTTGTAGCCTGTAGAAAATAGATGGGAGTTGGAGCTTCCTTGCAAGTTGTAGCTTGTAGAATTGAGGTAGGAGCCTCCTGTAGGTTGGTGCCTACAGAAAATCAATGGTGAGAGCGAGTTGGAGCTTGCCTTTGCATCGCAACAATAATAAGATGTGGTTTTCTCCCTTATGGGTTTCCACTTATCTCTATTGTATATATGCATGATGACTATGTGTTGATACTCTGTATTTATTCTGCTTAATAACTGCTACTCATTCATTAATATTGTTGTTCCATTGTATATAAATAAGAAAGGTTCTATTTCAAATAAAAGAAAGTATAATAAGAACATGACTGCATTAAATTGATTCACCCCGCCCCCCTCTCAGTTTAACCAAGGGTTCAACACCCCTGTAAGAAAATATAATACAATACATATACAAATTTTCTATGAGGCGGGCATATCCCACGTTTGTTATGTTGTGGCTAGTTAAACAAATCTATTTTGACAGATATATGTTCTGTTTGTATCACTAACGTGGTATTGATCTAGTGGTTATTGACGATGACTGTTGATGCCCTTAGGGGCGTTTTTTCTTTGACAATGGGTGGAATATGATACCCATATGCATAAACTCGGTATGGCATATAGCTGCACATTGTATGCATAGGTGCTAGATGGGACCTTCTCGTGTAAGAATTGCTGAAGGAGACGCTTATAGATTGATGGGTCTTCCACGAATTTGATCAAAGTGCAATGGTTGTAAGGTACGATACCATCTTGATATGAAATCATTTTTTGTAGTCGAATGTCAGGAGGATCGATGACATCTATGGGAAATGATGTCTCCCACAGTGCCACCTGAAGACGGTCCTTTTATGGAGAAGGGTAATCCAAGGTACTGCTTCCTTTTTTGAGAATAGGTGTCGACGTCGAAAAAAAGGAAGCCTCAACTGGTTGAGGGGTTGCCTGCATGAGGGGTCGAGGACCTAGATGTGATGGGTTTAACATAAGCATGTTGGTGAGGGGTGTCTGAAAAATGATGATGGGGGTTCAGTGGTCCAAGGTCGGAGTATACTAAGAAGCTTCACAACAGTCATAGTTATTTCTGATGGGAAAGCCCTGGAGTCAGTAGGACTTCCAGGGTGGGTATAAACTAGATATGAATGTCATGATCACTTATACGTGGGGGTGTAATACTCCGACCAAGGGTGTTCAGAGACTGCTGCCATGGGAGAAAAATATGGATGGGAGGGTGAAGGATTTAGTGCACCATTCGAGGTCTTTGTACACCAAAAGAATAAAATAATGGGGTTTGGTTTGTACAAAACAAAGAGACGGGTACCCCAAAACATGAAAGTGCTCACTCAATGATGTTGTGAGAAAGGTGTTTTGTTGAGGGTCGGGGTCCCATTGGTTGGTCTCATGTGTGGGGTTGATGAAGTGGATGAGAAAGTATCACAGATGGGATTATGCTAGTGGAGGTATGGTGGGCTAAATATGAGGTACAATAGTGCGCTTTGGTTCTACTTGTACAACCTGGTCATCTGGGAAGGGGGTTTTAGCTTGTATGGAAAACTTGACCTTATGCATGGTGAATGTATGGGCATGAGGTGCTTCCCGAACTAAAGTGGTATGGCCATGGCATCCCTTTTGCTATGATATATGGTCTACTGTGGGTGACGAGCACCATGGAGGGGAGGCTCTATCGCCAAAAGAGGATGTTTATCATGTGCAGGATGAGGTGATGATAAACACAGTTAGATATGAGGACTGTATGGTTGATTTATGATAGAGAGATGATGTAAGGGTAAGCAGAGTTGACTGAAACTCCATCATGCTGGGGGTAAAATGATACCTACTCTAGAACTTTCAATAGATGGCGTTGTGGATGGTTTGTGAGATTTTCCTACAAAAGCAACTACCTCAAGTGAAAGCATCTTCTTTATCAAATATTATTGAAAGTCACGAGCTTTAAAAAAGAAGATGAGAGAGGGCATACCTGCCGGCGCTGAAAATTAATTTTTTGGGAGTGTGATTGTGTGGAATTACCTCT
Organism: Pinus albicaulis; assembly: GCA_034641835.2. NCBI lineage: Eukaryota > Viridiplantae > Streptophyta > Pinopsida > Pinales > Pinaceae > Pinus > Pinus albicaulis. The sequence goes on from CM076584.1 coordinate 1,385,666,529, forward strand.
GTTCATCATGGAGTGTTGGTTGCGATGCAACATACGGTTCGGAGAATGGACGTTCTGATCTCTCACTATGGCCCTCCCATGTTTTTGAAAATCATGATATATAGGTGAATATTGCCCTGATTCAATTCATTTGTACCTGGTGATTTTTTTAGAGTTCAGAGGTTTCTGCACGGTAGTTTTTGTTGTGGCAGTCAGCTTGAGCACTAGGGATTAGCGATACCATGCCCAGGTAACCTCCATGACATCCTGCACTTTAATTTTTTCATTTTCATGGTGCCAGGGTCTGTACAAAGTGGGTTTGTACGGATTCTGGGTGTTTTTTTCCTAGATTGCACCAGGGATCGGGGTAGAGGTGTGCTTTCTTTGTGCGTATTTTTGAGGGATAAGCACGCTAAAATTTTTTTTCCCTTATTTGGTATGCCTTAAGTGTGCTTGTGCACAATACAGGTGTGCACTAAGCATGCCTATCTGAGGGATAGGAATGCAAAGCCAAGGCAAAAAAATATTTTCATTTTTTTCCTATTTTTGATTTTTTCTCTATACCGATGAGTACCTATTTTGATGATAGGTTATTGTGGAGCGAGTGGGATTAGCACGAGCTCCGAACCGCACTGGCTGGTGATGTTGGGTGCGCAGTCAACTGGCTCATTGGGAGCTCCTAAAGTTCGCAGAGAATGATCTTCTTCGGTCACAAGACTGATTTCTATGCAACTTCATCCGATACTAGTGCAGGAGGTGTAACATGTTCGTGTTGCAAGGGATGAACCTAGTCATCCGTCCTGAGACAAATGTGTATTTTTTGATTAGATTACTACCTCATGTTGAGGCGCTGAGATATCCACTCCCTTATGGGAGGGTGGATCTGGAAAGGTTTCAGAGACATCACTATGGTGGGGTGCCTCTTACAGAGGGGTGCATCATCATTACATCCATGACAGATTTGGCAGAGTGATGTGCTCTGGTGGTGATTATATAGCTTGCTGGGTCATCAGCTCTGCATCATGCATCAGGCCCCGCAGGCTGGAGTATTGCGCCGACTAAGGTCTAGGCATTTTTATGACTTTTCCTGCTTTCGTTATGACGGGATGGTGGTGCAACTCAACAAGGTCCACAGTGGATCAAAGTTGTTTGCTTATGCTCTCATATTGTGCAGAATTATGTACGAGAGGGTAGTGATGTTGTGGAAAGTAGTGGCGGTGCCTTCCGCGGGGCCATGAGAGCCTCGTATGAGGAGGTGGGCTCCACTGATGCCGCAAGGCGATGGTGGCATGGGGGGGTGTTATTGGAATTCCACGACAGAAGCCTAGGTCAAGGCCAACCCACAGATGTTCTTGCCTTTCCCTTATGCAGGGATGGACTTTTGGGGGGATCCAGACATGGGTCTCCCTTTTGGTTATGCTTGGGGGACCATAGTTATGTTGTGTATGTCTTTTGCATTTATGAGTATATATGTACTTATGTGTTTTTCCAGTGACACTGACATCCTTTCAGTTACTTTTGAAGAAACTAACGAGGTGGGTCATCCCATGGCTCGGTTGGTTGCCCACGATCCTCTATAGTCACCTAGGGGTGGTCAGGGAGGAGGTGTTGCTGGAGGACCCAGTGGTGGTATTGGACCTTTAGGAGAGGGCAGTAGATTGACTGTTGCCGAGGCTGCAGCTGAGTGGGCTCATGCCGATGCAGCAGTGGCATGTGTAGATACGGTGGATGCTCATATCGCGAAACTATCTACTCGAGTATCAGTTCTAGAGGATGCCTGGGGTCAAGTGGACCACTTGACCCAGGGGATGCCCGCTCGAGAATTTATGGATGACCTTGCTGAGGTCTAGTTGGAGACTGTGATGGCCTGGGAGAGGGAATATTGGCGAGTTTTACGTCGGGTTGCAGTCTCGATGGTGACAACAGCTCTAGTAGTGGCACCGAGAGTGGTTGTGGGTCTAGGTCGCCCTCCTAAGGGGGCACCGCCATATAGTATACTTGTATAGGGGGAAAGCACCATGTGGATGCTTCCCCTATTTTTGACCACTTTTTGTATCTTTGGGCTACCCATTGGCTCAGCGACACTATTTTTTGTACTTAGAAATATACATTGGGACATATATATATATATATATATATATATATATATATATATATATAGAGAGAGAGAGAGAGAGAGAGAGATATATATATTTTTTGCAGCTCTACATGATGTGTCATGTGTTTCGATTTATGTATGATTTTATGCTCATGGGTATCTATGTTTTTGGTTCTTATGTATGATGGTTTATTCGAGATGCATTCCATTTTAGGATATTGTTAGCTATGCAGTCAGCTGTTTGGTTCTGATTCCTTTGTACATGTGTAAATGTGATATAGTCAAATTGTCTGCTTAATATTTTGCACACAAATATTTTCTAAATAGATGTGTATCTCTTGTCTCAAATTTTTGGTTTAACTGAAATACTATTAACTTGGAATCGAGGTAGACATGTGTATGACGTATGCCCTGATTGAGGGCATCGTACATAATTCTGATGATGGTGTCATATTCTGCATGATTGTTTGTTTCTGAACCGATGCACAAACCGTTTGACCAGAGTGGTGATCGGTCAGGGTGTTAAATGACGTAGGTAGCTAGGGCTAAAATTTGAGACCATCTTGATTCTCCATCAGAAAATCCAAAATAGGGTTCAGGTTGGTGATTCATGGTGGCACTTTGAACGCTTTAAAATAAGTCTTTTGGTCAAAAAAATCTAGTGGTTGTGGTTGTGTACGTTCACTCTAGGGAAGGGCCATTTTGGTCCTTATGGGTAGAAGTTCTTGAGGTAAAGGTCGTTGACGAGGTTGATGAGGCATGTCCCATACAGTTTTGGCAAGATGTATGCCCCTTCTCGGAGGCAATTTTGGATAATGTATGGTCCTTTTCACAAGGTTTCAAACATTCCTAGCCCTAGGGATTCTTTTGTGACATCATAGCAGAGGACTAGTTCTCCCTCGGTCAATGAGCGAGAGTTGATGTGGTGGTCAAATGATTATTTTACCATTTTCTTATGGGCCTCCTTATGTTGTTGTGACTGTCATTGAATTTTTTCAACAAGATCTAATTGTGCTAGGTGATATTCTAGAGGCTGGGTATCACTAAGGAGTTCGATGGCAGCGTGAAAATTTGGGATCTTGAGGAAATCAATGCAGAAGCGCAAGGTACCTTGATTTTTTGTGACAGGAAAAGGGTGGAAATCCTAGGATGTGGGGTTGGTGCACTCCTATTTACGATATGTTTTGATACCAATCGTATATGGTGGATTGTATCGTGGACGTTCAGTGGGGAAAGAATATCCGTAATGGGATTCTCTGTGACCGTAAAGTTAGGTTCCCCGCTAGGATGGTCAATTTCTGGTAGGTGGAAATTGTGCTTACCGCAAAGGTGCCTGAACGTTTCCATTAGTGGGCATACCTCTAGTGTGTTATTTTGGCTAGTGCAGATATTGTATGGTATCACTATGCAAATAGAGTAGATTGTATGGGAATTAGTGCTACTTGACGTCTTGGATGTGGCTTCTTGGAAAGGATTCGTCATATAATAGGTTTTCCTCTACTTCCATCTTGACATTGTTGGATAAGGTGTGTCTAACCCTTTGGGGGAGTGCAGACTCAATGATGCTCTTGACACTCTTAGCTTGGGGAGGTGTACTCATTTAATCATATGGTGAAAGTGTGAACAAATCCGGAATTAGGTGCACATGATCTTCTCTTGATTAGAAAGAAGTTTCTGAGGAAGAGAAGAGATTATGAGAAATTATTTTGCAAGGGGCTTCAATTCTCGACACTGGTTGACTCGGTTATTAGTTAGGTCACATAGTCTGCATGTTATCCTCGGCTTAGCCTACGTGATGTTTGGTTGGTGTGTTTTCCTCATTTTCCCCCCAAACCGCTGTGGGGGTGGGGTTGTTGACACAAAAATGTACCTTCTATACCACTTACTAAGGTTATCTTCCCTCTTCTCTATTTTATGAATCGTGTCGATGGTAGGATGAATTTGTGAGGCATAAGTGCAGTGTCAGTCGTAATGATTGACTTGACATATTAGGTAGAATATCCTTGATATGGGAATTCCATCGTGCTCAGTTTGAGGTTTGGTAGGGAAACAATGTCGTAATGTTGCTAAATTAGGACAAGTGGCAACTGCATGGTTGGGAATTTTACATAATGTGCATGCTGGTCTTCTCTGTAGAGAGTGATTAGGGGTAGCTAGGGGTTCCCCTATTGGTCACTTTTCAACTGAAAAGAACATGATGGATCTGCTCGTCACATGTTCTTGGGTTGTGGAGCTATCCATGGACTCCACATCCATGTCATGTTCTTGGGAGAGGCAGACTATGGTGGAACGTAAGATAGTGAGGGCTAGCTACAATCAGGAGATATAGTGGCAATTTTCCAAAAGGTGATTTTTGGCGCATAACAGACATGTGAATTGCGTTGCCCGCAATCCAAAGTAGTAAAATATTTCTATAGGATACCATCTGTGGATGAGTTCCAGGGCTGTGTACTCTTTGAGGAAGTGACCATGTTCATTGCATAGCATGCAACATATAATGGACATGAATGGGGATATTACTGGTGCCCTTAATTCTTCCTGTAGGTACACGATGGTATGAGGTTCATTTCTGGATGCCTGGGTGGAGGCATCCTCTTGATAGGACTGCTCGATGGCATGTAAGGCATCCCTATATTGCGGGATGTCTGTGAAAGGATGGGTATAGTGCCCGTAGTTATTGTAGAGAGCACATGAATGATTGGTATACAGTGATTTGCATTTACCTTTGGTGGTAGGTTCCTTTTTACAGGAACACGATGTCGCGATGTTTGTCTTAGATCCAAGGAGTGGTTTTAATTCATCCATTTCCAGACAGATATGGGCAAGGTACCCTATTACGTCACATATGGTGCAGACTGGTGATTCCCATTTTATGGTGAGGGTCACCATCTTATTTCCTTTCTTCTCGGGTTCCTTAGTGTTGATCATTGATTTTACAAGGGAATTCCCCTTGCAGGGGCGGTTTCAGCCATTTTGGGGATGAGTGGGACCTCCTTGGGACTGAGGGGCTTCAATCTTCTGTCAGTGACATGGGTTTCTTCTGTTCCTATAGGGGGAACAAGGTACCAAACTCGGATTTCCAATGATATGTTTGGTAATACCAGTGTTTCCAAAACCTTCTCGGGGACGGAAGCAACTGGGGGGTAGAGGAAAGGGGTTTCTAAGGAGGCGTAGGCTAGAAAGGATGCCATGGCCAATGAATCAGTTCCATTACTACTTGTGTCCATATCCTAACTAACTTTAGCACTCGATTTGGACATCATGCACACCACAACCCCTGTGACATCGAGAGGTGACTTGGGGATTATGGGAGGATCTCCTAGGAATGACCCTAGAATGAATGCCAGTTTGAATTAGCTGGGAACATATTCTTGGTACTGTGAGAGAGAATCTGAGGATGTATCTGTTATTCATCAGTAATTTTTTTTCCTTTTTAGATGACTAAATGTCTATCCTATATTTCTAGAAACAAAATTCATGAACATTGTGAGTTCTAGAAATCTCATTGCGTTCATTATCATTAGAGAAATTTTTCACTATTCTACTGTTTTGTCATTCCATGGTCAACCTACCACTTCTAAAAAACCCCTCATAGGATTATGCCACTCATCTACATCCTATTTTTCCCACCTATAACCTCATCACTCTATTTTTTCCTTGCCCATAACTCCATTTGCCACCTACGGTTTCCTACAAGCTTAACTCATGCCCATGATCCCCAAGTCACTCAAGCATTGATGGTCCCTAAACTATCTATGTAGACTCTTTAGGTAAATCAAGTACATTGTATTTGGATCTTCATTACACTACCTTTTCAATACTCTATTTTTACACTTGAAGATTCAAAACCAATTTTCAAACACAGAGAGGTCAAGGAATCCCCACCCTGTCAATTAGGGTTTCATGTTTTTCAAGGTCATCATCTACAAAAGGACTACCATTCAGATTCAAAAGTATGCACATAAGGTAATGGGATATCTTGAAACTTTTGCAGAAATAATAAGATCCCAACCAGTAGAAGAAAATTTTAAGGTAAGAGGTATGCTACTCAATGATGGCATCTTGCAACAAGGGAGACAGGAAAACTAGGGCTTTTGAGGGAAATTTTCTTTCTTTCACAACCTCCATCATTAAATCATCAACAAGGCTTGTATCTTTGTTCTCTTACACCTCCTCCTATCCTTAATATACCTTCAAAAACACTCCCCATCACTCCTATCCCTCAAAATCATCATTTTTCTACAAAACCTAGTCTATTGCCACAAATTGACACTTTTTGAGACTAGGTCTGTGTTTTGACTTTTTGGACCCCTTCCCCTCACTAAATTATTGAAATTACACTTTCCACTACTCCCTGACATCTATCCCTATCCCCAAAAATTTCCCCAAGGATTTAGACAACCCTTAGCCCCTTCATTCCCCTCCCTCTGTAAGGCAGTCCTAAATCCCCTACACCAAACCCTAATTTCCTCTTCCAACTAAGCTATGGTTTGATATAAAAGGAGGCACAAGAAAAAAATATTAATTTTATATATCATGTTAGCAAGAATAAGACTATACCAGCTCATAAAAATCATGCCTCCATCACTTTCCAAGAATTCATTCCAAGAGACAAGCCATGTGTCACACCTAGGGTTAGTTTTGCTTCAAAAACCTGTTTCTGACCAAAAAGAAATGAATTTGGAAAATTTGAGAGAGGTGTTTGTCAATAATAGGTCCAAGAAGAAAAATCTCCTTCATTTTTTACACAGGTATCATGGTTTGGGAGAAATGTCAAAAATATATGTGTCACGAGAGAATTTCTACACTTCTGGAGTGACCTTGGGAAACTTAGTTTTTCTCACAACTGGAGTGCCCAAATAATTGTCTTAATGATTTAAATGAAAAATAGACTTGAATTTATTTCCAATTATCTATCACAAGCTCAAATTTTAATTGAATAATGCATCCAAAAGTGGTCTGCACCAACACTCTGCATTTCTGCACCATCACTCAGCACTTTTTGACTAGTCTTGTGAAACTCAACCTTTGACAAGGAAAATAAACATTAAAAAAGGAACACATCATATATTTGGAAATTATATAGGCTACATATTCCAATGAGCTATCTCAAACCCAATTTTGACACCAGGAAGGCTCCAAATTCCCTTTGCAAAATGGTGTTGCGCACAGGAGAAGTTTTTAGGTTTTTGAAATTTTGAGGCCCTAGGAGCGCAACACCCTAGGCGCTACACACAAATTTGGTGCATCTTCAGCTCTAAAAGCTTAAATTTTTGGATTTTTCACATCACCAATAGTCTACCCAAAAAATTCAAGATCAATTGGACCATTTCTACCTCCTCAAAAGCTCAAACACCCAAAATTTGACCTTTCTGCCTCCTTTTCAGACCAGGTGCTGCGAACAGAGCAGTGTTGGGAGATTTCAATTTTGAGAAGGTAAATGGAATTAATTAAGAAAAAATCAAGAATTTTTGTAAATTAGATTCATCAAGATTTCCAGTGAGCCATCACAGAGAAAACTCCGACACCGGGAAGGAGATAAAAAATGGACTGCAATTACACCTATTTTCCGATATTTTGGCTCTGCGCACAGAGGACCAAAAGTGGCAAAAGTCAACAAAACACACAAATCGATGGAAAATTGATTTTTTAATATTTTCTTGGGAAAATCAGTCCAAATTTGATTGAGGATCTATGTTATGGTATTTTTCATTCATTATCTTAGATATTATGTGTCTTGGGCCTTGCATGGTCTTTAAGCACATAAATGACATTTATGATGAAATTAGGGTTTCCAGAAGCCTCTTATGGTTTCCACCTCTTCATTTGCTCCATAAATAGATCATGAGGCTCTTATGTATTTGGTTGGATTTTTATGAATTATTCTCAAGTAATACATAGCCTCTTGGAGTTTTGAAAAGAATTCTATGCCTTGGAGCTCATGCATGCCCTGATTTGTTTGTTGATGGAGGAGGACTGTTTGTAGGATCCATAAGCCTGGTTGATGGTGATATGTTTCTCTTTTGTTCATTTTTTCTAGTTTTTCATTATGTTTCCATCTTAATATGTTGCAATAGGACAAATAATTTAGAATAATACCTGTTTTCAGATGGCACCTTAGGTTTGTTTGTTCTTCACTGCCTTAATGTTTTCTTCTGCTACGATATGTTAGAGAATTCATCTTTTGCTCTCTAAGGATTTCCTGAGCTTGTATATTTCTTGAATGGTTTAGATTAGTTGGTATCAAGAATTATTTATGGCTATCCCTACATATTTTTTGCCACTAAAAACTATGTTCTTGGAATCATCTCTTTAAAGCACAATTACCTAGGTTTGTCAAAGAAGTTTGTTTCACTTATGCTCTTTTCATTTGCTTAGCTATTTGTCTCAAGGAACCTTCATAGCTATAATCTTAGATGTTCATAGTTTCTCTCCTGATATGATTGTAGTTATTTGTGAATATTTAATGTTTTATGTTCTTGATAATGAAATCCATGAAAGTTAAATAAGTTTCTTTCCTTTCTGTATTTCAATTAAATGTTTGTCTAGGATAGTTATTTTCTTTAAGTCTAAATCAAAGAGTTTATGGCTTCCTCTGCCTTTTATTTCTTCTCTATGCTTATGATTCTTATAAATCACTTAGTTTAAGTATATGATAGAGAATTATTTACTGATCTTTGTCAAACTTTGTTTCTTAAAATTAATCTCCATCTCGTGATCCTTCAAACCTCAAAGATACACCAACCAAGCTAGATTTTCCCTACAATACTCCCTGCTCCATTTATGAACCTATCGTGACCTTGTTAGACTCCATTGCCAAAATAATTGAACTTTTCATTGTTTCTATCTAGTCTATGTAACCATCATACCCAACCAAAAAACAATCAACAAATCCAATATTTCATAACTAGCCTAAAATCAACCATAATCAGCAAACAAGTTCACATACTTACACGTAATAGAGAGATCCATCTCTGAATCCAGGAAGGCTAGGTCCTTGGATTCCAAAGCTTGGTTTGATGTTACCCCTATCCATTTGTATCTCAATCAATCTAGCAAGTTGCAGGGAGCCAACATAATGGCGATCACGGTGGGACCTTCTGAGTTAGTGACAAACTAAGTATTCCTTAGATCTCAAAAAACTCATAAACATCCTTAGATTTGTATTTAGTTGTTGATGTTGGAAAATAAGAACATCCTTAAAACAGTAAACATTATCCACCTGGAGACTCCACTGGTCTTCAGTAGCCCTTTTGACCCCACTAGTTCTCAGAAACTCCCCTGGGAATGCATTAAGAAATCCAAATCATGCTGATGGTGGAAAACAGAGTTGAAACCTTCCTCCTGGTGACTCCAAAAATCTCAATACACCTAAAAACTCCACTTGTAGAGAACTTTAAGACTGGTTGAAAATATTCAGTGATCCTTTCTGATTTACAAACATGGAGCCAAGGATACAAAGGAGATATGCTCCAATAAATAGAGATCACATCCCTGGGTTCTCACACAAATTGCCTCAGATATATTGGGACAAAAACCTCCCTTTGTTTCAAGTTGAAAAGTCCGATGACCCTTTGTTACACCTCATCAAGTTTCATATTGATGTATGGGGGTTAAAATCTGAATGGCATGAGGACTGCCTTATGAATATTTTCATGCTAACATTAGAAGGGAAGGCAAGGGAATGGTATGAGAGTCTAAGACCTGGTAGCGTGTTTTCCTTAAAAGATATACACAAGGCATTTTATGAGCATTATAAACAAAATTCCCCATATTTATCATTGGTTGAAAATTGTTGTGATCAATCTTAGGATATCATAAAGTCCCTTATAGATAGTGATGAAGATTTGGAAAATTTTCATCTTGAAGACCTCTTAACATCCATTCATGAATTTCATTCTCAAGATAATTATCATGAAAGCCTAGATGAGTTAGTTGAGGAAGAAATAAATCAAGGTATAGAAGAAAACCCACAAGATCTCTCTGAAGGCACAAGTGATGATTCGCCATCTTTTCTAGGTGAGGCTTAAGAAAACATCCAGCCTCAAAATCAACCTTCACAAGAAAAGGAGAACTATTTTACTTCCATCCAAACAAAGAGAAAAATGCCTCCTTTTTTGACTGAAGAGGAAATAAATTAGATTCTAAACAGTCATCCAACCTCTAAACCTTCATATGAACAAAACATTTCTATTTTTTCTCCTACTAATTCCATCTACCATAAATCATAAAGTGAATTTGTAGACCAATTCAAAGAAGAAAAAATTGATAATCCAATATGTTTGATTGGTAACACTACTTATTTTTATGAGTTTCCAAAGTTTAATCAATCTGATGATGATATCCTCCAAACAAAAAATAACCTTGCAGAGCAATTAGTAATTGGTTTGTGAGAGGAAGATCATTTTCATCAACTTCAAAAAAGTAATAAGCCAATTCATGCCATCTATGCCACTGATGAGGGAAGCCTTGAAAGTTCAGAAGTAAGTGAAGGATATCTAACCCTTTGTTCTAAATCATATCAGCCCATCATAAATAGCTTTCATGTGATTTGGAATCAACAGTGTTTCATTTTTTATGTTGAAATTGGAGAGGAAAAATAACTTCTTAAGCAAGTTGTAAGTGAAAAACCTTTTCCTGAAATGGTTGATGAAATAATTTGGGACACGGAATCCTCTTCAGCTTCAGATTTACAGCCACAAAGTCCCATTTAATTTCAAATTGTATATGAACGCTTGGAAATTTACAATCACATAAGAGTTGTTGCACTTCTTTCTCAAGAAGATCTATTGCCAAAGAGTGCTCCTGCTCATCAATATGATGGCCTTCACAAAAATTTTAGCCCACTCTATCAAAGAACATCAGGTTTGTTAGAGGATAAAATTGCCACATATAATGAATCTACTAGTTCATATGATCATGAGGAAGAAGTGGAGCTTCTTTCCCAAAAGAGTACCAAGCATAGCCAAGTGGAAGAAAGAGTAGTCCTGAATGGAGCTTATGTCTCAAATCCTCTAGATCAGGTATTATTCCAAGATCCATTTGTTTTTTTCCTTGAGAAATCTAAAGGAGGAGTGTGTTCTGCCAAGAGAAATTTGTTGCAAAGTGTGAGAAAAATTTTAGGCACTACTGTTTGAAAAAAAGTAAGGTGGAAGTGGCATTTTTATTTCTTCGGCACTCTCAAAGAGCTGAAACAAAATCCTTCATGGAATCATCTTCTTGATTGGCCTTGTTGGAAAAGAGATTTCACCAAATGAATGTATATTATGTATAGGTTATATTAGGATAGATAGATAGATATGAAAAATAAGCTCAACCTTGTGAGCATCTTTTTAGTTCTAGATTGTTTGGAAAAAATGAAAAATAAAACACAAAAAAAAGAAAGATAGAAAAAGAGGGTATATCTGAAAAGTGGTATAGCCCCATACCCAAAAATAGTGATGTTGAAAGTGTGCAAGCCTAAATGCCACTACTTTTACCAAAAATTATTTTTTAGTCATCTAGCCTAATCATGGCTGAACATGTTTTCAATTTATTACTGATAAGTTAGTGAAAGAGAGCTTGTCAAATCATTCAAACTTGACTTGTAAAAAAGGGATAGATTAGGGAATGAAAGGTACTGGTTCCACATGGTCAAAATATAACCAAAGAGGAAGATGAGGATGCATAAAAAATGATAGATTCGAGCCCGTATCCTTCTACTTTTTACTTTTATGCAAAATAATGTTTGTGTGTAGCTAGTTCTTATGCCACAACTCATGGTAAGTCAGATTGCCTAATTCTGATTTAAAGCATGCTTTCAATTTCATGTTTATAGCTTAGAGAATGAATTTTTTCAAACAACTTAATCTTGACAAATGATTAGACTAGGTAAAGAATAAGAGAGTTCATTAGCCTAATCTAAACTTTTAGAATAAATAAGGGTACAATTAGATAGTTTGATTTGTGTTTTGAAAAACAAAAATGTCTAGGGTTTGCAAATCCAAGTGCACCCAAGTGAAGAAAAAATGTTAGGCCTAGTAAGATGGGTAGGTAGGAAAGATATTGAATAAAAAATGTCTTTTCAAATTGTGAGATCATAGCTTCAAAAGAACATGATCAAATGAAGAAAGAAAGATCTGCAAAGTGCATGTAAGGGACTAGTCTTCAAAGCTCAGAGATCTGAACTCTAAGGTTCTGGACACCTCCCGAAAAGGAGCTGCCCTCCCCAAGTGGAGCCACTAATAGTCATCAATAATTTTTTTTCCTTTGTAGATGACTAAATGTATATCTTAGATTTCTAGAAAAAAAATTCATGAACATTGTGAGTTCTAGAAATCTCACTGCCTTCATTATCCTTAGAGAAAATTTTCACTATTCTACTATTTTTTCATTCCATGGTCTACCTACCACTTCTAAAAAACCCCTCATAGGCTTATTCCACTCATATACATCCTATTTTTCCCACCTATACCCTCATCACTCTGTTTTTTCCTTTCCAATAACTCCATTTTCCACCTAGGGTTCCTACAAGCTTAACTCATGCCCATGATCCCCAAGTCCCTCAAGCATTGATGGTCCCTAAACTATCTTTGTAGACTCCTTAGATAAATCAAGTACATTGTATTTTGGATCTTAAATACACCACTTTTTCAATACTCTATTTTTACACTTGAAGATTCCAAACCAACTTTCATTCAAAGAGAGGTCAAAGAATCCCCACTAGGTCAATTAGGGTTTCATGTTTTTCAAGGTCATCATCTCCAAAAGGACTACTATTCAGCTTCAAAAGTATGAACATAAGGTAATGGGATATCTTGACACTTTTGAAGAATTAATAAGAGGCCAAATAGTAGAAGAAATTGGTAAGGCAAGAGGTCTGCTACTCAATGATGGCATCTTGAAACAAGGGAGACAGGAAAACTAGGGTTTTTTAGGGAAATTTTATTTCTTTCATGACCTCCATGATTAAATCATCAACAAGATTGTATCTTGATGCTATTTCACCTCCTCCTATCCTTAATATACCCTCAGAAACACTCTGCATCACTCTTATCCCTCAAAATCATCATTTTTCTACAAAACCTAGTCTATTGCCACAAATTGACACTTTTTGAGACTAGGCCTCTGTTTTGAGCTTTTGGACCCCTTCCTCTCACTCAATTATTGAAATTACACTCTCCCATACTCCCTGACATCTATCCCTATCCCCCAAAATTTCCCCAATAATTTAGACAACCCTTAACCCTTTCATTCCCCTCCCTTTGCAAGGTGGTCCTAAATCCCCTACACCAGACACTAATTTCCTCTTCCAACTAAGCTAGGGTTTGATATAAAAAGGAGGAAAAAGAGAAAAGGATTAATTTTATAGATCATTTCTGCAATAATAATTCTATACCAGCTCATAAAAATCATGCCTCCATCATTTTCCAAGAATTCATTCCAAGAGACAAGCCATGTGTCACACCTAGGGCTAGTTTTGCTTCAAAAACCTGTTTCTGACCAAACATAAAATAATTTAGAAAATGTGAGAGAGGTTTCTGTCCATAATAGGACCAAGAAGAAAAAAATCCTTCTTTTTTTACACAGGTATCACTGTTTGGGAGAAATGTCAAAAATACAGGTGTCACGGGAGAATTTCTGCACTTCTGGAGTGACCTTGGGAAAATCAGTTTTTATCACAGCTGGAGTGTCCAAATGATTTTCTTAATGAGTCAAATGAAAACCAGACTTGAAGATATTTCCAATGAGCTATCATGAGCTCAATTTTAAATTGATGAAGGCATCCAAAAGGGGTCTGCACCAGCACTCTGCATTTCTGCACCATCACTCAACACGTTTTGACCAGTCTTGGGAAACTCAAATTTTGACAACGAAAATAAACTCTAAATAGGGAAAAAATGGTATATTTGGAAATTATACATATCATTATTTCCAACGATATATCATGGGCCCAATTCCAACACCAATAATGCCTCCAAATTCCCTCTGCAAAATGGCGCAGTGGACAGGAGAAGTTTTTATGTTTTTGAAATTTTGAGGCCCTAGGAGCGCAGCACCCTAGGTGGTACGAACAAATTTGGAGCATATTAAGCTCTCAAAGTTTAATTTTTTGGATTTTTCACATCACCAATATTCTACCCACAAAATTTCAGATCAATTGGAACATTTTTACCCCCTTAAAATGTCAAAAAACACCCAAAATTTGACCTTTCTGCCTCCTTTTCAAACCAGGTGCTGCACACAAAGCATTGTTGGGCGATTTCATTTTTGAGTAGGTAAATGGAATTCATTCAGCAGAAATCAAGTATTTTTTGAAATTATACTTCTCAAGCTTCCTAAAGAGCCATGACGGAGCAAGCTCTGACACTGGGAAATAGGTCAAAACTGGACTGCAATTACACCTATTTTCTGATATTTTGGCGCTGCGCACAGAGCACCAAAAGTGGAAAAAGTCAACAAAGCACACAAATTGATGGAAAAATGATTTTTAATATTTTCTTGGGAAAATCACTCCAGATTTGATTGAGGAGTTATTTTATGATATTTTTATTTATTAGCTTGAATATTATGTGTCTTGGGCCTTGCATGGTCTTTAAGCACATAAATGACATTTATGATGAAATTGGGGTTTCTAGAAGCCTCATATGGTTTCCACCTCCTAATTTTATCCATAAATAGAGCATGAGGCTCTTATGTATTTGGTTGTATTTTGATGCCTTATTCTCAAGTAATACATAGCCTCTTGGAGTTTTGAAAAGAATTTTATGTCTTAGAGCTCATGCGTGCCCTAATTTTTTTGTTGATAGAGGAGGACTGTTTGCAGGATCCATAAGCCTAGGTGATGGTGATATGTTTATTTTTTGTTCATGTTTTCTAGTTTTTCATTATGTTTCCATATTTCTCTATTGAATTAGGACAAAGAGTTTATACTAATACATGATTTTTGATGGCACCTTAGGTTTGTTTATTCTTCACTGCCTTGATGGTTTCTTCTACTAGGATATGTTAGGGAATTCATCTTTTGCTCTCTACGGATTTCCTGAACTTTTATATTTCTTGAATGTTTTAGATCAGTTGGTATCAAGCATGATTTATGGCTAGCCCTACATATTTTTTTCCACTAAAAACTCTGTTCTTGGAGTCGTCTCTTTAAAGAACCATTACCTAGGTTTGTCAAAGAAGTTTGTTTCACTCACGCTCTTTGCATTTTCTTAGCTAATTGTGTCAAAGAACCTCCACAACTATAATCTTAGATGTTCATATTTTCTCTCCTTCTATGATTGTAGTTATTTGTGCATCTTTAATGTTTTCTGTTCTTGATAATTAAATCCATGAAAGTTAAATAAGTTTCTTGCCTTTCTTTATTTCATTTAAATTTTTGTCTTGGATAATTATCTGTTTTAAGTCTGAATCAAAGAGTTTAGTGTTTCCTCTGCCTTTGATTTGTTCTCTATGCTTATGATTCTTCTAACTCCTTTAGTTTAAGCATATGATAGAGAATTATTTACTACTCTTTGTCAAACATTCTTTCTCAAAATTAATGTCCATCTCATGATCCTTCAAACCTCAAAGATCCACCAACCAAGCTAGATTTGTGCTACAATAGTCCCTGCTCCATTTATGAACCTATCATGACCTTGTTAGACTCCATTGCCCAATGACTTGAAATTTTCCTTGTTTCTATCTAGTCTATCTAAGCACCATACCCATCCAGAAAACAATCAACAAACCAAATATTTCATAACTAGCCTAAAATCAACCGTAATCAGCAAACAAGTTCACAAATTTGCAGCTAATAGAGAGATCTCTCTCTGAATCCAAGAAGGATAGGTCCTTGGATTACAAAGCTTGGTTTGATGTTACCCCTGTCCATTTCTATCTCAATAAATCTATCAAATTACGGGGAACTAACAATATCTACATAGGGTAGAATTACATATTTTTTTGTTAGGGGTTGCTTCTCTCTATGCGTCAATTGGTCTACAGTAATGATGTAGTCCTCATGGTGGAAAATCATGATGCGAAAGTTAGAGGAGGCTATGGCTGACATGGTGTACATATAACTCCACCCCAGGAGTATATTGTAGTCCAGGTGAGCATCCAAGACTTCAATTTCTATGTGGACCGTCTTTCCGGCTAAGCAGACCGAGACATTTTGGTAGAGGCCGATGGGGGTTGATGGATGACTATCATATGCTCTATGTGTAATGACTAAGGGTTTCAGTTCAGGAGATCCTAACTTCTGCCAAATTGTTTTGGACATGATGAACATGGATGCACCCTCTTCTATGACACATCGGTGAATTGTGATATTCTAGACCAATACTGGTATGTGGAAGGCGACCATGGAAGGAAGCTTAGGGGTGGCTTTTTCTAATTCAAAATCCATTAGGCGCGTATTGGGAGGGTCGATAGCACCTAACACAGAAATTAGTGCTTTCCGTTGGTTTGGGCATGACGGCAATACTTCCAAAGCTGACATGGCAGCGAGAGATTATGCTAAATCGTCCATGATACTATAATTATGGGCCTATTTGGAGTAGTTTCCTACTCGCCTATTGGGTCCCTTTTCCATTTTTGGCAATGGTTCTATAGGAATATTTGAAATGGTCAAAGGTGCAGTCAGTGCACTAGTACTTTCCCTTGACGAATTGGTGTCTGGTGGGGTGTCGTAATTGCGATTCCATGTTTGGAAAAAAATTTCTTTGCTAGTGATGTATATTTCATGGCTAATTTTCCTAGATTCGTCTGTATTTTTATACTGAGTGCTTACCATCCCTTGACAGGGGAAGGGTTCTTGCATCACAACTGGTTGTGGGGAAGATCCTCCCTGTCCTTGGTTACTCTGTAGCTTCTTCAGCTTAGGGAGATCGGGACAGTGGTGAGTATAGTGGTCATACTCACCACATATCGAACAAGAATGGTTTGTTCGAAGAGGTGGCCTTTTGCTCTGTCATTAGGATTTTCTCGTCTCCTGGCTATGATTCTGGTTAGAGTTGCCTCCAGCCTGGGATTGCGATGGGCATTGCTGGTTTTTTCTCCCTTGTCCAGTGTTCCATTTTGGCTTGTTTTTTAATTTTTTCTTCACGACGTTAGGAGGGTACTTCTCCTGGTTGTAATGGTGTGGTTGGTTTTGGGATGACTGTACAAAGTTCACCTCTGCATTGGTCTGTATATGCATGTCTTGTGTTGGGGACAAAGCATAACATGGTCCCTAGTTTGCACCTGGCTGTTGGAGGGGATTTCTTTTGTCAGTTTTTATTTCTGCATAGTGGGTCCCCTGAGCAGGAGGATAAGATCCTCCCTAATGATACGCTGGCACCCTTTTGGTCAAATTTTTCTAAGGCATATGATGACTTTAAAAACTAGGTTAGGGTACATTTTGGGTAGAACTGTATGTGTAACTAGGGTTTTGACTACTGCTACCTAGGTAAGCTTGGGTCAATGACCCAATTAGTCTATTTGCAGAGTTTGATATGCCTGGAAATTCATGATAAGTTTGCAGGCGTAGGGCATTAGGTAGGATGTTATAAATGTATCCTGACTGCATATAAATCAACTCAAGTTGTTAGGCTTTGCTGATGGTGTCCTCTTTGGATGTGGACCTTTGTTACACCACATCCTTTGAAATCTCTGCCGTAAGAGTTTTCAGGAATAAATCTAAAAGAACCCAATCGTCAAGTTAGCTTTACATAAACTAAAACGCCTCCTCCACTCATGGAGATGGTCCGAGATATGGATGGCGGGGGTTTGTCTAAAATGTGTCAGTAATTAAATTCTGGAATCATGGTGAATGGGTAACTGAAAATATGTTAGGAACGCAATGGAAAGGGCACCAAAGGTTCCATGTGAAGATGAGGGTTGCTCCACGTACCACTTCATGGCTACTCCAGTCAGAGTGCGTTGAAATAGTCTCAATCGAATAGTGTCATCAATTATACAGTTCAATGAGAACCACAGGTGGAAGGTCATGAAATTATTACCTGGGTCTTCCGCTTACTTTCCTTCGAAATTTGGTATATATGAAGGGAGATATGTGGGCATGGGAGGCCATGTAGGGCTATGTGCGATGGGGTCATTCATTATCTTGGTTAAATCGAGTAGATTCAATGAAGCTAAGAAAGGTGACTAAGAGGTTTGTTGGAACAAGGTCTCCTACAAGCTGCAAAATTGGTCCATTTTGTGTATCTTTTATTATATTCAGTCTAACACAGGGGTTTTGGGGTGGTCAAAGCCCCTAATCCATTGTAAATGGGTCAAGGGTAGACCAAGAATCTGCAAACCACTGTTTTTGGACCATTGGATGCGTAGGCTAAAATAGTATAAGTAGTTGAACCTTTCTGAGTTGTAAGACAGATTTGGAAAGAGAGATTGATGCTAAGTGTGAATTGATAGATCTGGTTAGGGATGTTGGGGAAGGGCTCCTACTGCTGTGTGCACGGAGATTTGTTGTCCCAATGTGTGCAGACCCTACTGTTGTGTGCGCAGGTTGGGTTTTGGGGTACTGTAAGTAGATCTGAAGGATTAATGAATGCGAAAGTATTGTTGAATATCTCAATCTATTGGAATTACTGTGATGCAAATATGTGATGTTTTATTAATTAATATAAGCTGTTGTGTTATTGATTTAAGCTGAGAACATACTTTTGTTACTTTTTTATGCTGCGATCTAGACCTATTCTTTTGTATTTCATGTAAGAATATCTTGAATAGATACATTATGGTTATATGTGTTCATGATTTGTTGATTACTATTAATATCATTGTTGTTATGCACGTGGATGCGAAGGGAATCTGTAGATCTAGGATCTGTGATACAAGATCTGGTCACTATAAGGTTGAACGCAGCTTTTCTTTACTTACCTACCCTTTCTCAGGGTGCGGAAACTTGGTTCCAACACCCACCCATACTACTTTGGGTGAGACTTTGGCCTGCGCAAGTAGGTCACTACCGAAAGGGCCAGTAGTATAGGGGTTTGTTGGCAAACCTTGAACCTCTGAACCTGGGTCAGGACCCCTCGAGCCAACAAATGGTTCCATTGCTGGGACCTAGAGCATTTTGAGAAAGGGATCAGGTAATGCCAAGGCCATACTGGAAACCTGAAAGCAAAGAAATTTATGAATGGTTCAAACAAAAAGTTCAGGAATTCACAGTGAAAGATAACCGCAGTAAGAGGTTGACCACCGAGGAGTGGAAAAATAACTATATTTTCACAGAGATATATGAGATTTTATTTGTAACAATTTTGATCAAGCTCTAGGAGTGGCTTGCAAGGTTGGTCAAATTTCGGAAGTGTTGGAAGGATGAACGGGTCATGTAGTGGTCCCCCAAACTAATCCAGCACTTAGAGGAGACTGGTAACACCATCACTTATACAGTGGACCACTGGGTGGATAGTGTGCTAGGAGGGTTCATGACAAAATTTTCCATCAATCAGTTTGTATCCTACTCTGAAGAAGAGAGAATATTCTTCAAGGGTTTCCGGGGTAAGTTTTTGAAGACCTTACCATTAATGATTAAGATATTACTGTACGAAAAGAGCATCTTGTGTAGCCACACCGAATGAATGACCCCTGATCTAGAAGGAAGTATGAAAAAAATTGGCAAGTACTATCGAAGAATCAAAGAAGGAGATAGGTCTGTCTATAGTCCGGTAAGGGAAGCAGCGGCGCAGATTCCTCCTGGCACACCACTCCCAAACCAGCATAGGAGTAAGAATTCACCTACACAACCACCATTACCGGAAGAAGACATGGTTGCGCACATGAAGTTGCTGACCTTCAAGGATGTGGGGGATGAAGACATGGATCAGTTTTGGTTTGTCACAGGATTGGTATGGACTACACAGAACATATCTAGTGATGCGATGAAGCAGGGGTAGCTATCCCATGCCTTGGAAGGGAGAGCTTTGGATTGGTACATGGGATACATCAGTCAGCATGTGAAAACGACCATTGAAGAGATTAAGAACGATTTGAAGCAACAATTCAAGAAGACTAAGTCCTACTCTCAAATAGTGGTTGATATAGAATATTCTAAGCAAGGACCTTCTGAGTATATGTGGGAGGTCGATCAACGATTGAAGAAGGTGATCAAGGAAGGAGGATTTCAATATGATGTCAGAAAACATACAGAATGGTTCATTTCTATGTTGCTACCTCATCTACACGTACCTATGGGTCATCAGATGTTATAATCACAGGAGAATTCCTTGGAGGGTGCCATGAATTTAGAAGCCGTCCCTCAAGATGAGACCCAACTAGGCATCCAAAAAATCCAAGGGCAGCTAGAAGCAATGCATGTGGAGATCTAGAACTTGTGAAAAGAGCGAGTAGCAGAGGATAGCCCTGAAATGTGTTGCATACGATGCACGGTGAATGGTCATACCAAGGATAATTGTCCCCTATTAGCAGACTATATGTAGGCTGAGGGACGTATCCCATTGTTCCCAAGAGAAAGTGCAGGGCCAAGCTGGCCAGCATTCTGGTTCGATGATTGCCACGTTGCAGGGCTGCACGATGAAAACCACTTCCCCCACCTTGCTGCGTATGTTCCAGAAGTAAAATAGCAATGGTGCAGGTTCTATAGATCGGTAGGACATGACGAATAGAACTACCGGAAATATGATTTGATTATCGATCGTGAAACATTGTATAGGGTACAATAAGACCCTGTGTCACCAAGGTCCCCCGCAGGCTTAGGTGGCTCCCCAACCAAGGGAAGGGGGGTAGGCTGAGGCAGAAGCGTAGGTCAGGGATGAGGGCAGCTAATCTCTTATAACTGCAGAGAGGTTGAGCACTTTGCAAGAGACTTCCCGAATCCTACGAGGCAGTCCTGCCAGTACTGCAAACAGTTGGATCATGCAATAAAATACTGTCCAATATTAACATAAAAAATGCAGGAGAAGCAGCCAACACCTACACACAATGTGCAGAGAGTTAAGGCTAAGCTGCGAGGAAAATATTAGAGCGTAAATGTCATAACGCCCAGTGGAAGGGCCACCAGAGGACCTGGGAAGAAGGCTGTGACTAAACCTCTGATCGAGCAAGCTGTTATCAAACAAGAGGGTTTGGACCTAAATAAGGAACAAGAAATACTTGTCACAGCTCTCAAATACTTTGCTAAGATAGAGGCATCTAAACCTGTGAACCTTAAGGTGGACGAGGAGGTCAAGCCCTTTTTATAGCCATGTATGAAGTTGTTGTGCAACCCAAAGGATGTAGAGAATATTTAGGCATTGATAGATAGCTGCGCAACACAACCTATCCTACCTCTTGAAATCAAGGATGTGCACAAATTATACAGATATAAGGAACGCACTGGTAGGGAGATGCGGTTGACTGTGCAGATTGGTGATTATGAGATGGATCAGGTTATTTTGGATCTAGCATTAGATGTGAATGTATTACCTAAACAGACTTGGAAACGAATGGGAGAACCTAAGGTGGAATGATCCACTATCCAGCTATGTAAGGCTAATCAACAAAATATTATACCCTTGGGAAGACTATCAAAAATCATGGTGGATATCGAGTGATTAAAGGCCGAAGCAGAATTTTAGGTAATTGAGATCGTAGAAGATTCAAACCCCTATCCTGCACTCTTACGCTTAGATTGGGCTATCAATATGGGAGGCATCATTAACTTAAAGAAGAGAAGCATGGTGTTTGAGAATAACGATACAAGGGTGATAGTGCTAGATCCTGCGGAAGGCGAACGATACACTGAGCAGGTGTGTGACGAAGAGGATGTGGATCATATTTATAAGCTGAATTCTTGGGACGAAGATTGGATTAACCCCACGACTAATCGTGTACTCTGTTGGGAAAATTATAGTGAATGTTTCTCCGACTCCGATGGGGAGATAGAGAAAAAGAAAAATCGGTTACATGATGCCTCTTCACTACGATGCCTTCGGGTCACAAAGGACTTCCGACGCATTTCCTCAGAGGTAACAGACTTACCCTATTTCGATGGTTCTGGTACTATTAAAGAATTTTTAGGAACATTCGAAGCTAAGTGTCTGCTCAACTTAGTGTTCCTAAATTGAGGTCATAAATTGTCAACCAGGGTTAGTAAACTGTTGAAGTGATGTGCACTATATGTGCCTAGGTATTTGTTTCTCACTACGTTGTGTTTAGTGTTTTTCCAATGTTTTTGGTTTTGTGTTTTTATTCTAAGAGGGAAAATAACTAAGTTTTGTCAAAGAGAAGTTGTTGGTCACACTAAAACAGAGCAAAACCTATTCTAAATTATGTATGACTCTTGAGAACAGAAAATGCAATACTTTAACAAGAAAAGTAACTCAGAGCAAGAACTCAATAACTCACAACATGAACTCAATCCCATTCATTCATTAGAAATATTTTGGAATAGCTTTTAGAAAATGATAATTTAGTTCTGTGAGGTTCTTCTAAGTAAACAACCACCTACAAGATCACAGAGGAAATCTTATCCATGGCTACAAATTTGTTGGAACATATTTGGAAAAGATAGTCTGCAACACAGTGAGGAATTCTACTCTAAATTAACCTATGACACTGAAATTGATCCATTCTGCAACTTAAATTGTCACTACTAAGCCTTATTTAGAAATTAGAAGTCCTTTGGAATAGTTTTGGGAAAAAGGCTATTTGCACAATCATAAGAGATTGCGGAATAGTCAAGGCCTTGAATTGATATCACTAATTCCTGTCCATATGATGATGTATTGGAAGAGATTAATAACAAGATTATTTTCTAAATAATGAAGGCCTTGAAATATAATGGAACAAAACTAGCATACAACTGACTAATAAAACTAACAATATAATGGATAAAGTTGAACTAAAATGCAATCATTCAAACTTGAAATACAATGACCACAACTGTACTAGAATGCCATTATCCTAACTTTGAATACAGTGAACATAATCTAAGCTAGAGTGCCATTAATCTAACTTGAAATACAGTGAATAGAAACTGAACTAGTGCACCATTAATCTTTGGAGTACTACAACTACACTTATAATGCAACTAATCACTGAAATGTTTTAGCTCTGTCTCATTCGGGGTTAGTGGTATTTTGGAATAATTCATAGAATAGGACTGGATGTAACATGTGATGTAAATGAGCATAAAAACATAAATTTCAACAAAATGCAGTAAGCTCTAAAACACCACAGCTATGTCTCATCCAGAGTTAGTAATATTTTGGAAGAGATCAATAAGAACAAGACTAGCTGTAACAATTGATGTAATTGAGCACACAAAAACATAAAGTTCAAAGAAATGCAACTAAATCCTAAAATAATATAGTTATATCTCATTCAATATTAGTGATAGTTTGGAATAGTTCGTAAGAACAAGACTATACTCTAGCATCCAATGCAAGTGAATATAAAACACAAAGTTCAGAAAATTGCTTAAACTAGGAATGGAACAAGGCTAAAGTTACTTATCTAAGCAATGTGCAAAAAGCTTCTTAGGCAGTAGGGGCCCTCTACCACCAGATCAGCATACGAATATCCTCAATATTGCCTCAGATATTGCAATAAAGCGGTGCTTCTTTCATTAAAGGAAGAGTATTTCAAAAACAGAGTATCACGGTTTTTTGAGATCTAGAAACAAAACATAAATCTAGCTAGCCGTTTCTCGGTCTCCCGAGTCATTGTTATAAGAAAATTACATAATTTCCCTTGAGATAAAATAGGAATAAATGTCTTTCCCAACTAAAATAAAATTAGAACTCTGGTGGTGGTCTCGTACTATGATTAAAGACATCTGTACAGTCCTTGTCCTATGAGAAGTCTATCTCCTAGTTTTGGTTTCCCACGTGCATAACCACCTGTAGAATTCTTCTCAGACTTCGTAGGGAGAAAGGAATGATGTGTATGAAGTCTGGAATTCACCCATATTTATTTTCCTTTGAGGTGACACCTGGAACCTGTGAAAACATGAAGACAGCTGCGGAATCGGCAACTAGCTACAGAATGACTGCATTCTGTAGCTAAATCTAGTCCAAAATTACTACAACAACAAAACCATGAAAGTGTAGCAAGTTAGTCATTATATACATTCTTAAATAAACTTTAATTAATCATATTGATCATTTAAGCCTGTAATTGATAAGGAAAAAAGGAAGTGAAGTGAAATTTGGTGAAGGGGAAGGACACCTTTGGGGCTCAACATATCCCCACTGCAAAGTTTTTGCATGTCCTCATGCAATCAACCCATATATTCTGAGACTTCTGCTAGGACGTCTAGGCTCATTCTTCTGATTTTATTGATATTTAATGGTATCCTAGGCTTCTTAATGACCAACTTGAATCTCAAATTTATAAGTGCCCTGCTCAAGTTTTTGTTTTTCTTCTTCAATTTCTCACTAGCCTTGTACAACTTTTCCATTTGCCGAGAGAGAGTTGTATTCATATCACTTTTTAGCTTAACCTGTTGCCTTAAAATGTTATTCTCATTCTTGATATGCCTATTGAGTACTTCTAACTCATATTTGTCTCTTCTTAGTACATCAATTGCAGATTTTGGTGGGCTATGAGTTCTGTCTCTACTTTCTGAGGCTCTCTTCTCTAATGTCTCAATATAATTATAAATTTTTTGTTGAGATGGGTCTATCTCTGGAGTTTCTTCATCAAGATTCTATTCATATTGGTGCTCAGGTGATCTAGCAGTTGGTGTCTCTTCATCCTCAATCCATTGAGTATCATCTAATTCTGTAATTGTTCTTGCTGGAGGATACAAGGTAAATTTCTTGGTTGAACTCCCATCAGAGATGTACATATCACCGAATCTACAACTAATGAAAGCATCATCTATAGCTAACCAAGGTCTTCCTAACATAATAGGATGTCCTCCTAGATTATTCTTAGGAGTTAGGATCATAAAATCCATAGGATACTCCCAGGAATCTAGGGACACTGGAATGTCCTCTATTACCCCATCAGGTTTGATCACAGATCTGTCTGCTAATTGTAATAATGTGGGTGTAAAAAGAATATTAGGAAGCTTCAGTCTATCCATGATTTGTCTACTCATGATATCGGTTGCTGCTCCTAAATCAATAAGTGTGTTTTGGATCTCAATTCCATTGATGTGTATTTTAACAACTGGATTTCCTAGGTCTAGATACTTTGTAATGGAAATATTACCCATCATGATATCTGCTATTTTTCCTTCCATTTGAATTTTCTTTATCTCTCTTATTATTTTTTCTTTTTTCTTCATGCTCAAATCCTTTATTGTCTTTGCTAAGATTTGAATTTCCTTCATAGCTTGCAATAATGGGATCTTAATACAAGCATTTCTCAGCTCATCCAGGAAATCATAACTAGGCACCATAATTTTTTTTTCTACACCCCTATCAATTTGTAATATTTCTGGAAAGGGAGGTGTAGAAGTGGATGTTGATGGCCGCTCTAATATAGGAGTTGAAATTATTGGTTCTTTTTGTTTTTATTTTTCAATGTTTGAGTCTTGGAAAGTTGTGTTCTCTTCAAGAATTTTATTTACCCATAGAGAATCTTCATCAAAATTGTCTTGCTCTTGTATGATTACAGAAGGTTTCCTTTTTTCAAGTATTATTCCAGACCTAAGTTGAACATCACTAAGGTCCAAAGGAGTGATCAAATAAGCTGGAAACTGTTGGCCTTCTATCATGTATGTGTTCTGAGGATTTTTATTGTTGGGGTTTGGTATAGGTTGGGCAGGAAACTGATTTGTTTTCTAAGGAAATGGTAATGGAAGTGGTTGATTGTGATTTTGTGGATTTTGAGGATTTTGTTGAAATTTTTGTTGAGGGAGGAAATGTAAATATGGTGGATAGGGTGGTGGATACTGATAGTACTGAGAGTATCTTCCATAGGGATTTTGTGCTCCTTGTGCCCAAGTTTGTGATTGATTTTGAAATTGGGGCCAAGGTTGCTGCCAAGAATTCCAATTTGGTGGGGGTTGATTATACAACTGATCATGAAATCCTTGTGTTTGAGGTCCTTGCCAAGGCCTCCTGGAGACAAAATTGAGAGATTCTGTGGAATTTATAGGAGTTTCTTCTTGAAAGACAGCTTTAAGACTAGGAAGTGAAGGGCAACTCTTGGTCTCATGTTTTTCTGAACAAATTACACAACTCTCCACAACTTTTGCATCGAAAGGGAACTCTCTCAAGGCATGTTTCTTTCTACATTTGGGACAAAAGATTGCTAAGGCATCAGATTCATTTTTCTGCTTGTTTTGTAACTTAAGGGTGTCTATTTTTTCACTAAGACTCCCCAAGATATCAGATTTGAATTCATCAAGCATATGTCCTATTTCTTCCCTACTTACTATCCCAAAAGCAAACTTACTTGCCCTTGCAAGAGCAGAGTCTCTTGGTCTTTTTACAGTTTTAGATTTCCCTCTTGGAAGGTTGATACATAATTTAACTATTTCAGGTAATATGAGCTGATATATATCCCATTTTCCTATCATGTTAAGGATATCTAACCATTCATCCCTAATTGTCTTCAACAAGAGAGCTTTCAAGGTGTCTTGGTCTAAGTTTTCCATTTTTTCCCTCTTGATGTTATAGTTGAACCTTTCGAAAAAATCTTCCAGATTTTGATCTTCTTTTTGTAACATTTTAAAAACTTCCTCCTTATGGTTGACTAGCATACAGTAATCCAAATACCTCTCTAGAAATGCTTGTTTCATGTCTTCCCATGTCCTAATAGAATTGTTGATGAAACTCATAAACCATTTTAATGCTGCTCCTTTCAATGTTGAAGGGAACAATTTAAGTTTTTGGGCATCTTGTAAGTAGTCATAGGTTCTACATAGGACTTCAAATTCAAATAGGAAGGTTTCAGGATCTTCAGTTTTAAGTCCATAAAATTTTGTAAGGACAGAGGGTGAAATATTTTTCATAGTTGCATTGGTTTCTTCATCTACTATATGAAACCCAAAAGAGCTTCCCATTTCTCTTCTACCTCTTCCTCTGCCTCCTTCTCCTTCTGCACATCTACCTCCTTCTCCTCTACCTCTACCTCTACCCCCTCCAAATAGTGGGTGTTCTCCATTAAAAAATCCTCCTCCCCCTTCTTCTGCCACAATTAATTCTTCTGTGGAAGTTGAAAATTTTATGTCCCTAGCAGGGGTTCCTGAATCTTCTTCTAAGACAGGTTCAGTAGATGAAGTGGAAGGTATTTCTAATGGAATATCTAATCTTAAGTCCTCTGGAATTCTAAGATCAGTAAAGGATGGAGTGTGGGTTTGAGTTGGAGATGTACTAACTCTTGGTATTGGTGAAACAACTGGTGTTCTAGGAATCAAGCTTTTGCTTCTTATGAATCTACCCCTTGAGTCTCTTTCTCTATGCATATCATTGTTTTTGGGAGGTAAGAAACAAGGCTACCTAGTTACACTTCCTCGGAAATGGCGCCAAAATGTCTACTCAACTTAGTGTTCCTAAATTGAGGTCATAAATTGTCAACTAGGGTTAGTAAACTATTGAAGTGAAGTGCACTATATGTGCCTAGGTATTTGTTTATCACTACGTTGTGTTTAGTGTTTTTCCAATGTTTTTGGTTTTGTGTTTTTATTCTAAGAGGGAAAAGAAATACGTTTTGGCAAAGAGATGTTGTTGGTCACACTAAAACAGAGAAAAACCTATTCTAAATTATGTATGACTCTTGAGAACAGAAAATGCAATACTTTAACAAGAAAAATAACTCAGAGAAAGAACTCAATAACTCAAAACATGAACTCAATCCCATTCATTCATTAGAAATATGTTGGAATAGCTTTGAGAAAGGGATAAGTTAGTGCCATGAGGTTATTATAAGTGAACAACCACCTACAAGATCACAGAGGAAATCTTACCATGGCTAGAAATTTGTTGGAACATATTTGGAAAAGATAGTCTGCAACACAGTGAGGAATTCTACTCTAAATTAAACTATGACATTGAAATTGATCCATTCTGCAACTTAAATTGTCACTACTAAGCCTTATTCAGAAATTAGAAGTACTTTGGAATAGTTTTGGGAAAAGGGCTATTTGCACAATCATAAGAGATTGCAGAACAGTCAAGGCCTTGAATTGATATAACTAATTCCTGTCCATATGATGATGTATTGGAAGACATTAATAGCAAGAGTAGTTTGTAAATAATGAAGGCGTTGAAATCTAATGGAACATACTAGCATACAGCTGACTAATAAAACTAACAATACAATGGATAAAGATGAACTAAAATGCAATCATTCAAACTTGAAATATAGTGACCACAACTGTACTAGAATGCCATTATCCTAGCTTGAAATATAGTGAACAGAATCTGAGCTAGAGTGTCATTAATCTAACTTGAAATACAGTGAATATAAACTTAACTAGTGCACCATTAATCTCCAGAGTACTACAAAAACACATATAATGCAACTAATTACTGAAATGTTTCAGCTCTGTCTCATTCGGGGATAATGGTATTTTGGAATAATTCATAGAATAGGACTGGCTGTAACATGTGATGTAAATGAGCATAAAAATATAAAGTTCAACAAAATTCAGTAAGCTCTGAAACACCACAGCTATGTCTCATTCAGAGTTAGTGATATTTTGGAAGAGATTAATAAGAACAAGACTAGCTGTAACAACTGATGTAATTGAGCACACAAAAACATAAAATTCAAAGAAATGCAACTAACTCCTAAAATAATATAGTTATATCTCATTCAATATTAGTGATATTTTGGAATAGTTTGTAAGAACAAGAATAGACTGTAGCATCCAATGCAAGTGAATATAAAACACAAAGTTCAGAAAATTGCTTAAACTAGGAATGCAGCAAGGCTAAAGTTACTTATCTAAGAAATGTGCACAAAGCTTCTCTGGCAGTAGGAGCCCTCTACCACCGGATAAGCATACGAATATTCTCAATATTTCCTCAGATCTTGCAATAAAGTGGTGCTTCTTTCATTAAAGGAAGAGTATTTTAAAAACAGAGTATCACGGTTTTTTGAGATCTAGCAAAAAAACATAAATCTAGCTAGCCGTTTCTCGGTCTCCCGAGTCATTCTTATAATAAAATTACATAACTTCCCTTGAGATAAAATAGGAATAAATGTCTTTCCCAGCTAAAATAAAATCAAAACTCTCGTGCTGGTCTCGTACTATGATTAAAGACAACTGTACAGTCCTTGTCCTATTAGAAGTCTATCTCCTAGTTTTGGTTTCCCACGTGCATAAACACCTGTAGAATTCTGCTCAGAATTCGTATGGAGCAAGGAATGATGTGGATGAAGTATGGAATTCACCCATATGCATTTTTATTTGAGGTGACACCTGGAACCTGTGAAAACATGAAGACAACTGCGGAATCAGCAACTAGCTAGAGAATGACTGCATTCTGTAGCTAAATCTAGTCAAAAATTACTACAAAAACAAAACCATGAAAGTGTAGCAAGTTATTCATTATATACATTCTTAAAGCAAATTTAATTAATCCTATTGATCATTTAAGCCTGTAATTGATAAGGAACAAAAGAAATGAAGTGAGATTCGGTGAAGGGGAAGGACACCTTTGGGGCTAAACACTAAATTTCCATGGGAACAAAGGCTATGGGCCCTTAAGCTGGCCATGCATGGAACACCTGTGCACTGGTGGGAGACACTTGAGGAAACGTTCTAGGAGTGGGAGGATTATCGAGGCATGATGCTCCTGCGATTTGAGACTCCGGTGGAGGTATGGGTCAAGATGTTCCTTGGCCCAAGAGACCCATGGAAACACCTGGTTGCATGGAGAAAGACATGGGGTGACCGAGCTAGAGAAGAATGGGTCCACTTATTCATTCATTCATTAGGTCCAATCCCTACTACATGGTACCTGGATACGGAGCTACATCAATTTACTTTCCATTGGGAACCTCTGAAGGATGACTTCATAGGAACACTCAGACTAATAAGGAGTTTCAGGTGCTTAAAAAAGATTTATAGGACATAGATACACTTGTGTTTGGAAAATCTAGCACTCCCAATATTGCAGAAGAGCCAACTTGGGAATCCGAGATGTAGGATATTATTGACTGATGTAGCTTGGAGAGGGAGGAAGGTGAATATGATCCGTGATCTGTCTCTATCCCGGACTCAGAAGGAGAGCACATCATTGTAGGACCCCCACTTCAAGAGGTAGATGTCACTAAGCCTCTCAAGCTATGTGAAGTCAACGTTGGGAGGGAAGAGCACCCTAAGTTAGCTAAGATCGAGGATTATTGGGACGAGGACATAGTAGAAAAAGTGGCTGAGCTACTCACAAAATACCAGGACTTATTCCTGAAAAAGTTTTCGAAGCTAAAATGGATCACGGGAGACTTAGGGGTCATGCATATAACTCTCAAACCGGATGTGCATCTTGTGGAGCAGAGGCCCTATAGGTTAAACTCAAAGTATAATCAGAAGGTCAAGGAAGAAATTGATAAAATGATCGTTGCAGGTATTATCGAACCTATTTAATAGTCCATATAGGTCATTCCAATGGTGGTTCAGGAGAAAAATACTAAGGGGGAGATTCATATATGTGTGGATCTACGCAAGTTGAATGATGTCTGCATCCATGACCCATTCCCTACATAATTCTCAGATCAAATTTTGGATAGTGTGGGTGTTCAGGAAGCATACTCTTTCATAGATGGGTTCTCAAGGTACCATTAGATCAGGATCGTACCTAAGGATCACAACAAAACCACGTTCGCCACTGAGTGGGGATCTTTTCATTATACTGTCATGCCATTTGGTCTCAAAAATACCCTTGCTATCTTCTCGCGGGTCGTCCTCATAGTATTCAAGGAATTCATCCACAAGTTCCCGAAGGTGTATTTCGATGATTGGACTGTCTTTGACCTATTGAAGGCACACGTATCGAACCTATGCATGATGTTGGATGCTTGTTGAAAGCACCATATTTCCCTAAATATCAAGAAGTGTAAATTATACGTACCTTTTGGAATCTTGTTCAACCACATACTTTGTCAGCAAGGATTGATGGTAGACCATGCCAAAATTGCAGTTATCATAGAATTGCCAGTACCAACAATGGAGAAGTAGCTACGCTCAATCCTTGGACACACGGGCTACTACAGGAAATTCATTTAAGGCTATGCATTAATTACAACCCCTATGGAAAAACTGCCCAAGAAGCATAGTTTTTTCTTTCGGAATGATGAGTGTCAACAAAGATTTGAATTAATTAAGGAAAAAATGGTCTTAGTGCCTATTCTAATCTTTCCCAATTGGGAGAAGGTATTTCATGTTCATGTTGATGCGTTGGGCATTTCTCTCGGGGTTGTCCTTATGCAGCCACGGGAAGGAGACATTGACGAACTGGTCGCCTTTGTAAGTAGGAAACTTTCAAGTGCGGAACACAACTACTCAAGCATAGAGCTGGATGGATTGGCTATGGTCTACACATTTTAGAAGTATCAGCATTATTTGTATTCTTCCTAAATTTTAGCTTCAAGCTAAATGGAACATTAGAGTTAGCAGTGTCTTTAGCCGGTGAATAAATGGGTAGGAAGGCCCATAAGTCTCCTAAGAAGGAATAAAAACACTTCAAGTGTGAAAGGAGACCCTCTTTTCAGCTCAATAAAACACCTCCATGTGTGAACAGGGATAATGTTAGGTTGATTTAGTCTACTTTGACCAAGTCAACAACGTGGATGTGGAGGAATGGGGATCAAGGAAGGAATAACACAGTTATAGAGGGAGATGAATCTCTTGATGGAAATGACCTAATTGAGTGGGGCCAAGGAAAAGTAAACCCACATTATATTTAAGGAAGAGGATGGCAGCCATTGTTCCTTATGCTTGGATTATTATTTGTATTGGTCTTCTTAGACTTTTCTCCTCTTGTTGTTTAGCAGGGTTGCAGTGTTGTTTAGCACAGGGTGTTCCCGGGAAGGAATCCCACCTCTTTCCTTGAGGAGCCTCTTGGGAGATTTTTCATTCATTTCTAGATCAGGTTTTCAGGCCAAGCTTCAACTTACTTCATCAGTGCAGTTTCTGCAGTTTATTGTGCTGTGTTGCAGGGTACAACAGTGGAGGGGATTGGAATCCCACTTTCTGTGCTAGTTTCTCATTGGAGGGAGGTTTCCATCCCTTCAGAGATATGTTTGGAGATATATTGACCTCATTTCGTATTTTTGGCATGAGGCCACACATTTCCCAACATTCCTAGCACTGTTCAGGCTAGGGAATGCGTTATTTTTGGAGGCAGCTTTAGTAGATGATCTAGTGGCTTCTTTGCAGTGTTTCCTTGTGATTGAGAGGTTAATCCTTTCATGGGAGGAATAATTTTAGGGATATACATCATATATGATATATTTAATCCTTATACACTCTTATTCTTTAGTGTTGCAGTGATTATTCAGTAATTTTCTGAATATCACATTTGTATTCAGAGTGTATGACAAGAAACCCTTCCCCAGTTTTCTTGTAATTGTAATAAGGAGAATAGATCTCAGTATTTGAGCATGATTTTCTAATAAATGATTATATCTACTTGTTCTCATAATTTCTAAGTTGAAACCCTCATAAGACTGCATAGTCTCTTTTATGTAATATTTCTGTGTAGCAGTGTATTGGGGTTTTAGTGATTTCCAGCTACACTAGGTGTGGGAGTTCTGTTTACCTCACCTAGTTTCTTTTGTTTATGATATCCTATTGGAATTAGATGATAGAGGGACATATATAATGGATCCAAGTGATGGTTTACATTTTTATGGAATAAATTTCTGGAAATGTGTTTTTTGGTGAATGCATTGCTGAGCAGTCCATTTTTGGAATATTATAAGATATTCCCATTACTACTTATTTTCCCTATTTTTGGGATATTACAGTGGTATAAAATATTCAATATTGGCTCAGCCTATGGATGTTAGGACATTATAATATAAGTAGAAGGAG
Source organism: Pinus albicaulis (assembly GCA_034641835.2). Classification (NCBI taxonomy): domain Eukaryota; kingdom Viridiplantae; phylum Streptophyta; class Pinopsida; order Pinales; family Pinaceae; genus Pinus; species Pinus albicaulis. Next base: position 1,385,699,513 of record CM076584.1, read on the forward strand.
ATATGGACAGAAAGGAAGACAGACTTACAAAGCTTCTTCCAAGATTGATACAGAGCTTTCAAGAAGATCTGAAGAAAAGAAGAATAGAGATGGGATCTCCAGAAGAGTTTGGATCTAGAGCTAGATCTAGATTTTCACATGGTAAGTGTGAGCATACATCTACAAACCATGATGCACAGCACAGTCAAATTCCCAGTTCTATCATGAGATGGATGAAAGGAGGGAGAATGCCCAAGAGGAAAACTCTTAGAGATTTTTTGCAGGAGTATGAAGATCAAACTGAGAGGTTCAGAGATATTACCACTTTCCAAGAGTTTTGCAAGATATAGGTGGAGAAAATAAAGCTGTAGGATGTAGATAGATTTCTTCTATCTACTTTTGATGGTTCACCTACATGTTTAGTTGGAGCTTGAGTGAAGGAGCTAGACTCCTATAATCAGGAACACCACATTTCTGAAGATGAAGCCATCAGAATTGTAGCACTGCATTTCAGAGGTAAGGCCTATGCATGGTGGATTTTTTAATCTTGTTCTTTGAAAAATGTAAATAATTCCTCTTATGAGAAATTCATTAGAATATTGGTGGGAAGGTTTGATGTGAAACTTCCTAAGACACATGTATTGGAGCAAGAAAAAAATAAGAAAACAAAAACCTTGCATGTGATGGAGGAAACTATAAACTTCACTCCACTTCAAAAAACCATGGAAGAAGCTAACATCTTGCATGATACATTTTTAAAGGAAATACCTTTATCTCATATTCCTAAACAAGAGGGCATGGGGATCTCTTTCTCACAAGAGGATCCAATTATTGGAGGGTTGCCCATACACATTGATGAAGAAGAGGACAAAAACGCTGTCACATCTAGAACACATCTAGTACCTCATGCAGAGGAAGGTGGAGCACATGCTCCAACAAGAGGAATTCTTGTATCCTTGCAAGGAGTTCCCTAGGGTCTCATACATGGAGGTTGAAGAACAATCAGTGAACAACATGATTGTGAAGCATTGTAGATGGAAGGAGAAGGTAGGAAGGGAGGGTAGCATCACTTGATGAGAGGCACACACCCTTCTCTATTTCAGAGAGCTAATGAGAATGGTAGGTAGACTGTTCTGCACTGTGAAGGCAAGGGCAAGGTTGCCCAACCATATGTAGAATCTACTCTTGACATTGATGTCTCACTACATGTAGGTATTCCACCTAGGAGGCCACCAGATCTAGAATTGATGAAAGAAATCTTGTCTTTGGATTCACCACCCTTGGATTTTGAAGAGGTGAAGAGTTTCGAGGAAAAATTTGGCATGGGGGATGTCAAAGTAGTAGGCAGCAGCATGAGGAGAGCTCGACATGCCAGACTACTAACGCTGTCTCTTTGGAGGATTGATCCGTATTGGAGGTCTCAACTCTTGGTAGAGTACTCCAAGGATCTTGGTGCTTTCATGATTCTTTATGGCCCAAATGGAGATGATAGATACATGGTGGATCATATGTTCATCTATTCTCATGGTAGAGTCTTCTTGACTAGAGCTTCTAAGCTCAAGGAGAAGATGCTACATGCAGCACATGAGGACTTCTTTTCCATTCATTTTTATGCATACATTTCTTTGGCAGAGGAGTTCATTTGGGAGGGCATCCAACATGATATATTGTAGCATATGGAGAGATGCATAGCTCATATGGTGATAGAGAGGATGTCACAACCACTTTCCAACTGATTGGGAGTGATGGAGCATTTTCAGTTGAGCCATTTCAGCTCAAGGACCGAAGTACATGGTAGAGAAGGTATACATTTGCATTATGATTTTCCTTTATTTACTTTATATGAGAAGCATGTTGTATTAAGGAGGACCATCCCTTATTATACTTTACATTATGATGTAGTTGAGGCTAATTGCAACATTGAGATTGGCTATCTTATTGGTGGTTTGTGGGGGAAGCCACATAGTTCTTAGTGTACACCATTGACACCAAATTGTATATTCATGATTCCATATTATGGGATGACTATGGCAGAAAAAAATGTCTAGGAAAGAAGTTGTTATTTTTTTTTTTGATGCAGGCAAAGGGTGCACTGCGCTGGTTCCATTTTTGGAACTATGAAACACTCTTCAGTTTTCATATGGCAGCTTGTTCTTATTGCATTTTCCTTCCATTTACTACTGATATTTTTATATTCATGGGAAGCATTGTTTAGAGAGTGCTATAGGTGTTAGAGATGCCCATTGGGAGCATGATTCTCCCCACTTGAAATTTTGTACATTTCAGGAGAAACCATGGGCAAACCATGAATGCCACATCACAATTTTTCACTTATTATGGGAGGAACCACTTGAAGAACTTGAGGAGGAAATTCATGGCTGAATTGTTTGATGGGGGGGATTGGGCCATTCTTGGAGGCCATGTTATTTAAGCCCAAGGATAGGAAAAAACCCATGTTTACCATCAATGGAGAGATAAACCATTAGGATGGAAGAATCCAATCTCTCCATTCAGCCCCAACACATTGTATCAAACCAGGGTTGATGATTCTTTTGATGAGCTACCTAGGATGGCTCATTTCATTTGGATGATAGCATGGGTGAGGGAGTCAATCATTGGGAATTAGATTCCCCATGTTTTTCATCATTCATACTTTGAGGAGGCCATGGGACAGCAAGTAGGTTTCCACTCACACCTTCCACCTTTGATTGATGTAAGCCATTTGGTTTTGCATACCTGGGAGGGAACATTGGATGGCGGTTTTATTGCAGATTATTTTGATGCAGTGATGGAGGATATTGATGGGAGGCCACAAGAGGAGGAGGGGAGAAATTTTTCTCTCCCTATATATTTTCTTGAGAACAAGAAATTTTTTTGGAGGGGAGGACTGTAATGTTCCCAAATTTTATCTTCAAGCTAAATGGAACATTAGAGTTAGCAGTGTCTTTAGTCGGTGAATAAATGGGTAGGAAGGCCCATAAGTCTCCTATGAAGGAAGAAAAACACTTCAATTGTGAAAGGAGGCCCTCTTTTTAGCTCAGTAAAACACCTACATGTGTGAATAGGGATAATATCAGGTTGATTCAGTCTACTTTGACCAAGTCAATAGCGCAGATGTGAAGGAATGGGGATAAAGGAAGGAATAACACAGTTTTGGAGGGAGATGAATATCTTGATGGAAATGACCTAATTGAGTGGGGACAAGGGCAGAAAACTCAAATTATATTTAAGGAAGAGGATGGCAGCCATTTTTCCTTATGCTTGGATTATTATTTGTATTTGTTTGCTTAGAATTTTCTCCTCTTGCTGTTTAGTAGGGTTGCAGTGTTGTTTAGCATAGGGTGTTCGCGGGTGAGAATCACACCTATTCCCTTGAGGAACCTCTTAGGAGAGTTCGCATTCATTTCCATGTCATTTTTTTAGGCCAAGCTTCATCTTACTTCATCAGCGCAGTTTCTACAGGTTATTGTGCTATGTTGCAGGGTGCAGTAGTGGAGGGGATTGGAATCCCACTTTCTGAGCTAGTTTCTCATTGGAGGGAGGTTTCCTTCCATTTTGAGATCTTTTTGGAGAGATATTGACCTAATTTTAGATATTTTGCATCAGGCCACACATCTCCCAACATTCGCAGCGTTGTCCAAGCTAGGGAATGCGTTATTTTTTTAGGCAGCTTCAGTGGATGATCTAGTGGCTTATTTGAAGTCTTTCCTTATGATTGAGAGGTTCAACCTTTCATGGGAGGAATAATTTGAGGGATATAAATAATATATGATATATTTCAGCCTTATACACTCTTATTCTTCAGTTTTGTAGTGATTATTTAGTAATTTTTTGAAGATTACATTTGTATTCAGAATGTATGACAAGAAACCTTTCCCCGATTTTCTTGTAATTGTAATAAGGAGACTAGATCTCAGTATTTGAGCATGATTATATAATAAATGATTATATCTACTTTTTCTCCTAATTTCTAAGTTGAATCCCTCATAATACTGTGCAATCTCTTTTATGTAATATTTCAGTGTAGCAGTGTATTGGGGTTTTAGTGATTTCCAACTACACTAGGTGTTGGATGTTTGTTTACCTCACTTAGTTTCTTTTGTTTCTGATATCCTCTTGGAATTAGATGATAGAGGGAAATATCTAATGGATAAAAGTGATGTTTTACATTTTTATGTCATAAATTTCTGGAAATGAATTTTTTGGTGAATGCATTGCTAAGCAGTCTATTTTTGGAATATTATAAGATATTCCCATTACTTCTTATTTTCCCTATTTCTGGGATACTAAATTATCTATTAGGAGGACACTTGAAAATGTTCACCGACCATTCAGATTTGAAGTACTTGGTCAATAAGCTTGTGTTGGGAGGGAAAATCTGCCGATGACTGCTACTATTTCAGGAATATGACTTTGAAATCATCGTCAAGCTGGGAAAGTTGAATGTTGGGCCAGACCATATCTCCTCAATGGAGAGAGGCGAAGATTAAAACAACATGGAGGATGGATTTCCTGATGCGTAGCTCTTTTCTATTAAAGTAGTGGATGCACACTTCGTGGATATCATTCAGTTCCTAACTACGGGGGCGGTGCCTCTAGAGTACTCGGTACAATAGAAGAAAGAGCTAGTCACTTGGGTAGCGGATTTTACGATCATTGCAGGTCATTTATATAATATGGGAGCTGATGAAGTGTTGTGGCGATATTTTTTGGACCATGAAAGGCAAGCTATCTTGGCAGAAGCTCATGAAGGAGTAGTAGGAGGTCACTACGTAGGAAAAGAAACGATGCAAAAGGTCTTGATAGCTAGGTTATGGTGGCCAACCCTACATAGTGATGCCCATGACTATTGTAAAGCCCATGATATGTGCCAATGAATAAGAAGGCCTTCTCGCATAGATGAAATTCCCTTCAACCAAAAATGGCTCTACAAGCATTTGATAAATGGGCCATTGATTTTTTTGTACCCATCAACCTACCAGGAAAGAAGATGGGTGCGCGGTACATTATTATTGCCACTGATTATGTAACCCAGTGGGCCGAGGCACAAGTAGTAAAGAATTATGCTGTGGATACCACTCCACATTTTATCTTTGAACAAATCTTGACCAAATTCGAATGCCCGAAGGTCCTCATGAGTGACAAAGGTACGCACATTGTTAATGAAACAATCCAAGATTTTACTGAGGAATTAAAGATCCATCATATGAAGAGCACACAATATCACCGAAAATAAAATGGCATGGTTGAGGCTTTTAACAAAATCTTGGAGCAGTTGCTGACAAAGGTCTGGAACGATGATCGTAGTGATTGGGACATGCACATCCCATCGGTTCTTTGGGCCTATCGAATGACCTACAAAAATTTAACAAGAAAATCCCCCTTCAGGATGGTCTATGGCAAGGAGGCCATGATTCCCATGGAGTATATTATTCCTAGTCTATGTATTTTCACTTTCACAAACATAGCAGAACCTGATATCATTAAGGAGCGATTAACGAAGCTTATAGCTTTGGAGGAGGATCGGTTTCTAGCCAATTTCCATCAGTAGGTTTAGAAGGCCCATGATAAAGCCTGGCATGATGAACATATTTGCCAAAAAATGTTCACGGAAGGTGAATCGTTCCTCTTATATGATAGCCATTTTTCCAAACATCCAGGGAAGTTCTGATAGCATTGGCTTGGTCCCTACACAGTTACAAAAATGATGGATGGTGGAGCTGTTAGGCTAGCTACCTTGTACAGTGATATGTTACGAGGCTACGTTAATAGAATTTGGCTAAAAAAATATCAGATAAAGCGACTATATGGCCAGAGTAGCTGCACAGGTGCAGGTGAAGACCTACCACTGCAGTGACTCGGGACGAGTCAGAAGATTGTGTTGGGGGACTATTTGAACAAGGTCTCCTACAAGCTGCAAAACTAGTTTATTTTGAATATTTTTATTATATTTAGTCTAATTCATGGGTTTTGGGGTGGGTCAAAGCCTCTTATGCATTGTAAATGGGTCAAGGGTAGACCAATAATCCACAAACCATGGTTTTTGGACCATTGGATGCGTAGGCTAAAATAGTATAAGTAGTTGAACCTTTTTGAGTTGTAAGATAGATTTGGAAAGAGAGATTGATGCTAAGTGCGAACTAATATATCTGGTTAGGGTTTTTGGGGAAGGACTCCTACTACTATGCGCACGGAGATTTGCTTTCCTTCTGTGTTCGGACCCTAGTGCTGTGTGCCCAGGTTGGGTTTTGGGGTACTGTAAGTAGATCTGAATGATTAATGAATGTGGAAGTATTGTTGAATATCTGAATCTATTGGAATTACTGTGATGTGAAACTGTGATGTTTGATTAATTAATATATGCTGTTGTGCTATTGATTTAGGCTGCGAACATACTTGTGTTACTTTTTTATGCTGCAATCTAGACCTATTCTATTTTATTTCATGTAAGAATATCTGGAATATCTGCGTTATGGTTATATGAGTTCACGATATGTTGATTACTATGAATATCATTACTATTACGCACACGAATGTGAAGGGAATTTGTAGATCTAGGATCTGTGATACAAGATCTAGTCACTATCAGGATGAATGTAGCTCTGCTTGACTTATCTACCCTCTCCCAGGGTGTGGAAACCTGGTTCCAACACCCACCCATAATACTTTGGGTGAGGCTTTGGCATGCGAAAATAGGTCACTACCAAAAGGGCCAGTAGTATAGGGGTTTGTTGGAAAACCATAAACCTACGAACCTGGGTCAGTACCCCTCGACCCAACAAGGTTGACGTCATTGCACTATTTTAAAACACAAAATTTTGGTTAGGAATAAGGGTAGTCTGTGACGTACCTTGCTGTGTATTTGGCTGGCTTCCTGAATGGGATGCACTCCTTTGCCCCCTAATGGTTGTGGGAGGAGTGGTCTGTGGTGTGGTGTTGGGATACTGACTAGGGTTCCCAACTATGGATGCGCCAATAAAGGAAAAACATATAATGGTGGCAGTGTTCCATCTTTGATGCTTAAATGGAGAAAGACCTGGAACACCTCCCAGTAATGGGGGGAGGTCCAAAAGGAATATAGATCAACAAGGTCTCGTTAGGTCCATTCTGATGTCGACCAGGTTTGGTTTTGGAAAAATTGGAGAGGATAGAGTCTATGATAAAAGAAAAATTCTGGTCACATACATTAAACAAAGAGAAAAATGAAATAAATTTCCCTTTAAATTAATCTATGTGATCAAGCAATCAAAAAAGTGGTTTTTGTTTGTTTGCACATGATACTCAAAATCATAGAATACCTATTCCTCCTCATAGAATTAAATGTAACTGGACCTTGAGAATATATCTTGCGAGTGCTAGCACAACATCCCATAAGAGCTGGAGTTTCCCCCAGTCAACTAAAGAAAATCCACCTAGATGAGGGTAGAGGGTTTGCCCTTCCTTGCAGCATCACCTATAGGGAAAGGATGCCCTAGTTTTGGTCACTAAGTACCACTGTCCCATGTGATCATTAGATTGTTGGGCTTCTTGGTAAGTCAGCTAATAGTACCGATTATCAGCTGGGTCAGGTAGCCCCAACTTATACTGCACACACTGTGCCTAAGCCTAACCCCCTCTGAAACGAGTCTCTGTCATGCTCAGGTTTTATTTTCTATGGGCTGATAGGTGGATTTGAAGCTCCCTAAATAGTAAAATTGTATGTTTCAATATGCAGAGTGATCAAGGTGACTTATTGGATGCCTACCCCCTTTATCCTAGCTTAAGCTATAAATTCCTTTCTGGTCCCTGTGGGGAAAATTTTGTGAGTTTGGTTAAGTTAGTTTTAGGTTTCTTTGCTTTGCTTAGTGAATAAATGTGTGTGAGAAAAAATTGGAAAAGAATAGAGTTTGAACGTGTGGATATTTGATGATCCTTTACAAAATCCCCTATTTAAACTATGTTGTATTGTTCCTTTCTCAAAAGAAAAACATGTGCAGATTATGGGCCACTTTCTATTTTTCGTAGTTAATCTATTTGATCAACTATAGGGAGATGGTGAATTTTAAATAGGGAGCATTCATATGCGTACCTAGGATCACCGGAAGGTGCAAAGGTAGCATAGATTACTTGCTCTTCTATAAACAATTCAATCCTAGTCTTGAAAATCCTAGTGCAAAAATTGAACTAGACTAAAAATTTTACACTAGAAAAAAGAAAATTAGCTATGCATGTGTGTTCTTGGGCCACTTACATTGGCTAGCTATCCAGGTGTGTTAGTACCAAAATTTTCAAAACATAATTTTTTTTCAGAATGAAAGTTATTTCCCCCCCTACTTAAATTAAGTGTGAACTTTGCAAAAATCAACTTGAAATAAAACTGACACTAAGCCTACAAAAGGCAGCTAAGAGTGAGCTTTAGCAAGCTACCGGGTACCACAACTAGTGTTGGAAGTTGTAGTAGGGGCTGCCAAGAAATTTACAAGCAGGAAAAGATAGAAACATTGGAGTAATTTCTCATTCTATATTTTGCGCTCAAAAAGCTGAAACAAGCACGATGTCTACACGGGGGTCAGCTCTAAATGTGTGCCTTGTGCATCTGTGGAAATAAAAAGCATGCAAACTCCTGGAAGAAATTTTTTGAGTTTTTCAACTTCAGTCTGTCACTTGGGATGAAATAGGGATTGCAAGAGAAAACATGGGAAATTCAGCTGCAGTCTACAGCATAGATGAAGGTCTCTGGAAAAAAGGAAGAACCACATAAACATGGTAATAAAATTTAGTGGAGTCGCAAATCCTGTTGGTATGTGTTTGGTGCACATATGTATGAAATCAAACCAACTTAAGGGGTGTGGTCTACCCACCTAAGTTATTGGTAACAGGTAGAAAAAGAAGTGGAGTCAAGCAATTTAGTGGAACAAGCTAGAATTATAAGCACACTAGATAGAGAAATAGCATGCATATATAAAATAAAACTAAACTGAAAACTAAAATGAATAAAAATGAGCTCTGAAAAGAGTCAAACAACAACAATAATACAAACGGTGAATCTAGGCCCCTATTATTGAGCGCTAGTATTAATAAGAGTGAAAATTTACCCTGTTGTCAAAGGGCTCCTAGAAAATGGGTTCTAAGTGTCACTACAAGGATTCTTTTATCCCAAGCTTTCCTTGATGAGATATCCATCTCTCTCTATTGTGGTGGACTAAACTTGTTGGATGGCCAACAATTGAGCCCCCTCTATCTTCAGCTCTGAATCACACACTTATTGTATTGCTTACGAAATTCTAGCTAGCATAACAATGTGTTCACCCATTCTTCATCTCATGGTGGCCTTATATAGGAGATTTCAAATCCTCCTTCCATCCCCTGGTACATTATGGATGGCGACTCGAGGGAGGGGTATGATTCCTTTTTTTGCTCCAAATATTCCATTATGTGCTCACTTGATGTTTAAGGAGGCATTGGTGGTTGTCCTTAGGCGGCTTCAAGTGAGGAATCATTTGTCCTTCACTTTGTGTGGCCCCGGAAAGAGACATTTTTCCATTCTAAAGATTGCATGCATTTTCGTCCATAAGGCACACAAAGGCACTCTTCACGAAGGATAATGCATGAAAAAGAATTTAGGAATTTTTAAAATTTGATTTTTCCTTAGACCTTAGATATTTTTAAATACTTTCTAGATTTTTTAATGTCTTCCAACCCTGTAAATCCTTTTTCTTGACATTAGATAATTTCGTCTTCTACTGTACAATTTTCCAGTGTTAACAGTAGGTAAGTGGAATTAATGATTTAGATGAATAGGTGTTTATAAAATTTTCATTGGGTTATGGAGTCAAAGTTACTTTGAAACAGAACAGAGTCAGATTATAAGGAAAGTGTTACAAGACAAGATAGGTGAGCAATATTAAATCTGAAGGCTAAATGGTGAAGTGGTTTTTCAATCAAGATGAAGGAGAAATTAAGAATTCCTTAAACCAGATAATGAAGAAGGATGAAGGGGTAAATTGGGATCAGAGGGAAATTAAGGATTCTCTAAACTGGATATCAGAAGAAAACATAGAAATGCACAACAGCTAAAAGTAGATGGTAATTAAATAAATTCTACAGTAAAAATCCCATTATAACATTTAAATTTAGAAAACATTCAAGTTTATGGAATACTTAAGAAAAGAACATGAACAATTGAAATTATACTTCACTGAGATAGCTCATAACATGAATCCTGTAAAGAATTTTCTTTATTATTGGTTCAGTCTGTCAACTGGAAATTGATACAATAATCCTTTGGCAAGAAGATCATTCATCTAACAAAATTATCATAATTCCACACTTAATCGACCCTTTGATACTTAAAATGATAGAGTATTTATACAAAACCTTAAAAAATATAATATCAACCTATTTAGGATTTATTCAAGGAAAAAAAAATCTTAACGTAAAAGGGTAGTGACATTTTTCAACTGACTAATATCTGGCCCTATTTCTTTTCTTGTTGTTTTTTGTTTGTTTCATGCCGACTTCTTCTTTCATGTTTTCTTCTCTTTCACGCTGTATTTTTTCGATATTTTTTTCTTTCATCTGTTTTTCATAGTAAATCACACTAATATTCTCGCGTTTCTTCATCTGGGTTTGGAATTTCATTATATTGTGGTAAAACTCATCATGTTTCTATGTCTTTAGTAAAAGTGTATTTTTACTTTGAAAGACATGTTTTAAATTTATAAAACTAAAAGTGTGTACTGGAGAGCACTTTGTATGAACTTGTTATTGCTAGTGTAGATGTTTTATCCTAGGTAACAACCATTGTCTCTGTTTCAATTGTCTCTTTTTGTTGTACATAATATTATGTTGAGTAAGTTGTTGTTGAATTCATAATCTATGAGTATGGGGTAAATAGGTTTGGAACTAGTATCAAATTTTTTATCCATCTCTTGGTTACCGTAATCACCTGCAAAAATAAAAAGCTATAAATAAAAGCAAAGGTTTGCAGGGAGGTGAGCTAGCTTCAATGAACTGGTGGGTTTGTGGAAGGGGTTCGGTCTGCAGTGAAGCTTCATCTCTCGTGGGAAATGGCTTTTAGTCTCTTTTTGCAAATCAACAGAAATAAGTAAATGAACATAGTAGCCAAAATTTCATATTTGAACACTTGGTGGTTTTCTTTATGGCATGGGAGGTTTATTGCGATGGTTTCTCGCATAACGTGAGGTTATGGTATTTCAAATTTTGGCAGTTTCATCATAATGCGTTTGGAAGAGGATTAGTCATTTATCTCATAGCCAAAAATAGATTGCCGGTTTTGGAAAGGAGGGGTGAGATAAGATGTGGTGGTGCCACGTGGTAGAGGAGTGGGGGCATGAAACCACCCTTTTCACACCCCCCCTGGTTTTAACATTGGAATGTCGGGGGATGCGAAACTAATTGTAGGCCATTAGATCTGTTGGCAGCAAACAGACAACTCTCAGGGTTTCGTGTTTTCAAAAGTAGTGGGGTCGGGTAAATTATTCATGTGGAAGGGTAAATTGATAGCAGAGCATTTTAATATAAATACGGGTCGGGGAATAATATTAGGGGTTTATCAAATATATCAGGCGGTAGGTTAGAATAATTTCAGGAAATGTATTAAAGTAGAAGGGTTAAAATGATATCTGGGAGGGGTTAAATAAAGTGGGGCTAGACATATAAACAAAATGTTTAAAATGGAAGTATATAAAGTAGGGGGTTTTTAAAATGAAAGTGGAGTTGAGTAAAAGATTAAGGCAAAGGAGTTTAAAATGAAATGGGGAGGGAGGGGGAGCGATTTAATATGGTACCTTAAACTATGGAAAAAGTGTGTTTTGGATGTTTTATTTCAATAATGAAGAGTTATTCAAGGGGAAGGGGTTTTACTGGGGGGAAAGGATTTAGAATAAGGGGAAAGGGGTTTTACAAGGAGAAATGACTTCCAAGAGTGGAAAGAAGTTTTTTAGCAAGGGGGAATGGTTAGAAAGTTATTAGTGATATGAGATAAACCAAATGATGGTTTGCATAACTTGTGAAAGTATTCTATCTACCCTTTATTTATCCTCACATTTTTTATTTCTTTTATTGGGTGAATTTGAGCTTGCTGACCCTTTTATTTTATTTTGAGAAGAAAACTGACTTATTTCTCACCTTGTATCTTTCAATGGCTCAGATTAAACTTATGAGCTCATATTAATTCTCTACCTAACTACTGATCTGCCAAGATTAAATGGTTTTGTCAGATCTTTATTCACTAACTATCATGACATGAAATTTAAAGGCATGAATAATCAATATTAAACTGTATGATTATCATGAATTGTGGAATTTTGGACAAGCTACACACAATTCTATTTGCAAAAGTAAAATAACTAAGAGTAGTGGCATTTGAATGTGCAACACTTTCGGATTTTTTGTTTCTTTTTGTGGGGTTCATATCTTATATCCTTTTTTATCTTATTTTCTTTTGTTCCTTTGATTTTTCTTTTAGGACATACCCTCTTTTCATTTTTTTAATATGGAAAACATTTGTATAAAGAAAAGGTATGTACAATATTACAAGACGTAACAAAGCCAATTCAAAATTATGGTCCCTATTATTATAGGACCGTATCACTTAGGAACACAAAACTCCTCTGGTTTCTCAATATTCCTCTCTTATTGGCCACAATGTGTTTGGAGAAAGGATGGCTAAACAAGAAATTTTTGGAAAATATGCCTTCAAAGGTTATTTAGAATTTCCCAAACCATAATATCTCTAAAAAACCTGCAGTAGGTTTTTGTAAATAAGGATTTTAGAAATGACAAAAAACAAAATTGAAAATTAATTTCGATCTCCGCGGGAACAATTTTTGAAAACACTAGATAAAAACTAGAAAATCAGGAAAATATGCCTGCAAAGATTCATTCAAATCTCCCAAACCATATCAAATTTTAGAAAACTGAGAGATTTTTTTGTATATGAGGATTCTATCAACAAAAACCTATTTTAGTTTTTGAAAATTCATTCTTAGTTGTTTGTAAACCATGTTTGAAAGTATTTTATTCTATAGGGTAAAAACATAGTTTTAACTGACCATGAAACAAACATATGACCTAGAGGTGGAAGAAGACATGGAGGTGGGAGATAATTGGAGATTTTCAAACCATCATAATAATAATCCTGTATAAAATCCTGAGAGAAACTACAAGCTTAAACACCAATTTTATTTTTCCCTTATGAACAATTATTAAGAAAAATTTATATGTGATAACAACTTCAAGCTTTCTATGTTCTCTTGAATGAGAATCATGAAAGACTATTTTTTGTGCTTCCCTAAGATACAAGCATCAAATTTCTTAAGTTTCCTAGGAGTTATCAAAAAACTAGTAATAACATTTTTCTCAACAAGAAAATGTTGTTATAGTTCAAGTTTCCAAACATAACATGTCATAAAAAAATTGATGGAAGTGATGTACCTTCATCATAGTGAGAACTATATGAATTTTTTTTTGCATGAGAAGAGGTTCCTTGTAGCTTCATAAGTCTTTCTTCTTCTATTCCAGTCATGACAAGTGAGTGATCTGACGCTTTTTTGACCTTAACCTTGCCATCAAATATGTTAATGGAGTGTCCTTGTTGGCAGATGTGGACCAACGACAAAAAATTTCTCCTCAAATCCGGGAGGTATAGAAAAATGTGTACAAGAAATTCTAGTAGACTAAGAAATTTGAGCCTGATGGTGCTAAGCCCTTATGGCTTCATTTTTGACTTGTCTATGAAGTATATTGCTTCATCAACATTATCAATGAATTCTTCAAATAAATATCTCCTAAAAGTCATGTGTAAAGTTTCTCTTGAATCAAATGACCAAGAATATCTCTATGAAGAATGTGAAGCATTGAATAAGTCCTCAACTACACCAATGTTGCAATGTGACTGTTATAGGCCATTTTTTCACATCTAGTCAATAGGCCTACAAACTAGATCAATAAACATCCATGAACATGTTGTCATCGTCCCTTCAAAAATCCTTAAGGATTAACTTTCAAAAAATTTTAATTTTTTGGGATTAACTACTAAAAATAAATGTTTTAGACCTAGTTCAACTTTTCCCTTTCGCCATTTGTGTTTAGCATTAGTTTCTCCATTCCACGTCAGCACTTGATAGCATGGGTTTCTCCCTTTTGTAGGTGCACTAATTATAGAAATTCAGGAAAATTAAAAATAATTTTGAAGATTCATATTCTATATGATTATAAGAGTTGTTTTAACCATTTACCATTGATAATAAGCTTGAATACTATCTTATCCTATCTTGGATATTTCACCTCTTATCCCTTCAGCTCATCCTCCGATCCTATGTGGATCTCAAGCCCATAACAGTAAATCCTAAATGAGAATCCTTATCCTACAAATTTATTGTCGTTCATAGCATCAACGTTGCCTTTTGGATACTTATCATTCCATTATGTTGCTACCTTGGATCTAAAGGAGTCATCTTTTTCATGCATTAGGGTTGATATTGAAGTGTGCTTTATGAAAAGGAATGACATGTCAACTTGGGCAGACTTCTATAAGATCAAATTCTATTTATTGTTTTAAAATCACTCCTATTTCTATTAATAAAAGGAGTATATTTTGTTTCTATATGTGTTATTTTATGTTTAAATTCATGTATTTCAATTCCTTGCCAATTCATTTAATAGAGTAATTGAATTATGTTATGTAGATTATTATCGATCATTTTCCCTTTTTAGTCTTCTGTGCATATTCTAATCATAAGAATTTGAGCTACAATTGGAGATTACAATCAAGGAGGAAATAAAATATTAAGAAATATTCCAAGTAATATTCTTTCCCAATATTTAATTTCTCTAATGAGAACTCTGTTATTTTTTTCTTCTGTTTTTCTAGTCTAGAACACTAGATCTAGGGAACTCACCGTCATCCACAATTGTAAATTCTGCATAAAAAATTGGCTACTCCACTGGGGAAGCATCCCTTTAGTTTTTTCCTTGAATTTAACATTTTTTTTCACCTCTTAAAGAGAGCTTTATTGACTTGTTCAAAATTTTATTGACCTTATGAAAAAATCTTCTTGAGCTTCATTTTATTTATTGAGTCATTTTTTCATTGAAATTTCCCTAATGCATCTCTTTGTTATGAAACATAACATCCCAACTCACCTTAGCCTTCTATATACCTACATTAAAGTGCACATTCTACTATTGTTCACTTGTTCTTATCTAGTGTTACCTTCACTGCAACGCACATTCTCATGATCATCACTTTCATTGATCCAATGTATTTTCATTGCAGTTTACATTCTCTTGTTCTACACCTGCACTGCAGCGTACTATATCCTAGTTTGCACCTATGTTGACCTAACAGGATGAAAAAAAAAAAATGTTGCCTTGATCTTTGATTTTATTTGTTACATAATGTTTTATTGATTTTTATAACTTTGTTGGTGTCTCTTAATGATCTGTATTTATCCTGGAACACAACAGAATACACATATAACCATGAACACAAAGATGTAGCAGAAATAATGCTTCCTTTTACTAAAATCAAATTACTGAAATGTGCTTACAAACGTAATGTAAACAAACAGCTAGGGAAATGGTAGGATTATCTCTCAAAAGATATATGGTGGCTACAGGCCTATGAATTGTGCTACAAAACAAATGAATCAAACATGCATATAGGAGTAATAGAAATGAGTGGGTGAGGGCACTAGTAGCGTATCCCTAAGAAGAGATGTGACGGCACCAAGCCTTTCCACTATGTTACAATGAGGCTCGAAGGCTTATTTATTGTTTAGAAACAATGAAAACCAAAAACATCCGAAAACCTAACCCTAGGAGATCAAGCGCCAAAACTGTGGGTCCCATTTGGGTAAATTGGTGTTTCAACTTCCTAGGGACATAACTTTGGCACTCAATATCCATTTGATGCACTCAATAGCTTGTTAAAAAGATCTATCCAAGGAGTACAAATTTTGGTGTAATAAAAATTGTTCCATGGACCCATGTTTCTCCCAGTTTTCCCAAAAAACGTCCTTTAGGGCCTAAAAACGGCTCCAAAAATTTAGGACTCGAAAAACTACTAAAAATAGTAAGTTTTGCTGCAACTTAAAAATGGAAACAACTGATGGTGGGGGTTAAAATGGAATAGGTGGATGGCCACCAATATCCACCTAAATAATTAGGGCGCCAAAATGGTTCTGGGAGTGCAGGACTCGAAAACATGCTAAAAATAGTAATGGAAGTGAAAAATTGAAATAATTTTTTGTGTGGGCCCAAATGGAATTGGTGGGTGGCCACTGATATCCACCTAGATCATTCCGCCCTCCTTAGGAAGCAATGGTACCTATTGCATTAAGTTCCTACATGGGGGGGGGGGGGGGGGGGGAATTCTACTGAACTTGGTATTGGATTTGTCCAGGATGTCACATACCTGTTGGCGGACGTGCTGGATATAGATGTGCCATCAATGGGTAGTCGTTGAAGGATCTACGAAAATTTATCCATCATCCTATTCCTCTGTTTCTCGAGGGCCTCCTTGAGAAATATTTTGATAGGATCTCCTGCTCACTTGTCCTTCTTTCCTTCCACCATGGGGGGTCGTCAGGGTTTGCGAGGTTGATCATGTAGTGGTTCAACTAGATTGAACCCAAAATCCTTATACCCTGACCACATTGGGGACATGCAAAGAAAAAAAGAGAGAGATCAGACTAGCTCTGATTCCACTGATCCAGATTTATGCAGGAATGTAATAGAATACACATATAACCATGAAAATAGAGATGTAGCAGAAATAAAGCTTCCTTTCATTAAAATCAAATTACTCAAATTTTCTTACATACATAATGTAAATAAACAGCTAGGGTGTTGGTAGGATTATCTTGAAGAAGATATGTGGTAGCCAAAGGCCTCCGAACTTTATTCCAAAATAAATGACTGAAACACGCTTATAGGAGTAATAGAAATGAGCAGGAGAGGGAACTGGTAGCGTATCCCTGAGAAGAGATGTGACAAATCTAGGCCTCTCCACTGTGTTACAATGAGGCTCGAAGGCTTATTTATTTTTGCGAAACAATGTAAAACCTGAAACATTTGAAAACCTAACCCTAGGAAATGAAGCGCCAAAACAGTGGGTCCCATTTAGGTAAATTGGTGTTTCAACTTCCCGTGGACCTAACTTTGGCATCCGATCTTCGTTTTGCGTGCTTAATAGCTAGTATAAATATCTATCTAAGGAGTACAACTTTCAGTGTGAGAAAAATTGGTCCATGTACGAATGTTTCCGCCAGTTTTCCCAAAAACCCTCGTTTAGGGCCTCAAAATGGCTCTGGAAGTTAAGGACCCAAAAACCTACAAAAAATATTAAGTTGTGTTGCAACTTAAAAACAGAAAGAACTGATAGTGGGGGTTCAAATGGAATAGGCGAGTGGCCACCAATATCCACCTAGATCATTAGGGCCCAAAAACATCTACGGGAGTGGAGTACCCGAAAACCTACTTAAAATAGTATGTTGTTGGTGATCCAAGTGGATTAAACAGGTATAAGTACAAGTGGCTCAACACAAAGGGCGCTAAAATCAAAGTGTTCGGATTGTTCTCGAGCTAGGGTCAGGTTAAATATCTCGTCGTCCTGATCGTGGTGGTGTGAATGGTTTGTCAAATCGAGCTCGTAGGAAAAATTTAGGAGCAGTCAAAGTTTCGAGTTGACTTGGTGACTAGGCAACCTTAAGGAAGGTGCAAATTGGACCAAACTCGACCACCAAATTCCAACACATTCAGGCCAGATTCTAGGAAAAATTATCGCCTAGTTAATTTGACTCCTACGATCTAATCGAAATTTTGGAGAATGCTCAGTTTGTTTATGTAACAAAAAATTATTGTAAAAAAAGGCCAGCAGGCCACGACCCCTACCAGCCTCCCTGCACCATATCACAATATATGTTTTTTTATAAACCAAAGCTCGTGGGAGTTGAACCCACCACCGATGGGTCTACCGGACCGCCCACACAACGGCTCCACATTCCGCAGCACCAAACAACCACTACTCCATACTTAAAGCAACAATGCCGAATGTGGGGCAGCGGGCACAAGTCCAAAGTATCCACCTCCCAAAACAGCGGAACCATGTTCCAAAACACTAAAACATATATATTGAAACACACCACTCATATTAAAGTTGTGGTTAAGTTTTAAACCACATACCATTTAAAACTAAACCATATAATAATGGTTGTGTGTTTAAATTTTTTTATATGCAGTTGGGATGTAAAAGAAACAAAGACATGTCCATTTAAAAATATGTAACACTATGTTGGTAGGGGGTAGGATTTTATCCCCTGACCTCCTCTCCAACAATTTATATATTTACCAATCCACCACAACCACCAATGTTGTGAAATCTGCTCGTGACTTCCTATTTAAACCCAATTTGTCAGTGCGCCCAAGCCAGCGGAAGATGGAGCAGTGAAGAGCATGCATGTATTTCAAATTTTTGTGATTTTTATTTTGTAGGTACATTTATGCATGCAAATCAAGGAGGTGGAACCATGAACCAAAAAAGAGCCAGGTGGAACCTTGATTGAGCCCAACTTTCAAGAGGGCGAATTTTTGACTTTGTCCAAATGGGACAAATTTTATGTCGTTTTTGCATTACTCAACGCTGCGAGTCCAATGACGTGCTTAGTTTCTTCATTTGATTTTTTTATTTTTCATCCAATTTTGGAAGTGGGTTATGCAGGTGTCAGATTTCCACAAGTCAGAAATCGTTTTCACCTTTTTTGATGCCACAAGATTGATGGTGTTTTCAGATTTAGCCGTAGAGTAGCTCAGCCTTCAGCAAACGGCAGCATGAGGTATATGATGTGGATTTCATGTACTTCTTCATTTATTTCTCTTTGAGTTTCATTATGTCTTGTAGATCTCGGTTGATACATGAGTCGTGGGATATTACCTTGTGTTGTTATTGATGTATTTTCAGCTATGGATTTATGTCATGTATGAGATCCCTTTTATGCCACATTGGTGGGATTCTTGTTTTCATATGTGTATTGTTGAGATCCCTTGTTTTCCAAGATTGGCAGGTTACTCTTATTTATTACATGTCAGTTATGGTCATACTGATAGGAGTCCTTATTTATGTATGGGAGTTCCGAAGTGGAACATCTCTTAAAGAAGTCAAGCCACTCCTCCGTGAGCGATATTTTTCCTTGTATGTCATAGGGAAACACATCCATGTACATATTTTTCTTACAAAACATAATGCAGCGGTCTACACCATCTTGAAACTGAGGCCTGGAGATGTAGTCCCTCTTGGGCGAACTCCATCATCAAACAATGTGTTCTTATGTTTGCTGATCTTGTTCATTTATGTACCTCTTATTTATAGCTAAAATTGTTCATTTCATTTCATTAACATCTTAATTGAATGAAATTCTAATTATTAGCCGAAGTAAAAGGTCTTTGTTAAGGGTATCAAGAATTTACCCTGGATCAGTTGGAAGTGAAAATGAGAAAGAATTTATGGTGCAGGTCGAAATCGAATAGGTGGGTGGCCACCGATACCCACCCGGATCACTTAAAAACCATATTAATGTTTTCATTTGGATGTATTACCCTTTGGTAATAATTTCTTTGGTTTTTTATGTTTCTTATCAAATCAGGTCTTTGTAAACATTTTTCTGGATTATTTATTGGATTGGAGAAACTTATATTGTATTCATATTCTATGTGATTTATTTTATCAATTATCTTGTTGCATATAAGTTTTCTTTTCATTTGAATATTAAGAGAAAAGAAAAGAAAAATAATAATTTGCATTGCATATAAGGTTTTGATTCTGATTGGAATAGTGTAGTTGGGGAGATCGCTTGTTTCCTCACTAGTTTGTTGTATTGTTGATTGATGTCTTCTTCCACTACTTAGCTAGGACTTTCAGTGTTAAAAGGAAAATGAAAAGATTTTATTTTCATATATTAGTTTCATTATAAGCGTGTTCATGTGACATCAAGTTTCAAGCCTTGAAAACTAAAACTTAATTCTAGATAAACTCTAAAATTCAATAAATTAACCTAATAGGGATTTGAAATGTAATGTCATACATAGAGGTCTAGGCCACGGACTTATTTTGATGTATTTAAATGTAGGAGATGTCATTATTTATCATCATTACATTCAGGGGGTGATATATTTTTCCATGTACGTAAGTGTACAGGACCGTTCTCCACGAACCTTTGGGTATATCAGATGGGGCTTCACGCATGAAAATTATATGGAAACACTCTCATCACATGGTTACAAATCAGGCAAGAGCATTATGATCTGAGCTTCCACATACCTTTGGGTATATTTTGGAAGTCCAAACTTGGTTTATATGCTGCCATAGGTAACTGAGTCGACCACTTTCTACACTATGATACATCGAACACAACATTCGGGGAGATTCCCTATATGTATGTAAATCCTTGGCTTTCTAAGTGGTATATTGTAGTTCACAATTACTTAGTAAAATATTTTTCATGATTACCCCTATTTTCTTTATTTGTGTATTTATTTTCTAAAATCAATTACTTGATTGTGGAATAGCATCCTCACCATGGAACAACTCCTTACTTGATCTTAGGTTGAGACTAATGGAAACAATTATTTAGTCTATCAGTCAAGGAAACCCCTATGATGGGAATCCTAGTTCTTATCCTCCTTTTGGAAATATTGGAGATCCTTACATGGAAACATTCTCCCTTCCCAGATTTACCATAGGTTTACCAGATTATTTATTTTCAACTTCCTTCATTCTGAATGTCCAAACTACTTCTCAACCAAGTAGTCCTCCTTCTGAAGAAGTTAATCATAAAGCTGAGCCTTTTCCCTCTTCACCCATTGTTTATTCATCACTTTATTCCTCCTCACCTTATAAAATACTTGATTCTAGTAACCAGGAATTTAAGATGAAGAATAAAATGACGAAGAAGAAGAAGAAAAATAAGTAATGGGGAAACTAAGAAACCATTGCTACCAATGCAACTAGTATGGAGGAACCTTCTAGTCATCCCTTCAAATTTAAATTCCCTTGCAAGTTATGTAAGGGTTACCACATTCTTATAGATTTTACTGGTGTTCCCAAGGTACTATAAGTGTTGTACACAGGCTCACATCTGCCTTTTTTTTCATCTTCTGTTGTGTAACCAGCTCCAGAAAGAGAAGAAAAGAGATATAAACGCCTTAGAAATGAGCCACTTTGAGGGGGAAACCTCCAATACATTACATAAATGAACAATTCTTGGATGATACAATTCACAAAACCTCCTTTCTATATATAGGAGTCCATGGGGCCATAATGTAATACTAGTGGGCCACAATGTAATCCTAGCCGACCTAACAATAATAATTTAAGGGCACAATAATAACAAAATGGGGGTTACAAGGGTACAATAATAACAATAAGGGGGTTACACTAACAATAATAAGTGACTATACTAGTGATATAGGGACCTAACATGCCCCTCTCCTTCAAAAAAATGTTGTCCTCAATGCTTGAGTAGCTCCGGGTGCTTCTGTATAAAATTCTCATCCTCCCATGTAGAATCTTCAGTGGGTAAGTTCTTCCACTTGATGAGATACTCTGAAATTGATCGATTCCGTAGTTGTCAAGTTCTTTTTTCCATGACTGCTTCAGGTTCCAATATGATTTTCCCTTCCCCATCAAGTTCTGGCAATACTGTTTGAACTGGAAGATTTTCACCTATAACCTTCTTTAAGCATGAAACATGGAAAACTGGATGTACTCGCGAAGAAGCAGGAAGCTCCAATTTGTATGCTATAGTACCAATCTTTTGCAACACCTTGTAAGGACCATAGTACTTTGGCGATAATTTATTATCCTTCTTTGCTTGCTTGAGGGACATTTGTTTGTATGGTTGTAGCCGTAAAAATACCCAATCTCCTACATCAAAACTTCTCTCGCTACGATCTTGATCTGCCTGTTGTTTCATTCGATTTTGTGCCAAATTCAGGTTATCCTTTAAGAGTTGGAGAACTTCTTGCTGATGCTCGATGTGATCTTCCACTGCTTGAACCTTCGAATTTTCCCTTAAAGATGATGTAATGGATGGTGGATGATATCCATAAAGTGCCATAAATGGGGTCATTTTTGCTGCAGTATGGAAGGAAGTGTTATACCACCATTCAGCAAGAGGTAACCACTTGACCCATTGTGTTAGTTTATCAGATACAAAACAACGAAGATATCCTTGAAAACATTTATTTACTATCTCAGTTTGACCATCAGATTGAGGATGATAAGATGAGCTATGAGCTAATTGAGTACCCAAACAAGAAAATAACTCCGTCCAAAAATTTCCAGTAAAAATGGGATCTCTGTCGCTCACAATAACCCTTGAGCTTCCATGTAGCTTTTGAATTGTGTCCATAAATGTAGTAGCAACTGTACTTGCTTTAAATGGATGAGATAATGCACAAAAGTGTGCATACTTGGTAAGTCTATCAGCTACCACCATGATGACACTCTTTCCTTCGGACTTAGGTAAACCTATGATAAAATCCATTGAAATCTCCTCCCAACGTTGACTTGGAATGGATAAAGGTTGTAGAAGTCCCGGGGTCTTAATTGTTTCCACTTTATTCTGCTGGAAAACCAAACATTCAGCCACAAACTTTTGAATATCAGATTTAAGGCCATCCCAAAAAAAATCTTTCTTCACCCTGTGGTAAGTTTTTAAAAATCCTGAGTGTCCTCCTAAAGGAGAAGTGTGCAATTCCAGAAGAATATTTTGTTTTAGTTGGGAATTCTTACAAAGATATAAGCGATATTTGTACCATAAGGAATCATTTTCCAACTAAATGTATCAGATGTACTAGGATCTTGCTGCAACTTTTGAATGAGTGTCCATACATCTTTGTCCTTCTTCCATTCATCTCTTTCTTTGGTTATCCAATACGGTTGGATAATAGAAATGGCACAAAGCAATGCTTCCACCTCTTCATTCTTTCTTGAGAGTGCATCTGCAACAACATTAAGCTTTCCTTTTTTGTAGATTATTTCAAAGTCATAACCCAACATCTCTGTGACCCATTTTTGCTGCTCTTCTGAAGATAGTCTTTGTTCCAAAAAGTGTTTAAGACTATCATGATCAGTTTTTACCTTGAAGTGTCTTCCCATTAGGTAAGTTCGCCATTTCTTTAGTGCATGTAGTATTACTAACATTTCCTTCTCATAAATAGGTTTCTGTAAATACTTTCCTTTGATTGGACGACTTTCAAAAGCAATGGGTCTTCCTTCCTGCATTAAAACCGCACCAATTCCATTTCTTGAGGCATCACATTCCACAATAAAGGTTTTTGTGAAGTCTGGCGTAGCTAAGACCGGTGCTAGGCACATTGCCTCTTTAAGATGTTCAAAGGCCTTAGTTGCTTCAGGAGTCCATGAAAATGCATCTTTCTTCAATAATGTTGTTAGAGTTGCTGCTATTCTCCCATAATTCTTAACAAACTTGCGATAATAGCCTGTTAACCCGAGAAATCCTCGCAACTGCTTTATTGTCTTGGGGACTTTCCATTCCTTAATGGCTTTAATTTTGTTAGGGTCTACTTTAACACCTCGTGAGATATAATATGACCCAGATATTCCACCTCTTGTACTCCAAAGAAACATTTGGATGTTTTTGCATATAATTGTTTCTCCTGCAATAGTTTGAGCACCCTGTCAACATGTTCAACATGATCCTTCAAGACCTGCTGTAGATTAGTATATCA
The DNA here is from genome assembly GCA_034641835.2 of Pinus albicaulis. NCBI lineage: Eukaryota > Viridiplantae > Streptophyta > Pinopsida > Pinales > Pinaceae > Pinus > Pinus albicaulis. The sequence continues at coordinate 1,385,723,246 of CM076584.1, forward strand.
TCAAAAAATACTAGCACAAATTTTCTAAGGAAGGGTTTGAAAATGGAATTCATCAACCCTTGAAATGTAGAAGGTGCATTGTTAAGGCCAAAAGGCATGACCAAAAATTCATAATGACCCTCATGAGTTCGAAATGTTGTTTTTTGAATATCTTCAGTCTTCATTCTAATTTGATGATATCCTGAACGAAGATCCAACTTGGTAAAATAAATTTCTCCATGTAATTAATCCAATAATTCATCAATCACAGGAATGGGAAATTTATCTTTAATGGTGAGCTTATTGAGCTCCCTATAATCCGGACACATTCGCCATGATCCATCCTTCTTGTGTGCCAATACTACAGGAGTAGAGAAAGAACTTTGACTAGGTTGAATTATACCCGCCTCTAACATTTCTGCAATCATACGTTCAATTTCGCTCTTTTGGACATAAGGATATCTATAAGGCCTGATGTTTGGAGGAACACTTCCTGGAATCAAATTAATAGCATGATCATGATCACGAATAGGTGGGAGTCCTTTGAGAGTTTCAAACACCTTGGAATGATTGTCCAAGACTTGTTGGAGATCTGCAGAAATAGATGATTTTGATGTTGGAACTTCTAGTGAGCATAATTGTGCAATTACGCCTCACTTTTCTTTCTTTAGAAGCTTTGTCATGACATTAGATCTTATTATCTTTCCTGGCTTCCCCGCAATACCCCGTAATTCGACTTCCTTTCCTTCTGAAAAAAATTTCAAGAAAAGTTCTTGAAAATTAAAAGCTACCATCCCCAAAGATTGTAACCATTGTACTCCTAGTACAACATGAGCACCTCCCATAGGAATGGAAAGCATTGGACTAGTCAATACATATTCCCCCATGGTTAGCTTGATATTATGGCATTTTCCAGAGCGATTTATAGTTCCTCCATTTGCAACCATCACTTGACATTCTGGTGCTGGGTATAGGAAACAATTTAATTCCTTGGCTACCTTACTAATGAATAAAATTATGGGTGCTACCTGAATCAATCAACACTATTACCCTTTTCTTCTTGATATGTCCTTCTATCTTGAGTGTTTGAGGAGTGGTAATTCCTACCAGTGCATTACACGATATGGTCAGATTCATTTCTTCCTCTTCTAGGGCTGGTTCCTGGTGTATATCCTCTTCTTGTTCATTTTCTTCTTCCTCTTCACAATCTATGTAAAATAATTTCTTCTCAACACACTTATGACCTTTAGTGTATTTGCTATCACAACTGTAGCAAAGCCCTTTTTCTCTTTTTTCTTCCAATTGTTGTGGTGTCAACCTTGTAGGTTGTGGAAATCTAGGCATAGCAACACTTCCTTCTTTATAGAATAGAGTGGTAGGCTTCCTTGTCGCCATAATTTTACATTCAACTTTTCTTGCCAACCTGAATGCCTTCTCCAATGAATCAGGTTCCAAAACACGAACTTCATGTTGGATGTTATCCTTTAGAGTGCCTATGAAGAGATCAATCCTTTGTTCCTCTGGAATATCAGTTACCCTTATATTCAATTTTTGGAAGTCCTCAATGTGCTGCCCCACTAAACCCTTTTGTTTGAGATTTATCAATTGGCCAAAGAAGGTGTTGCTCTTTGTATCCTCATAATGTGCTATCATTTCCTCCGTAAAAATTGACCAAGTGACAATTTTTTTACGGGAGCAAAGCCATCGATACCATACAAATGTATTTTGTTCTAAATGTAAAGTTGCAATGCGTACCTTTTGTGTGTTTTTCACGTTATGGAGATCAAAATATTGCTCCACTGTAGTATCCATGTTACAGGATCCTTTCCATCAAACTTCCTCATATCCATTTTTGGAATATGGTGGTTCTTCCCGCCAACATTAGAGTTTATGAAATCACGATTAACATTTATTTTGTTCTCATCATGAGGTTCTTCTACTATATTTTCGCCATTAGGAATCATTTCTAGTTTTAAACTTGTCATCAAGCCTTCCATGTATGCTTTTAGATCATTCTTCATGTTTTCCATGTTGTCTTTCATGTCATCCATCTTAGCTTCCATGCCCACTTCCATGCCATCCATCTTAGCTTCCATGCCATTCATCTTAGCTTGCACACCACCCATCTTAGCTTCCATGCCTTTCTTCAAACCATCCATCTTCACTTCCACACCTTTCTTCAAAACTTCCATTTCATTTTTTGTTGCTCTTTGCGAGAGTGAAAACTGTTGCATTTGCTCTTGTAGTTTTGATAGATCATGTTGCAATTCTTCATCTTCATGAGTCATAATAGAGCCTTCTGAAGGCTTAATGGGTGTTGAATTATTTTTAGGGGCCATTTTAGAATCCAATATTGATATCTATTCTACAATATTCCCTTGGAATCAATTCAACTTGATTATTCAAACAAGACTTATGCAATTCGGAAAAAAATACACACCTTTTACTTTCTTTGAGGAGCTCGATATTGAAATTGAATTATCTCTGTAATTGAAAATATTAGATATCTGCAATTCAGCCCTGTAGTAGCCCTCTAAAGCTTATTTCAAATTCCATAGGTCTGAACTGATTTGGATTCTCCAAGACAAAGTTGTGTCCAATCTCCCACAATGACCTAATTCTAGATTGGTTCAGTAGAGCGAACTTGTATGACTTGCCACGTGTCACTGTTTTGTCCTTTGTCTCTGAAATTTATAGCCACGAAACTACAGTCCATGTACTTGCAAAAAAAATTTACGGCACTCCAATCTGATCCCCAGAGAGAGAGTTATTGAACTTTTCCCATGATCACCTCTTTGAGATGAAATTCAGGAGCCTGAAAAAACACTACCTTCCACAAATCATATCTCCACAAATATTGCGAACCAAGCTCTGAAATTTCTTGAAGAATTTCCTCAGGATTTCAGCTTCGCACCATATGAATTTCAGATTCTGAACCTTCATAGAAAAAAATTATAGCGCAAATGCCACAAAGACCTGCTTAGGAGCCTGAAAAAAGACCTGACTTCCACAGATCATATCTCCGAAAATGTTGCGAACCAAGCTCTGAAGTTTTTACACAAGAGTACTCACGATTGTGGATTTGCACCCTAAAAATTTCATCTTCTGAAACTTCGTAGAAAAAATGTTATAGCGAAAATGCCACGATGACCTGTTTGGAGCAGCGAAACCCTAGAATCCAAAGCACTGATGCCAAATGTTGTGTAACCAGCTCCAGAAAAAGAAGAAAAGAGATATAAACGCCTTAGAAATGAGCCACTTCGAGGGGGAAACCTCCAATACATTACATAAATGAAAAATTCTTGGATGATACAATTCACAAAACCTCCTTTCTATATATAGGAGTCCATGGGGCCATAATGTAATCCTAGTGGGCCACAATGTAATCCTAGCCGACCTAACAATAATAATTTAAGGGAAAAATAATAACAAAATGGGGGTTACAAGGGTACAATAATAACAATAAGGGGTTTACACTAACAATAATAAGGGACTATACTAGTGATATAGGGACCTAACATCTTCAAGATATCATGTTGGTGACAAACCATCGAATAATGAGAATAAGGTTAATGGGAAAAAGGGTAAAATTATGTTTCCCTATAGGTTATGTGAATGGAGTAATCCTACTCACCTTTATCCTTATATGGATGAAGCCTCAAAATTTTCTAAAGTATTACAAATTCTTAGAAACGACTTTTGGTTGGTTACCGAAAGATTTCCCCTAATACTTCACTTGTTGATGAAGTGACTTATCAGAATATTGATCATATAAATCCCTCTCTCTCTGAATGTGAATCCTATGAGTCCATTCCTAACCAACCATTGGTTGAGAAAACGATTGACTCGATTCCACCTTCAATTGATCATACCTTTCTCATAGAGATTGAGTCTCATATCACTCAAGTACTTCTCGTTTCTTCATATTCCAATGAATAGGAGACATCTTTTCCTAGTTGCACGAAAATAATCCTATTCGCATAGCAGAGAGGATCATTTATCCCATTTCCATAAGAGAAGGGGGGATCTCTTCCATTCCCACGACACCCCCTCCAATTATTATGGTCACTTTGATTGGAGTCAACTGGTAGGATATTGTCTTCCTCCTTACATGCCCTTTCAAATAATAACACATGCTTATAGTATTACTGTACCTATAAAATTTATAGATGAAGGCACATTTTTTTGTAGCTACTTGTCAATGTTTCTCTGTAGCTTGTGACTATTACCCAAAATATGTTAGATTTTACTAGAGGAACCAATCAACTGTGAGGGATCCTTCATCAGTTTTCGATTAATTTGGGAGGATAGACATTTTATATTAATGTGATGGTAGTCCAAGGTCCTTTTGATTTTAAATTAATCATTGGGAAATACTATATTTTTGACATGGGAGCTATTTTCTCTTCACTCTTTCGTGTGATGTGTTTCCCACATGAAGTAGAGATTGTGATCATTGACTAGCTTTCGTTCGTTGGTCCTAATTTGACTCCTACCAACCAAATTCCCTAGATCGTAGTTATACGCAAGGGGTATCTTCCCCACCACAGGTTAATTATGTGGAAACCTGTTTTATGTTTTCATCTACTGATGATCTAGTAGGTGATGTATTGCATCATGTACTGGGTGCACTGGAGTGTGATCTTTCTTTTGGATTCCTTCTTATGTATCCTTTCCGGATCATTGTTCTTTCATATGATGATAACCTCATGGAATCCATGGATTCCTAGAGGCCATGATTGAAGTCCCATGAGCATAGTACCTTTTCTTGTGTCAAGCTCGTTAAAAAATAAAACAAGGTCCTTCAAGCAGAGTTTATTTTATTGTGTCAATCTTGTTAAAAATGAAACAAGGTTCCTTGAGAATAGTTCATTTTCTTTTCCCAAGATCATTAAAAATTGAAATGAGGTCTATGAAAATAATTTTTTTTCCTTCGTCAATCTCATTAAAAAATGAAACAGATTCCCTTCCAATTCGATTCTTTGATTAGATCTCATAAATTCCTAGTTGGGTCTTTCACATAATCTTGTAAATGAAGCTTTATTGCATTCTCCTCTTAGTAACCAGTAATATACCTAGGTGAATGAAATAAAGCTTGGTGAGCATGTACCTAGAATTGAGTCATTATGTCACTGTCATGCAAAAATATTTCAAGCATATTTTTTATTTATTTCAAGTATCTGTGAAAATGAAACTACCCTCAAGTACTCCCAGACATATTTTTTCTCATGTTTCAAGCTTGTTAAAAAATGAAGTCATCTTCAAGTATTATCAAGCATAATTTCCACATGTTTCAAGCTTGTGTAAAGATGAAACCATTCTCATCCTCTCTCTTGTGCTCACCATTTTTATCAGCTTGTTCTTTCCGTATCAACCTTATTTTTCCCATTCCATTGTAACCATCTGCTTGCCCAATAATATTATTTTCACTTGGTTGGTCTACCCTTTCCTTAGGAATCGTTCTGATGAGTGGTATTATTATCTAGTGCCTTCAAATTTGAATGTTTGAGTAGTTTCATCATGACTGAAACTGGTTGATATCCTTTATAACACTCATTCATCCAAGAGGATTCCCATTTCAGCTCTTTTCCGAAGTCTCCCTAAACATGAAAATATTTTTGAGAACATTTCTTTCCGAACTCGTTAAACTAAATGAAAATAGGTCTAATCAGTATAATTTTAACCATTTTCGATATTGAGATAGATTTATTAGGAAAAGACAATACCTTAGATAAACATGGCTAATAGATTCTCCTCAGTATCATTTTCTTCCTTTTTGATATGAATAGACAATTTTATGAAAAGTGACCTTTGGAGTTTTATTTTTTGCCTCTATTTTAAACCCTCTAGATATGAAAATGGATTTGACTTATACCTTCGCTAGACTCGTAAATGTATCAAACAATGATGGACTCATCAAACATGACGATATCGAACCACTCCTTCTTAAGTTTCGTTAAAAATACTTAGAGCAATTCATAGAAAGGATGAAATTACAGTCGAAGCATATGTTATCCCATCCAATCTTGTAAAAAATAACGAGGTACTAACCATAAATGATTGGTGAATATGAGAAAACGAGATACTCAACCTATTAATGACAGTGAGTCTCTCTTGAACATGACACTCTTTCACTTCATCTCCGTGACTATTCGGTTGAGAAATATTCTTGTGTTTTTGGTTCATCATATGATATCAAAGCCTCCAAATTCACTTTTAGGTCAATGATTCTAACCCCATACAATGTTGTTAATATTTTCAAGAGAAGTCATTCAGTTGATACATGATGAAATATTCTTAAGAATACATTGATGCCTCACATTCCTAAACCAATTCCACATAAACATCATTTTGTATAAAATATTGATACTCATTTTGTGCCGTTGATGGGGAATACATCATGGTACTCCTGTGATTATTCATTTCGTATGGAAATCAACTCATTATCCAAGAATTTGACCTATAAAATCCCTTTGGTAACTTGGATCTTGCATAAATTAGTGGAAAGTTTCCTCACTCTGGGTGATAGGTCTACATCATTGGTCTTCGGCGAGAAGATTTTGTGTGGTTTTTGACATTATCTCATTAATTCACATGATTAGACCTATACATTGGATGATTGAGTGAATGAGATAGAAGACCCCAGATCTAGTTCCATCCATCGAGACTATTATTTCACGATTAACATAAATATTACAATGTATGATGGATATGATCATAAAAACAATCATTCAATCATGGGTCGACACCTTCTGCTCTAGAGATAGTGCGATATTTTTGGTAGGACTCCATTGGATTGACTAAATGGAGAATATGGAAACCCCCAAATCAGTGGCCAGCTTTGGACTCTCCTCTAGACTAGACAACCTTCACAGAGATCCTATGAAAATGTCCCATCAATAATAATGATGAACCAGAAAAAATCCAATGGGGGCACCTCCCCAAACATATGTTTTCTCTCAAATAAGCCTATTCAATTATTTTCACTTCAACTGAACAAGCTCTGGATACAATGTGGAAACATATATGGTACTCAAAGCTATAGACAAAGGTTTCCTTTTTCCTTTGGATCATTTAGTATGGGAAAGTCATCACTTGGGAAAATATCAGGAAAAAATGTTTGTTTGGCCAATATTGCTACCTCTTATGCTTAGAGGAGGAAGATTTAGCGGATCACTTGTGGAATTCCTACTCTAACTCTCAGGAGATATGGGATTGTCATCCAAAAGAATTCGGAGGTAGCGATCAGTCAAATAACAAACTGAAAGAATCAATTGAACAATGGAGATGGACACTCTTCAGAAATCCAATTTTCAACAGATCTTAGTGCATCTCCTAAGGATTAACTCTCTCGAACACATGGAAAGATAAAAAAAGTAGTATTCCAATCCAATAATATGCACATTGGCCATGTATGGAGAATGGTGATAATAAATATAAACGAAACTATATTACTCTCTCGCTGGATGGATGAATATTGGAAGGCTATAGGGAGGGAGTGGAAAACCTTAATTGTGCTCACCCTTAATCCGAGCCTCCTAGTTCTAGGATCCCCATCTCCTAGTGCCATTAGAGCTGACTCTCCAAATTTTTTCATCCGACCTCCTCTGGGTTTCTTGAAATTGAACTTTGATAGAGCCTCCAAGGAGAATTGAGGTCGGATGTCCTACACGGACTCATTCGGGATTACAAATGGTAGGTCATTCATTTTTATAGAACTTCATGTTGCAAAACCACCAATAATGTGGAATAATTCCTAGTGAAGGAAAAACGTCTCCAAGTAGCAATGGATGAGAGAGTGACCAAGTTATAGGTTAGAAGAGACACTGATATTGTGATTGAGTAAATGTTGCACAAACACATACACGGTTCACCCTTAAACAAGGTAATCAAGAGTTGGAGGCTTGAACTCATAGTTGAAAATATCCTTCCAAGGCTTGGGTCATTTGAGTACATAGTAATGGAGCATGTGGAAAGAGAGGGAAACAAAGTGGCGAAAAAAATTGAGAATTGGGGGTGTGAACACCAGGACCAGGATATCCATGGGGAATGACCCCACCCATGCAGGATGCAACTTTGGAGGATTTGAGGAAAACGGTGGCCTGAGAGGAGGCAGAATGACGAAAAATAGTTCCCGAGGGAACGTGGGGATTCACATGGGTGGCATGTGGAATAAACCAATTGAGCTCACCTTACAACTGACCGAAAGCACCTAGTATATGATGCTCATTAACATCGAGCATGATATTTTTTCCTTCATATTAGGAAGAATGAAGAGTGGTGGATTTTGGAAAGATATTGTGGGTGGAATAGTGAAGCCTGCCTCATTATGCACTAAAGAGAGTTTGGGAGATGGTGTGGGGAAATATATGAGCGGAGGTGAGTTCAGAAGGAGCTACCCGAGTTGGAGGACGAACAGACATAGACGCGGCCGCAGGGGTGTGTTTGTATGGTGAATTGTTCTTCAGAGGAGCAACACTACCAATAGGGCATGGGAGTAGTCTACGCACAATTTTATATCAAAAGAGGAGAGTTCAGACCTTGACGACATGGTTTTTAGCTCTAATGGAGATTAATTTCAACAATTTTCCTCCCATGCCTAAGAATAGGGTCTGGGGGTCTAGGGTGGTGTATTTTGGGTGTCAGGAGTGGTTTGTGGTAGGCAGTTGTGTTAAGAAAGGGGGTTAGTTGGCTCCAATGGAGGAGGTCTTAACCCCTTCTGGCTCTTCGAAGAAAATTGGGAATGGAAGGAACATAGAGAGGCTCTATGGTGTCATACTCTTGAGGATGAAACCAACCCACATGTTAGAAAATATTCGAGTGAGGCACTACCAAACTCTCAGAGGTTGATGGAGGGTAAGTCTCATGCTTGACTAGTACTGATATCTGTTATGGGTAGTGGCAGATAGAAGGAAGGGAGCTTTGAGGGCTCGCACTGTGAGGGCCGTCATGATGGTGGAGGCGGTGCGCATGGGGGGAGAAGAAAAACCTATCATGCTTTTCGGAGGGAGAAGAGGAATTTAGGGCCACCAAGCTACTATTGATCATGTGAGGAGGGGCTCGAATTGACGCTGAGGTTCTTGATGTGTCACCGTGGTCGTGGTATGCATCAAAATTGTTTTATGGGACAATGACGGGAGGTACTCCAATATGTGGTGGATTGTCTTGAGAATTTGGAACAAGTCTGTGAAGAAGATCATGTAGAACTAATATCTACACTAAAAAAATGCATTACTTCCAATAACATACTAGGGAGCACATGGTAGTGGTCGCATGAGGCTAGAATCTAATTTGAGAAAAGATTTAGAAACTAGAGAGTTGGATGACACACTTCTAGGAGCATGTCCAATGCTCCTTTCGCCCTTCACTACCTCCTAGTACTACTCTAGACAACCCAACCTACTACTAGCAATGGTCATAGGTGTGTTTATGTGTACACACTTTACTAGGGACTATCTTTTTACTAGGCCCTATGGCTTTTAAAACTGTGGACTTCCTGTCTTTTTATCTTTCTTTTTCACTCTCATATGCTATGAGCAATATTTAGAAAACCTTGCGGGGTCTGGGTGAGACAGTTTTTGTCAATTTTTATTACTTTAATTTGTTTTTATTTTTTATATGTCTTTAAATTGTGGTTTTGTAAATAATAGGTTATTTTTCTAAATGTAAAATATGCTAGCAAAATGATGATATTGATTATTATCTACTAAGATCAAATATGGTCCATGAGATTTTTAAAATGTAAGACAATACTCAAATTATTTGTAATGTTATTTTTATGCTAGAAAAACATTGATAGAAGAATTCCAAGATTATATAAGCACTCATGTTTTGTTATTATACCTCTAATAGAAGATATTACACAAATTTGTTTAAATAATGAAATAAAGAATTCTTTAAGTAAAGTATTATCATCATTATTAAATTTTGTAAAACAATATAATAAGTTATAGAAAATGTAATATATTTTTAAAAATCAACTATAGCTATTGAAATCAATTATAATTCATGGAAAAATAGTTTTATACTTCATGTTATACGAATGACCATTATTATTATCATTGGGTAGGATAGTATTGTCCACAATAAAAATAAGGAATTGCAAATATCAAAATACCACAATTTAAGATACTAAACCTTAAGAGTAACTTGAATTCAGTACTTTTACTTTAATTTAGTTACATCCGACCTAACCTACCAGCATGTACGAAGCTACTATGTAGCACTTGTTTATCTTTAGATTTTATTGATTAAATCATTGGATATATTTATAGATTTAAAAAATTTTAATAGCCTGTATTCAATTAGCTCGATATTGTCGAAAGAGAATGGGTAATTTTCTTTTATCTTTTTTTTTTCCTTTGTTTGGAGAAATTGGTTCTACATATACAGTTTAAAAAATCTTTGTTTCAGCTGTAATTTTAGAGTGTTTTGTATTTCCACCCTCATAAGAAATCCTTCTCATATTTTCTCATTGAATGAAAAAGGAATCTTGAATATGTATAATGCATTTAATTAATTATATTGAAGGTGGTTGGAATGAGCACATAGTAGTAAATTTCTTCATTTTTTTTTTCACCAAAAAATTATATAAATATTTTCAGCACAAACTATTTGTTATGGATAAAAATAGAAGCTTCAACTCATATAAGATAAAAATGCCCAAGCAACAAGAAATTGTCATTAAATTAGACTATCCACATAGATATGTTTGGTTTTGTCAAACTCAAAGTTGTTCCAACTAAGTTGTATGCACTCAAAGTACACACATTTCTTTACATTACTTCTCATTCATGTCAATCACTAAGTGCAAAGAAAAACCATAAATATAAATAGCTTTTAAAAGTGAGTAACCTAATAACATATTTTCTCTGACAAGCTGTTTACAGGTATTCCTTCACTAACCGTGATGAATTATTGATATAAGATGGTTTTGTTAATAATGTCAAATATGTAAACAATATATCTAGTATCATTAATTTAAACTTTTCACCTCAGTCTTATCAGTCTTATCCATGACTTTTGTTAGTAATATTTCGAAATAGTTCCTGCCAATTAATTATATCAGTACTCTTCGATCAACATGGACATTTCGAACAACGAGCCAACGTTTCAATCAGATGACATGATTTTTACTCTCTATCTTTTTATTTATATATTCTAACTATTTACAGAAACAATTATATACCTTAAGATAGGATGAAATCCAGAGAGTCGTCGTTTGAGAGAACGCACAGATCAATGCACAGATCAACATGAAAAAAGTTCATAAACCAGACAATTTAATTAAACCACAAAAATAAATATTAAAATCATTAACACAACACCAATATGACTATTAAATGTTTCTGCCTTACCTGTCATAAAATTGACCAAGGAATGTCATAATTAAAGCCCCACAGGGTTTTTGCAAGTCTTGTTAGGTCCCAAGGAAACCTAAATAGTAACGTAATCCAGTGATGGAATCTCGCTTTATATAAATCCATGACAGCAAGCTGGCATATAACTATGCAGAGAGGAGTCTCTCTATTTGGAAACTAGTGGCATGTAGGGAGAAAGGCCTGCAGGTCGCCCCAAAGAAGCATTTGATGCAGCCAAACTAGTGATCCAAATAACAGCACGTCTTGATCCCTTCTGCGTGGTGCTACGGGCCCTAAACACACATCAAACCATTATTACCGTAGTTTTAATTGGTGCAGTTAAATTGTTTTATGTTTTGGAATTTGTCTGAGCATTTTATTTTCCCAAATTTGTAGAAATTAATTTAAACCAGTAATTAACTCTACACAATATAAATTTTGTTTTAAAATTTAAAATTTATTTATAAATTAAAAAGACAGCAAAAAAACAAAAGTTTATTTATCTCAATACAGTAAGTACAAATATATTAATAATAAGTTATGATTGAGAAATAATGTGTTTTTATAAATTTTTTAATTTAAAAAAAAAGAAAATGTTTTCATAAATTTAATTGAAACCATATATTCATTAATATGAAAAAATTAATATATATTTTAAAAAATTAAAAAAAATGAAATTTTAATTGTCAAATAATCCAGTTTAATATTTAATTTTTCAAAACTCTAATAAATTTAATAAAATGTGTTTAAAAGCTTAATAATTTATTGAAATTAAGGTATTTTGATATAGAAACAAAAACTATATAAATTGTCTTCACAGTATAAAATACAATAAATTATTTAGGAATTTAAAATAACTAAACTAAATTCAGATTATATAACATTTCTACCCTAAGACAATAAGTTCAAGCTTTTAACTTTTATTAAACACAAGACTCTACTAGAGATGTGTGGGAAGAGAAATAAAAAAGAGGTCTAAGTGAGTAAATGGTACTTTACCTTAATTCTGAAATTGAACATAAGTAAAGTAAACTTAGATTATACAACATTTGTTCCCTAGCTTAGCAAGTCCAAGATTTTGACTTTGCCTAACTAAAAGAATCTATTTGGGATGTTTGGGCACATAGAGAAAGAAAAATCCCTCCAAGTGAGCGAGTGTTATTTTACCTTGTTGTATAGGAGTTGCCTGCAAATTTTCTATCTTGTTCTAGAGCCACCTGTTACAAGAAGACTTAGAAATTTATCAGAATCAAGCAACTCTAAGCTCTTCAACTTTTCTTACTCAAAACCAAAAGCCTCTAACAATGATTATGGCCTATCATCATTAGATATCTAGCAGTAACAGAACGAAACTGCAAATGATTGACACTTACAAAAATAAGTGAAAGAAAGAAATGGAGCATGAATGAATGAGATAATGGGGAAGGGAACTACCAAAGATGAAAGTATATTTATAAATAGGGCCACAGTTGTAGAAATTAAATAAATATTCCAACATTTCTCAAAATAAGAACATAAAGTAGATAACACTATCAAAGCAATGACATAATGTCAAAGATGACATGCTCCACAAAATATGAATATGGAATCCTAATATTGAATCCTATTTGAAACAAGAATCTGATATATTGTTTGCATGGAGGTTTTACAACTAGACTCCACTGAATTGTCTATGGATGGAAATTTATGGATGCAATATTTATGGGAAGATGGGATGGAGAAAGTGGTGGAGGCATGATGATCAACATTCGTAGATTATATTGATAATGAGACATCTCCAATAGAAGTAAGATAGGTACTAAACATTGGAGGAATGGGAGATAATGATGGAAAAAACATGGGAAAACAGTGAATGATGTTGAATGATATGTAGAGGTAAGATGGGAAAATTGAAAAAATAAAGAAAACTACAGACATTTATAATATTTCAATTGGTAAAAGGTAGCATGAGAAGAAAAACATAGGAGATATAAAACATTTTGAGGAAAAGAAAAAATACAAATAGACTAAGACAAAGCCTCCACCCTAAGCCAAACAATAGGTGAGAAAACCAACAACCAAACATTAGGTGAGCAAAACAATACAGGAAAAAAAATATACTATTTAGATCGTAGGAGAAAATACCAACTCATAGTAGTTGTTGTTGGAAAACTTTTCCACCGTAAAGAACAGAGGGCTCTCAAGCAACTATACTAAATAGATCATAGGAGAAAATACCTACTCATAGTAGTTGTTGTTGGAGAACTCTTCCACCATAAAGAAAACATGGCTTGTTAATTGGCACTAGATCTAGGAAAGGTGAAACCAAGTTTTACTCTTGGGTGTTGGAGGTGTCATTTTTTCATTCCTAGTAGCCATGGATCCTCAATATTATAGGTCATGCATAAGGCTAAGGCTGAAAAACATGTGAAACAAGTATCTTGAAATGAAAATATTGGGGTTGGTGGCATTATGCCCCTCCCTATTATTCCTCCACAAACAAAAACACCTCAACTCTCAACTTAGTTATATTTATATTGAGTTGACATGTGTAATTTTACATCCTAGTATGAATCAATGTGTAATTCATGTCATGCTAAACATAGACTTGACATGTAATATTTAAAGAATGAATATTAATATAAAAATTGTGTCAACCATAAACAAAATATTTCAATGTGCATAGTGACCGAAGATAACAAATTTCTTATATTTTCATTTTCAATTATAACATAAATTTCTAATTTCCTCATTGTTTAAAAATATCTTAATATCTTCTTTAAATAAAATATTTGGATACCTATATTATTTAATATATTTCAATAGCCATTTGTATATATCTATACTTATATTAAAAAAAGAAAAATATTTTAATTTGGATCATAAATAAATTATTTGAATATCAATCTCAAATAAAATAATTTTATATCAATTATTTATCTATAAAGAATACTATATTACATTCTAAATCTTTAATATGTTGTACATGTATAATTTATTTAATTCTTAATATAAAGTTTATATATGTCATTTAAAAAATATTAACTATCAATATCTAACTTATAATAAGTATATATGTGAATCACATAACAAATATTAAATAATTGGAAATAAAAAATAAAATATTTAAAGTTATAAGATATATATCTCCTTTATAATTAGTTTTTTATAACTCACTTGACATTGTTCCTAGTTGACACTTTGATTATAAAAAGAAAAATATAACCATAATAAAATACAGAGAATTATTTGGAGAATACACAAATAAACATTAAATGTAATAATAAACATTCAAATCAGTAATAATCTCATCATCAAAATGAATTAGGATTATTATAAACACAGAATTAACACAGTGGCTTTAGCTAAACACACATTCATCAATCTGACCAAGATATCAAAATAGGCAACTCATCATCAAAATGACCTAAAATTATTATAAACAAATAATGACCATGGCTTGCTATAAACACACACTCATCAATTTAGCCAAGGCATCAAAATGAACAAGACTTATTGTAAATCCAAAAAAAAAAAATAGCAAATCACACATCAAAATGGTCAAAGCATATTATGATTAAAACCCATGAATAGAATGTTGCAGTAATAAAATACAGAGAATTATTGCAAACATATGCAGTAATAGAATGTTGCATTATCTAACCCATAAACAGTTATAAAGTAATAGAATGCTGCATTATCTAAACCCATAAACAGTTATAAAGTCTAGTTTTATTCCGACACATGTCATAAATAAAGTAGGAGAGCTTTGTTGCAAAGCTTATTAGCTCCCAAAAAAAACACAAACAATAATAGAATATCCCATTATGTAAATCCATAAACAATTATAAATTCTGTGTGAAAAAATAAATTGAAAAATCAGCACAAAACCCCAAAAACTTATTAATTAAAAAAAAATATAAACAATAATAGAATCTCCCATTCTCTAAATCCATAAACAGTGATAAAGTCTAGCTTTTTCTAATTAAAATGCAGCAATTCTCTAAATCCATAAACAGTGATAAAGTCTAGCTTTTTCTAATTAAAATGCAGCAATAAATAGAACTATCGGTACAGATGCTGACAATCATAACAAAGACAACTCCTGCCAGGCGCAGGAGCAGAAGCAACACCGGCCTTTAGTGCAACACCATACTGACCCTTCCTAAGCCCTAAATGCACACATCAAACAGTTTTTCCCATTCTCTAAATCCATAAACAGTTATAAAGTCTAGCTTTTCCTAATTAAAATGCAGCAATAAATCGAACAATCAGCACAGAGACCGACAATTATAACATGGACAACTCCAACCATTCGCAGGAGCAGAAGCAACATCTGCTTTAGTGCAGCACCATACTGACCCTTCCTAAGCCCTAAATACACACGTCAAGCAGTTTTACTATGACTAACAAACTTTCATGTTAATCCCATTCTTAAATATTCTAATTGGTTTTTGTTCAGAGTTTTATATTTTACGGAGTGATTACGCAGTTTCCTCCGTGTTTTCAGAGGAATGTTCATTGCATAGGGCTGGTACATAGGATTAAGATTAATAAGATAATATGATTAATAAGATGAGATGTTGAAGAGGAGAAAGTATAAATAGAGAAATATTGCATACATTATTAATATTATTATTATTATCTAATTTTAAGATTATCAAATACCAAATTGGTGTATGAGACCTCTCTGTTTGTGGAACAAGAGACCCACCTTCATTTAGGAATTTAACTACAAAAGCATACACTATGTAGTTTTGAATAAAATATATAAATAAGACATATTTAAAAAAAAATTATAATATAGAAAATATATATAAATATATATGTAATATTATAACAATTAATTATAATTTTGCTTATAATATTTAAGTGGATGGTTTAATTAGGTCAGACATGTTTTTTAAAATATAAATATATATAAGTATCCAAATAAAATTTATTTTACTAAAGTAAATATAATATAATAATACATATGCATTTCATAATCATTGTTGTTAAAATATATTTATAATAAAAATAAGTAAACTTAAATACAATCTCTTATGGATGGTTACCATGCACCTCCATTTTAGAAAAGAAAAAAATAATATTTTTATTGTTCTTTTACTATAGTCACATATTTGCATAATGTACACCTTTTTATTATTTATTTTATTTATTTAAATATAATTAAATTATAATTAATAATTTTAAGATTATATATATGTTTACTTATTTAGTCTAGTGCTATAATTGATTCCCAAATCTAATTCTTGTTTTTATTGGTGTTACCTATTTTAACAATGATGATGATGATTATTATTATTATTATTATTTTTCTGAATTGGACTAATTTTATTAAGCCAAAATATGGTATATAAGATAATATAGCCAAGAGAATCAAGAAACCGGCCAACAGGAAATGATAAACTATCAACATCGGTCCCGGTAAAAGAAAAAAAGAAAACAAGGAACTGCAACAAGCCACTAGAAGACTAGAAATAACCGACTTAACAATAATGATTATTAAATGTATGTGTATAATTATATTATATTTATTTAAATATTATGAATTGTGTTTAAATATAACTCCTTTTATATATAGATATATATTTCAAATATAACAATTATTTATATTTTTATAACGAAAATAAAAATCTATTTATGTAATTAAAAATAAAATTTGTTTTGTGTTCAAATATAATTCATAATCTATGAATTGCTTTTAATCTTACCATTTACGTTAACTATTTTAATAATGATGATCATTAAATATATGTGTATTATTGTATTATATTTATTTAAATATTATGAATTGTGTTGAAATATAGCTCATCTTATATATAGATATATGTTTGAAATATAACAATTATTTATATTTTCATAATGAAAATAAAAATCTATTTATGTAATTAAAAATGCAACTTATTTAGATATAATTGAATTACAATTAACTATTATAATATTTTTTATATTTTTATTAATATATACATATAATTGAAAATAATTTCTACTTACATGTAATTATTTTATAATTAATTATTATATATATAATGATTCATTTTTTCATTGGATTTATCAAGTGTTAATAGGCATCAAATCTCTTAAAGTGAAAACATCATTTTTTTTACCCTAGAGCTTCAAATATTTAACCCCCTTTGAAGCTTGATAGATATATATTTATTATGGAGGATCTATATTATGTCTAAATATATCAAACCCAAAGACCAATCAATCTAAGGTGAAAACTTCTTTTTTGAGTGCAAAATCTCAGAGATTTTATCCCTCTATATCCTTGATAGAGATAGATCTAGGATTTTTTTGGGCCTAAATCCTAATACTAGGATATGATATGAGGTAACATTAGATTTAAAAATAAAAAAATAATACTTAGAATAAAAAAATTAAAAAAATAGTAATAACATAAGAAAATAATATCTACCATAAAAAAATGCTTCAATTTACACATTAATTTTACATTCACCTTATATAGAGACAAACTCCAAACTAACTCTTAAAACATAAAATAAACAATAGCTAGATAATAAAACATAAAAACATATATACACAGAGATTTTCCTATCCATCGGAAAAACATGACTACTAGCTTTATTTTTCATTATATTATTTTCAATCTTACAACACATATATATACATGTCGAAGCATTCATAAGCCCCAATCCATTAAGCCTAGAATAGAAGATAACGTAGTTCCCTTGAGTAGATCTACAAAATACTATGGGAAGAACATTATCATGCCCAAAACCATGTACAAACTCATGCAAAAACTATAGGCAAGTCGGCCCGCCAAATATATGTTGCAAAAAGAATTTTGTCAAAAGAATAAATAGACACCCAAAATTCTCCCACTTCTTGTTTTTTTTCTAGAGGCGCCGCAGGAGAGCTTAGTCATTGGTCCAAACCTGCAACGGTCATTGTTTCTCTACACCAAAATAACTTCTTAGTGTTCACATGCTTCATCAATCCATGTGCAACATTCTTCAAAGTGTCCACCTTTACCAACAACACCCTTTTGTCCTCAACCATATCTCTCACAAATTTATATTGAACAATAAAGTGATTTGTCTTTGAATGATAAGCATGATTTTTAGCCAAGGAAATTTCACTTTGGCTATCAATGTTTATCCTTATAGCTTGCTCCACCAACCCCATACTTGAACACAATCTCTATAACCAAATTGTTTCCTTGTTTGCATTAGTGGATGCCATTTATTCTACCTCTATAGTTGAAAGAACCACTATATAGTTTCTTTTACTATCCAACTGACTGCACCTCCAAATAGGCTAAACACATACCAAGTTGTAGAAATTCTCTGATGTAAATACCTAGCCCAATATACATCAACAAAGCCATCGATATCGAAAGCTCTATCCAATCGTTGTCTTCCCTGGTAGCAGAAGTCATAATCACTAGTGTGAAAAAAATATCTGAAAACCCGCTTCATTGTTGTCCAATGCTCCTTCCTTGGCTTTGACATAAAGCTACTCACTACATGTGCAATATATGGTACAGTCCATACCATTTCATACATCAAGCAACCATTTCACTTGCATATGAAACATGAGGAATATCCTCTTCTTCTTCTTGTGTCTTGGGACATTGTTTAGAAAATAAATTTATGCCTATAGGGATAGGAACCTTCACCAATTTATTATCCTGCATATTGAACCTCTGCAATATTGTCTCAAAAAAATTCATCTCATTTAACCACAGATTCCTCTTTTCTTGATCTCATTTAATTTCCATGCCTAAAATATAGTTTTTAATACCAAGATCGTTCATGTCGAATTTAGAGAAAATTTTGGTCTTCAAATCCTCGATAATTTATTTATCATTTCCTACCAGCAACATATAATTTAGATACAAAACCAAATAAATAACATGGTCACCAATTAATTTAAAATACACACAGTGATCCTCTTTGCTTCTAGTGAATCCAAGTCCCCATATATGTGTATCAAATTTATGATACCACATCCTCAGTGACTCGTTTAACCCACACAAAGACTTTTTCCGTATCCATAAAAAATATTTCTTACCCTTCACCGCAAAGCCTCCAGGTTTCTTCATGTAGATCTATTCTTCCAGATCCCCATGAAGAGATTTTGTCTTCACATTCCTCTATTAGACCTCAAAATCAAATGCAACATCAACAGATAAAAGTAATCTAATAGAAGTTACCTTGGAAACATGAGAGAAAATATCACCAAACTCAATTTGAAGCACATGGGAATATCATTTTTCTACCAACCAATATTTTTATTTCTCTGCATTTTCTTCTGCATTCATCTTATTCTTAAACATTCATTTTATTCCAATGGGTTTCCTTCTAGTTGGAAATTCCACCAGATACCATGCATCATTTTTGTGCAAGGATTTCATTTCATCAACGATAATATCCTTCCATAGTTTTCCATCCTCTGAATCCACTTCCTCCATGACAGTTCTCGAATCATCAGGAATGATAGATAAAGAAAAATTTGAAAAAAAAAGCATATGGACTATACCTTTATGGTTTCCTTCTTTATTGAATTGATCCTCTCACCACTGGAGTTTGTGGCTCTTCCTCTTCTAAATCTGGTTCTACTATAGAGTCTGATTCTTCCTCCTTTAGATCAAACTCTATCTTCTCAGGTTCCTTTTGTATGACTCCATGTTTAACAACATATTTCACCTCTATAAACACCACACCTTGGTTTTACACAACCTTCACTATTTATGGGTTCTGAATCTTGTAACCTTTTAAACAATCCTTATACCCAATAAAGACACAATTTTCAGATTCACTATCCAACTTGGTTATTCACTCCTTTGGAACATGTACATATGCATCAAAATGAAATACCCTCATATGTGCAAGAAAGGGTTTCTTACGAGTCCATACCTCATGTGGAATATTATCCTCCAATGCTCATGAATGCCGTGTGTCTTCCCAGAAATCTTACGAGTCTCCACTGTGTCTCCCTAGAAATCTTGTCCTATCTAGGTCCCACTCAGCATGCTTCATGCCTTTTCCATCAACATCCTATTCATTTTTTCTACAAATTTGTTATGATGAGGTGTGTATGGAGTAATCTTGTGTCGTGCTATACCACACTTCTTACAAAACTCTTAAAATTACTTCTTGCATAACTCTCCACCATTATCTGTCCTCAACACCTTTATCTTTTTCTCTGTCTCGTTTTCTGCCACAACCTTAAATTCTTTAAATCTGTCAAATATTTCATATTTCTTCCTCAGGAAAATATATCCATGTATTCTTTGACAATTAATGTATAAATTAAACATATTACACAGAATTACCCACTGATGGAATCAACATAGGTCAAAACACAACACTGTACACAAGCTCTAATAACGTTTTCACCCTCTTAGCAACAGAAGGGAAACTCACTCGATTTTTCTTCCCATATACACAATGTTCCCAGAAATTGAAATTCAAAGAGAAATTAGACATACATTTTACCATACATTAACATGCAGTATTTGAAGGCCCTTCTCTCCAATATTTTCAATCCCTTTATGCCATAACATGGTATTTTCTCTAGAGATCACTAGGCTTTCTTCTCTAATTTCATGAACCACAAAATTTTTGTACCCATCAATAACAATGCTACCCAGAAAATTGTACAAATTTCCACTCCAAAATCCCTACATCAATACGAGTGATCCCCAAACCATCTTCCAGGTACCTTTCTTGAACACTATTTTCACACCTGCATCATCCATCTTTCTTATAGAAATTAGATTTCCGGCCAATGCAAGAATATGAAGAACACCAGGAAGTGTTCTAATCCTTCCACCTTGAATATTCAACTTGGCTTTTCGATGTCTGATGATTCTAACATTCGTGTCATCCCCTCACAATATATCACCACCATCATATTTCTCGTACTTGTATAACTACTCCCTATGGGTAGTAAAGTGAAAGGATGCACCTGATTCAATCAACCATGTCTCATGATCTACATATGTACTGCAAGAGGAAACCAAATATGCATCCCCACCTTCACGTGAGGTAGTTTTCACCTTTTTAGAAGGAGCATCATCAAATCCCTTTCATTTCTCAGGATATTTATATATGTAGTCCTTTTTTAGGTGCCCTTCCTATCCACATTTCTAGCACACCTTTAGAAGCGTTCCTAGAGATTTAGATCTCCCTCTAGACATAGATCTCCCACTCGAGAACTCATTCTTTTTTCTATTCTGGAACCATCCTCATATAGACAAGGCATATCCATTTTTCCCCTCCACATTTCCCCATCTCATATAATCTGACAACAACGCTAAGACAATTTCATCAAACTTTAAGGTAATTTTATTGCTACCTATTGGAACAACAATATTGTCCCTCGAATCGGGTTGAGAACACAATGAAATTATGCACTTATCTTTATCCAAGATTTTAATATCAACATATAACAAATGATTGTTGGCATTATGATGCATGTGTTGTCCTTGATGGCAACCCACTTGTAAAAGAACAAGTATATGGTTTCTGGATAAGCTCGGAGATGACAAAGTGATGGAACATAATGGCAGAAAGTTGGGACAGAGGTTCTGTAGATCAGAATAAGAAGATGGATAAAGGTACATAATTGAAGAACCATAGGAAAGTTAGTAAATGAAAATTTTGATATACATGTGGGTACGAAGAAGCAAAGTCGTATATGTATAAGTGCACTAATTTATAATACTAGGTGTCTTTCCCATGATTTTAGCCCACAATATTGACCACAGTAATGGTTATTTGATCTCATCCAAGAATACTATCAACTATTATGTGGTTTTCGCTCATTGTATTGGCTAAGGATCAAAATATAAAAGGAGGTGAAGGTCATGGTGCTAGGTTTGCATTAATATGTGAATTGAAGGAATGCTCAAATCTGAAGTATATCATCATGGAATGGGCTATAGTTTAGTGATAGATTTGAAATAATCAAGCACCCATGAATACAATGATGGATCGTGATATCTATACCTGAAATGACTATGTATTTGCATGATCTATTTCTGAGATGTTTAAATCTATGGTCTGGCACATGTTTGTTGTAGTGAAGGGTGTGATCTAAGTAGGTTTGTAGTTCTGAAGTGTTGTGTAGTCCTGAATTATTTACAGATCTATACATGGTTTTACTCAAGGGAGACTCGTATAAATGTAGGTTCGGTTCTGGAGAAGCATCTTTATATTCAGTAATATATTGAGATAAATACGCAAGTAGGTTTTTGAATATGCGTGCATAGTCATGAATACGTCTTATGGAAGGTGCATAAGCAAGCTAGGGGTTTGCTGAAGAATGTTGAAGGAAACGACAGATCATTTTTGTTTTGTTTCTATTGTCTGTCAATGATTTCTTCATATAGATCTTGGTTGTTTGAGTATTGATTATGCTGCTAGTTGATTGTGGTTAAAGATCAGTGATAGGTTGGTTGAATGATGATTCAATGAATTATTTGTCACAGTTATATGTTTAATTTTGATGTATGGTATTGCGATTAATAGAGTGTAGTGGGTCGAGTCTGAAAATATGATGAGAATAGGCATACAAGTTGTGTTGAATTGATGTTGCTGGATCTAGTGTGAAAATTTATGAAACGTGGTTTGTAGTGGTGCTGAGGGTTGGAGTCTTTAGTGAGGAATTCCAAGATTCCTGCCAGTAGGAGATGGTGATTAGATTAAACGATTTTATCTCTCTTCTAGTGGTGGCTAGTAAATGAGATCATGGGGTTGGAGCTCCCTTCTAGTAGTAGCTGGAGAACGAGTGAAGGTTGTAGAATTCTGTAGAAGGGTGTGTGCATGATGGTATGAGTATATGCCAATACAATATTATAACCAATTTTCTTTATAATAAATGTCGAAGAAAAAGATGACAAAAATGGTGGTTTTCTCCCACATTATGTTTCCACTTTAAATCATGGTGTTCATGTGTGTTTCTTATGTGTTATGATTTATTTTTTTCTTACTACACATGATTACTGCTTACCAAATTCCTAATGAATCAATGATGTACTAGTCTAAGTAAATTTATTGAAGAATTATCTACATAATAAGTTCTATGAGAATACACAAGTTTTATTAATGAAAGGAACATATATGCGCTAGTTGGATTAAGTAAAGTCATGTATAGAAATCAGTAAAGAAAAAGTAAATATTAATTGAGTTTTAAATACTGATTCAACCCCCCTCTTAGTATTTCTAAAGAATTGGAATCAGAGCAGGTCCTTCTAAAGAATCTTGATCGCTTGAAGGAGATATGTCACAATGGTAAGGAAGAAAAAGAGGAAGGCTACTGAAAGGAAGAAAACATCTGAGAAAACGTGTACAACAAAAACTAAAGAAGAGAAAATAGGTATTGATTGTTGTTCTTGTGATCCACTTTCTTGTTCATGCAATGTTGAAGATAGTGAATACGAAAGTGAAAGTAATGGTATATATCTAGAAGAAGAAATTTCTAAAACTAAAAATGAATTTGAATATCAGCAGATTCTATTTAATGAAAGAGAATGTCTCTAAAATTATGTGATTACTAGATTGAATAATAATTTACAATAATTAAACTCAATTTAGAATTTGAACAAATAACAGATAGACCAGTGTCAAAAGTTGCATAATGAAGTAACTAATAAAATTGAAAGACACGATGGAGAAATAATCTCTCTCAAATCAGATCTAGAAAAATTGAAGAATGAAGAAATTCTATAAAATTTTGAAGATAAAGAAAATTGGCTGAAAAATAATTATAAAATTGAATGAGCAAGTAGAAGAAGGAATAAGGGTCCAAGAATGTTTGAAGAAGTAGTGCCAAATATTGCAGGTTTAGGTCAACATTTTAAAAGGTCAATTAGAAGAAAAGGATAAAAACTTTAGGTTTCAAGATAGTACTAAGATTCTGGATAATATTATTAATTGTCAAAGGTATCCTTCTATTAAATTTGGTCTTGGTTTTCATGAAACTGTTAAAGGAGAATCTAGTTCAGAAGATAGTGCTAAAGATTGAAAAGAGATTAATACAAAACTTTAATTGTTTAAAGAGACAAAAGGTCAGCCAATGATCGTGAATCCTCAAAGAAAATAATTCAAACCTAAATATAGAAGTATATATCGATTATCTCCTCTAATCAATAATGTTGAATTATTTATATGTCATAATTATGGACATGTTCCAATCAATTTCGAAAGCATGTTGTTTTAGTCATAGAAAAATAGACACTACATACAAAGACTATTAGCTCCCAGGTACTCAAGTTTCTTTAAGGGTTTTTGTTTTTCATGCAACAAATTTGCACACAAAATTATTGATTCCAATAGAAGGAACATGAGGAAAACTTATTATGATTGCTCTATTCCATTTTTGGTCACATAATATTATATTCTCCTAACAAGTTTGGCCATGTAGAAAATTAATGCAGGAACGTATCAATGAATTACCAAAGACAACATGGAAGACAAACATATGATATCATACTACCAAAGAAATATGGATCCCGTAAAATTCATGTTAACAAGCAGAAAGACAAAGAGATAAGATGTGGTCTTACTCTCTATGCATTTAAAAATAAGGATGAATGGTACATCGAAAGCGGATTTTCTCATCACATGACTAGTGATAAGAGTAATATGGAGTCTCTCAAGAAAAATCAAGATGCTAAGGTTATTATTTCAAATGATGCTCAAGAAAATTTTTCGGGAAAAGGTAGAGCCATTATTAACAAAAATAGAAAGTTAGTTGATACCTTATCAATTCAATTCCTAAAACAAAACATATTAAGTGTAGGCCAAATGAAAGATAAAGGGAATGTCATGGACGAAGAAACTGGAAAGGATATAGCAAGGGGATACATAAAGTGATAAATTATATGTTTGTAAAGTTATGACCTCTCCCAAATATAAGGAGGATTTAGACTTAGACTGAAAAAATAAAATCCCCATTGTAGTCCATCATTCTTGAAAGAATAATGTTATCCGTAACTACAATATATGAAGGTTCGTTTGGTAATTTTGGTTGTTTATATTTCTGACAGTGCGTCTGATGTGTCAACATAGGAAAGTTATAGGCTGTACAATCTCACAGGGATCTGAAGTAATGAAATTTTCAGTATTTAACATTCTTTACATGGATTCGATGAAAGAAAGTCACATATATATATGATTTCCTTTCCATACAGTCATGCGTGTTTTTCTCTGATAGAAAAACAGTGAGACAAACTCAAGAATAGATACTGACATGATGCTGATAGTTATGATTTAATTTTCTTGGTCTGATGTTGATGGTTACACTCTATTGATATGGCATTAAGTTATGATTATCTGATTTATGAAGATAGTTTGATGAATCAGTTATTTTGGTCAGACTTGACAGTGAGCATGTAGCACAGGTTCAGGGGGAGTATTAGACTTTCTAAGTATAATGCATTATTCGCATTATGTTTATAATGGTTGTTGAATTATGTTCGATAATATCTCTATATTAAGGTATTTTGGTCTTGGTTATAAAACTCATATCTGTAATTTCAAGTAAAGGTCATGTTGAGACATATGATGTAAAGATTGTCATATTCAGTCATGTACGGAATTTTTCAAAAGTGTAAAACCACATGGTTGGGCGATTTATGTGAGTCCTTGGTGATAGGAAAGGTCATACTCATTTAAGTTATAGATTCATGTACTTCATTTAAAATCTATCTAAATATTCCAGATGTGCTCACGGGAAACATGGTCAGTGTAGTTCAGATTAGATATATAGAGCTCTTGTATCTACAAGGAAAGTGAAACCTTGTTTAAACATTGGTACGCCTTTTTCCCTTGATTTCAAAGTGGGAGAGTAACTTTTTTTTTCAATAATGCTTATGTTGATGTGTCTAACATGTATCTACAAGTTGTGGTGATAAAACATGAACATGGTTTCCATCAAGGACAAAGGGTGATATTGTTGACATTACGATGCATGTGTTGTCCTTGATGGAAACTCGCTTGGAAAAGGCCAACTATATTTTTTCTGGATAAGCTCAAAGGTGACAAAGTGATGGAATAGAATGACAGAATGTTGGTACAAAGGTCTTATAGATCATAATTAGAATATGGATAAAGATACATACACTAGTAGAAAATGATGAAATTAATGACCAAGTGACTAAAAAAATTAGTCACCGCAATTATTTCAAGTGAAATACTACGAAATTTGAGAACTTTTAAGTGGCCGAACTAAAAATGACTAACTTAAATGACTAATCTAGTCTAGGGATAAAATATACGACTAGATAATAAGTGATTAAAATAAAAACGACTAACTTAAATGACTAATTTAGTCTAGGGATAAAATATACGACTAGATAATAAATGACTAAAGTAAAAGTGACTAACTTAAATAACTAATTTAGTATAGGATTAAAGTATATAACTAGATAATAAGTGACAAAATTAATAATTATTAATGGAAATGACTATTATAGTCCAAGAATAAAAATATGACCAAATAACAAGTACAAAAAGTATATGAATTAGTCATTTATATTAGTAATTTTTAATTGTATCACTCTATAAATGAAAATTTGCAATTTTGGTACTGAAGTATTACATTTCATTAAACGAGTCTCTGAATCCATCTACAGTGTTAAGATTTAGAGACAAAGGGGTCTTTGATTCCATCTACATTGTTAAAATTTTGAACATCCTTTTGTCTCTGAAGTTTAACACTGCAGATGGATTCATCTACAATTAACATAAATATTGCATGTATCATCTATCTACTTTACACTAATGCCTTCATTATAGTTTTATTAAAGGTAATTTTTAGATAGTCGAATTAATATATATATTTATATTTCTTTTGCCATAAAGTTTAATCTTTAAAATTCATTGATTTATGTTAAAAGTGTCACTCTTGTTTTAAATCTAAGGTCAAATCTTCATATTTACATTTAATGAATAGATAAACATAACATTTCTTTTTGTAAGTCGATATTCATTCATATGGTGAAAAATATGTACAACCAACAAAGAGAAAAACACATGGTGTCACCTCGACTAGGATTGTTTGCAACAAACAAGTGACAAAAATACAAAAATTAGGCTAAGGAAAACATCCATAAATGAGAGGGTCAAAGACATAAAAATACATGTAATACATAAAAAACACATGAGAGCATACAAGTCATCCGACGTAATGGACGCTGGGTTTTCCAGGGTCATTCCTAGAGGGGGTGGTGGACAGAAGTTGCAATGGATGTGCCCTTCGAAGTTTGCGAGCTAAATTTCCAACTTCTCCACTTTTTATACAAGGTGGTTTTGGCCTCGCTAGAACACCACAAATCTCTCTCCCTTACCTGGCATTGGAAGTAGTGCATCCTATCCAAAGTGGCCATAAACTCAACATGCTCCTCCCTATGAACCTATTCTGCTGCATCCACCCGATATACCAGAGTTTGAATCATGTCTTGATAGTTTTCTATAAATAAATGTTGAATTTATCACGGGTCGAGAGTTGCATGCCTACAAGTTCCCCATTTATTTGTTCCTCCTTGCTTTCCACCACCCCGATGCTGAGTTATTTGTGACCTTACACTTCCACTGCCATTCGAGGCCTATTTTCCTCCACCACGACCGCCTCGCATTCGCACATGAGAAAGCTGGGTGTGACCGACAGTCTTACCACATCGGTCTGCTCCTACCACCACTATTTCCATATCATTTAAGCCAACAGATCCTTTCTTGGTAGGGGGTCAGGATTTCCCACGGTGCGAGGATGATCGAATTATGATAAAACTAGGAGGGCCAACTCCAACCCTTCTCAAATTCCGGTCTACTGGAACTTTCCCCTAACACGACACCCAAAAAATAGATCTCTCTTCGCCCTTAAATTTCCTCAGGAAACCACACACTATGTTTCAGCTACCATCTTTCCACCAGTTGGGAAACTCGGCAAGGACCAAAACCACTGGAGAAGGAGAAGGTGGGAGGAACACACCCCAGGCTGACGCTTCCCAAGAAGCTTCACACAACCCCCACTAGGATATCAACTCTATGTATTCCAAAACGGTGACTCTCTTGTCGCCACTAGACACCAAGAACCACCCACCAAACCACTAGGCACACCAATTTCCAGAACAAGCACCATAAATGGAGAATTCCACACAGAAGCACTGTCACCCCCAGCGATACCTCCTTAAATACCACCTTCGTGCACCTCTGTCATACCAACAACTCACACATACTAAAAACCATAGAAGACCAAAATAACAATTTCCCCCTTTGACACATCATAGTGTTCAGGATTTCTATTTACTAGGAATTCAAATTAAAATAAAGTGGAAAAATGTGAGCAAGGGATGATTTTTTTAATGTCCTTGGCACCTATAATTGCTACATATATCTATCTACATTTGGGGTCGTCCTTGGAAATATAAGGAGTCATGAGAAAATATATAGAAAAGGAAGTTCTATGAAACGTTTTGGCAGGTATTCAACATGTTTGAGATTTATATTTACTAGTCATTCAAATGACAAAAAAGTGGAAAATGTGAGTGCGGGAGGAATTTTCTGATGTGCTCGATGCATATTGTTGCTATAGATATCCATGTACATTTGTGGTTGTCCTTGGTAATAAAAGAAGTCAGGAAAAAAGAGCTAGAAAAGGAGGTTTGTGAAAAGTGGTGGTAGGTGTTCATGAATGGATCGTGAAAAGAAGCCCAAAGCCCAAGTCCATCCCAATGATAATGGAGATGTGAAATCCAATTCCATAGGTATGCTCATTCTCATTCATCTAGTTAGCCTTCTATCTTTCTTTTATTTCTACATCTGCTTGTTTCTATTAGTAAGGCCTCCTTGATTGGAGGTTGATTGAGTAGAGAAGTTGTGCATGCAAGATGGATAGGTCAGTGACACTTATTATCATTCTCTCCATGTTTATTTTAGGGTAAATGACAAGTGAATGTTGCAATAAATGCTATTTTCTGCCTTTTGTGGGTGTGTATCAATAATATTTTAAGGTTTCATATCAACTCTTCCTAAGATGTGGGGTGCCATCACATGTGGGAGAAATGGCTTGGAAGGATGCATCACACTTAGTTTTTGGTTAACCCATAAATTGCACCTCGCCCAAACCTGTTATTTATGCCTATGAAGAAGTGAATCTTGATGGTTGGCCTAATGACATGCCACCATATTCACTAGATAAACATCGTCCCATTGAATTTTTTTACTTATTTTGTTAGCTATGATCTACTATTTCAAAATTGTATCATGTTCCCCACCTCTATTATGACTACTTGGGCACACTAGTACCCTTGAGTTTATGCAGCTATGTGGTAAAAATATGGATGCTAGTTTTTGAGTTATGTTGTTAGTAAGGATAACCGATGAACCCTGTGTCCCTCACTTTTAGATTTGCTTGATTGACAATAAAATGTGAAACTTTATGAAGGGAATTTAAGTGAAGTCATTTATATTACAAATGGAATTATTACATTAGATAAAAATTGGGCTTTTTATTATCCACTTAAGTTCTAATTTTCTCATCAATATTAGACTTATTTCACAATTCCTTTGAAGTATATATCAATGGTTTGATTTTTCTTCATGCACATATGTACAAATGTCAAAAAGCGATGACAGTGAGAAGTAACTACATACAATAGACTAACTTTGCTTCCAAATTCAATTATTTGGTGGCTATTGAATTTTTTTTTATTATCACTTATGACAATGAGAAGTAGCTACATATGATAGGATGAAAATTTATCCCTAAAACCAATGTAGAGATGGCATCATTTATTGGTTGTTGAATTCTTATTTATCATCACTTACAATAACTGACACTATATTTGGACTTTCTTAAGGGAAGAAATCTTCACTTCCATAAATCGTAGGACTCCTCAAAATATTTTCACTTCCATCAATGACGATCCTTTTCAATATCAATGTTTTATGCATTCCTCCAATCAACTCTTCATAGTCTCGATGTCATGTTTCCCCTAGAAAGACATACATATTGGTTATATCCAAGCCCCATAGAACATACAAATACCTACAAGCACCAAATCTATTTTTTAGAAATATGGATCTTGCTCAACAAGAACTTATTGCATGGGCACCGTTGAGCCAAAAATACTACATGTAGTTTCCAAAAGACTAAAGTCATCAAATTAAATAAATACATAGTCTAAATGTCATTATGGTAGTCAAATTGAGGTTGCCAACCTATTGTGAATTTCTCAACTTGAACCAAATCATTAAGATCTTAAATATTGGAACTTAGACAGATGAAAACTAAATATTCAAAATAGTTGGGCTTAGTATTCATTGGAATAGTTGGGGTTAGATGAGTTTGTGCTAGTTTAGTATTCCATTTGACATAACCTAGAACTTAATTATTTTGGTTGGGTTTATCTAGTTCTTCCTCGTGGGTTTTTTTTTTTTTTTTGTTAATTATATCTTTTTGTTTTTGTTAATTTTTTTTAGTTAGGCACTGGTGAGGCTACATCATGGTCCAAGAATAACACCCGAACAAAAAAAATAAATTGAACCGATCACTTAAAATCTACCAATATTTAGCACCTCTAATTTTTTTATTTTTGAGTGGTGGCAATATTAAGCACCTCGAATTTTTGTGAATTTTTTATTTCGAGTGGCATCAATATTCAGCACCTTCAATTTTTGCAAAGTTTTGATTTTGAGTGGCGGCAATATTCAACACCTTGAATTTTTTATTTTGAGTGGTGGGAAGCACCGTATGAGTTTCTAAGGGATAGAAAAAAAATTTAATCTTTCACTTCTCGCAATTGAAGTGGGTCCTCAAAAAACTTCCTTCAAGCTGCATGAAATGCGTTAGAATTTGAGAAATCTACAAATAGGTCTAAGGATGAATCCTCTACTCCTCAATCTGAATGGAAGGATATCTACTAGGGCGATGCCGCCGCCTAAAATCCTCTCGCCCAACATGCTCCATGCATTGTTAGACAATAAGTTAAGTGAGTTAATTGAGTGAGTTAAGTGAGAGTTGATCAAGTTGAGTTATGTAAGAGTGTGTGCATGTCAAGTTAGGTTAAATACCCTTCACCAGGCTCATTGTATTCATTGTGATTTAGTGTGATTGAAGATTAGTTGAAGAGTCGCAACTCATTGTTTCGTGTGTGAAATACCTGTATTATTTGTAAGTTTGAATCCTATCACTATCCAAAAATTTGGTATCAGAGTTGATTGAAAGATCCAGGAGAAAGAGGATGGATTAGCAGCAATTTGTGACTGAGAGGATCTAAGAGAGAGGATGGATTAGGAAAAACCCATGACTAATAAGACGAGAAATATTTTTCTCTTGATTCAAGCTATAACGCTACCTCTAATAGTATACAGAGCATTATAACACTGAAGGGATCTGTAGACAACTGCATTATAACTGGTACACTTACCCGAGGTTCCATCGTTTCAGCAACGTTAGCAAGCTAACGCCGTAACATTTAACGTGACTAGGGTTACACGCTCCCGTAGTACTTTCTACAAGCGGTAGCGTGGGGAAGCCAATACGAGTTTTGCAAAGAACCAAAGATTTGTATAATACATAGGCAGACAACCACATGATAACTGGTACATTTACCCGAGTTTCCTTCATTTCAGCAACGTTAGCAAGCTAACGCGATAACATTTAATGTGACTAGGTTACACACTCCCGTAGTACTTTCTACAAGCGGTAGCATGGGGAAGTCAATACGAGTTTTGCAAAGAACCAAAGATTTGGATAATACATAGGTTAGTTAATATGTAACTTTTTTATTTGAAAAGCTTTGATATTTGTTAAATTAAAAGCTCACGTGATTATTAAAGGAGTGTTTTAAAGGTCTTCAAAAAGTGGTTTTGAAAATTTATTCAAAATGATTTTTTTGGATGAGATATATTAAAGTGGAAAGGAATTTTTATTAAATGGTTCAATATTATAAAGAGGATTTTGGTTAAAGTTATTTTTATCAAAGGTGCATGGTATTTAATAAAAGAAAAGGGTTTAAGAGATTTAAGGTTTTGAAAAAATTTGCATGGTATAAAGAATATTTTTTAAGGGTTTTATTGAAATGGAAAGAAAGTTTTAGGGATTTGCAAATTTTGTTAGTATAAAAAAAAATTTGGTGTTTTTTCAAGCATGCCATGTTTTTTGGTGAAGATTGAGCCTTACGGGGGCACATATTAGAAATCATATCTTTTTTCGGGAGTGATATGGAAGATATCCTCATGCAAGCATGCAAGCAGATATGCCATCAGTCATGGGTCGCAAAGCGCCACTGAAGAAGACTAAGAAAAAGTATAAAAAGGAAGCAGCAAACATTGTTGCCGGGTTTAAAGAGGTTCATACCATAGTCAAGGAACTGAGATGTCTAACAAAAGACGAAGAGTCCCTACCTTTGTGTTTCATTCAACATGCAATGGATGAAATAGTTATGGGAAAGGTAGCAACAGCTACAACTTCCAAGGAACCATGGAATATCCTGGAAGCAAAATTTGGTGCAATGGGGAGTGACATGCAGCAGCAAGATATGTCACATGCAAATACATCAGACGCAGATCTGAGAGTAGATGAACAAGGCTCTCAGAGGAAAACAGAACTTGGTGAAACCCATTACGAAAGCATGCATATAGATGATGAATATGCAACAAAGATTGCAAAGAGGGAAGTTGAAGCCTCTGTATGTGAAACAGAGCAAGAGCATATCAATTCTCAAGCACTCCACCATAATGTGGATGGTGTAGATGATGGTGAACCCCATTATGAAAGCAAGCATATCGAAGATGCAACACAGATTGCAAAGAGAGAAGTTGAAGCCTCTGTATGTGAAACCGAGCTTAAGCATATCAATTCTCAATCACTCCACATTAACGTGGATGGTGCAGAAGGTGGTGAATACCACAGTGATGAAACACATTTGGATGATGACTACAAAGTTAGATGTGATTTGGTGAATCTAGAAGCAACTGATGAATTTTGTAAAGTTGAAATTGTGGCTAAAATTGATAATGAGCACATGCATGCTCAGATATCCCACCATAGGGTGGATGGACATTATGTTGATGATATGTGTGGTTTATTTTTTTAAACAGGGATTGATTGTGGTGATATGGTAAGTGCCATGTTTGATGAAACATTGAAGGTTGAAGCTACCTTTGTAGCAGCAAGATACGCAACAGTTGAAACTGCTCATGAAGTAGTAGATGATTTAGCAGCAGCTAATGATCAAGAAGAGGATAAAGTGATTGAAGATGTTTTAATGAGAATATCCACTAATAGCATAACAGTGGAAGACAACCTTCAAACAATTGAAAAGAAGGTAGAGAAGGAAGCGGAAGAGGAATAATCTCTCACTGAAGAGCAAATAGATATGTTTTTAACATTTTTTTTGAATATGAAGGTACTCAAAATAGCATGGGATCAGAAGATGAAAACAAGGTTGTTAATAAATTCGATGAAGATATGAAGTTCATTGAATAATGGATTCAGAAGCCAGTTGAACAAATTGATATGAGTCTTAAAGAAGCAACTAGAATAAAAGAATTGAAGAAAGCAACAGTACTTGATGATGCATGTGAAGAGAATGATGTGGAAGTTTCTGAAAAAAAAAGGAAGAATGCAGTAAAACCATTTTTCTGCAATGGAGTTAAGAAGAGATAATATTCTGCTATCAAGAAATATGGTGGAAAGAAATTCAAGAATATGAATCGCAAGAAGTAGATCAAAGAAGACAATTTGAAGATGTAATTTTTTGGGAGAAATCCATGTTTGAACAAATATTTGAAGAGGAAAGTGTAAAAGACAAGATCATATTTTCTTTAGCACAAATTCGAGAAAAGTCAAAGAAAATTTGTAGCAGCAACAAGTGAAGAAATCCTACAACAAGAAAATGCAACAGAGAATGAAGCAGTTTCGAGGATAAAGAATTTTGAAGCAGAGAAAAATGAAAGGAAAGATTGCAAAATTTTTGAGTTGTTGTAAGCCTAGCTGAGACATAGACCAGCAGGCATGTTTGAGTTGTCACGAGTTATGTTTTAGTTTAGCTGTCGTAATTAAGGGGGAGTGTTAAAATATGTAATTACCTCCCACATGTATTGTTAGACAATCAGTTAAGTGAGTTAGTTGAGTTGAGTGATAGATATATTTGGTGAGCGAGTTAGAGAGTGAGTTAAGTGAGAGTTGATTAATTTGAGTTATGTGAGAGTGTGTGCATGACAAGTTAGGTTAAATACCCTTCATCGGGTTCATTGTATTCATTGTGATTTAGAGTGATTGAAGATTAATTGATGAGCCACAACTCATTGTTTCATGTGTGAAATACCTGTGTTATTATATGTTTGAATCCTTTTCCTATCCAACAATTTTAATATTTCACTTCCCAAAATTGAAGTGGGTCCCTGAAAACCCGCCTTCAAGCTACATGAAAGGTGTCAAAATTTGAAAAATATATAGATAAGTATGGGTATCAATCCTCTCCACCTCAATATTAATGGAAGGATATCTATTAGGGCGGTGCCACTTCCCGAAATCCTGCCGCCCAGCATGCTCCATCTCCCATCACTTGTTCTCAGCCCAGTGACACATCTCAACTCTGACCCCTTTGATTGCCCCTCCAATTCGAAGTCATGCGATGAATCTTATATTTCACACGAGGAGAGGGTCATTACGGAGAAGGGATTTTATTTGCATCCCTCGGCTCTTCGAACACCAAGGGAAAGGGAGATAGATCTACTCTTTTTGGTTCAGTGTGAAAAAGAAATAGGCATGATTACCAGTCTGCAGCACCTAAAATTTTTGGGTGGTATCGTATGAGTTTCTAAGGGATAGAAATGAAATTTTAATATTTCATTGCACGAGTCCCCTTTTATTTTTCTGGTCGAGCTACATTCTTTTATTAGCTGAGACATATATTTACAAGTTCTCAGTTCTGGGTGGACTTGTTGGACAACATCTACCTCAGCTTGAGGGCTGATATTCGACATTCCATATGCTAGACAAATATGTTGAGAAGGGCTGAGTAATCATATTGATTAGCATGAGTTTTCTAACCGTATAATATTTGTTGTTCACCCTTGCAACGACCAAGAAAATTACTCTCTGAAGGCTGCGTATAACTTAAATGAGTCATATTTTACACTATCCAACGGTCCTGGCATCACTAACTCATGTATTTACTGCTGCTCACTAAGGGAAACACAAGTTCCTTATCTATGGTATGGGTGAGTGCAAAAATCTGGGCATAAAATGAACTTTTGGACTCTTCATTGTGTATGAGATAATCATCTGGAAACCAACAAAAGGAACACACCAGTCCCAGGTTTCTATACTCAGTGTCCCTGATTTACATGTGTTTATTGACAACATAAAATATTGGTAGTCTTCTGGCTGTAGTGGATGTCATACTGGGAATTAATATGAGTACTCATTACTCCTATTTCTGAGTTATATTTGGCAGTCCTCTATGAATCTTATGCTTGGAATATGTCAGTTTGAACATTGGGTGGTTTATTTTCCATGCATGTCATTTAATATGAGTATCTTTTGAATTAAAAATTTTTAGTTAAGCGTCTACAACAGTACCCAGAAAAATTGTTTAACATAGATATGAACGAAAATTTCAGATAAACCCAAAAAGATATTGCAAGGAATTTTACAACCAGGGTGGTGGTGGGGTTGATAGTCCACCCAGAAAAATTCTTTGACATAGATATGAACGAAAATTTGACATAAGCCGATAAATCTATTGCAAGGAATTTTACAACTAGGGTGATGGTGGGGTTGATAATGCATTTAATCTAGACTGTACATTGGGCACATTGAGTAGGAATACTAGCATAGGTCCATCTAACCATTTTCATTATATGGACATTGAAGTTTCCAACCTTTGGTGCATTTCTTGAGTTTACCCAAATGGTCATCATATCAGATATGCAATCTCTAGATTCATAATAGCTGGGTTCAGTACTGATTGACCCTAGTGTGTGCTAGGTTAATATTCCCCCTTGACAAAAGCTAGAACTAATTTTTTTTTTTATTGGGCTGATTCTCCTGTATTTATTATTTATTATCTATTTTATAATATTTTCTCTTGACTAGATCTCGAATCAATCTGCATTGTAAAAGCCAGGTAGAGATGGGTTAATTCATTCAACCTATGTGTGATGGTGCATTGTATACATTGAATATGGACACATTCACGTTGAGATGGCTAATGCTCGGTGCATTTCTTCAGAACCCAAATGCTCAACGTATTAATATTGTAACTCAGACATATGCAAAACTCAAGCCTTATAATTTCCCAGTTCTATATCTAGAAGTAGGTTTGCTATACCTCCCATGTTTGATATTGAATGAAGAATAACTACACAGACCTATTAAATATCAATAATGAACTTAACCTTCAATTATGCCAAGTAATAACCATGCACAATAGCACTTAGAACGAACATATACATTGGGAAAGTGGATAAGTATTTGAATGTTGATAAGTGGGAAATGAATTGACGCAAACATATTTAATGCTCTTTTATTAAATATTCACGAGTTATATATGGTTAAAGTGATGTGAGATTTTTTTTCTCAGAAAGGCTCAATACATAATCATGAAATCCTTACCCACATTTAGCCATTTATATGTGGTTCTTGACTTTTCATCATGACCTCCTTGACTTTTACTCCTTGTTGTTTATGAAATCTTCATCAAGGTTTAATTGACCTCATTGTGCAAAGTGTCAATTTCTTCCATATAAAACTGCATCCCTGATCTGTAGCTACTGATGACTGCAACTGTTTACCTGTAGTTCCTTGAAATGCAACATCATGATGCTATTAAGGCTCTTAATATCTATAGGCAAGCTGGTAAATAATTATAGTGGGAAATATATTATTCCAGAAGTGCTGTAATTGATGTCTTCAGTTTCAAATCCTGTTAAAACAGTGCATATACCTATACCTTTTTGTTTTTTAAGGATGATTGTGATCCAGCACTAATTTTTTCCAAAAAAAAGTGCTTTAATGGCATTCTCTCTTAACATGTTTGAATTTTTTATCATTATTTACTTCCTCTCCTGATGCATATACATACTTTCCTATTCATCTCCAAATGTTTAGTTTATGGAAACAATTTTTGTGGCAACATTTCTAGTGGATTCATTAATTCATTAGATGATGTGATGTCTCGTTGAGTCATTAGATAGTAGGAGAAGAGGATTACATTGAAACATCTTAACTTGCAAGTTCCATAGTAGGAAAAATGACAAGAACAAGAATGCGTGGTCTTTTATGATCTTGGAGGACTGGTGACTTGACTATCACCTCAATAGAAGGAAAAAATAATGCTACTGTCACTGTCTTCCTTTGTGTTTATCAATTGAGCCATCTTCTTTGCAATTTTCCCTGAAGACCAATTTAACCATTTGCACTTTTTCCTTTAGGCATATCCACTTCATCTCTCTTTATGGAATCACATTCCACTTCTGTTACTTTGTCCCATTCTTCTTTCCATGGGCATTGATGATGTTCTCACTACTAGCATTCCAGAATATTCTTGGGCTTTGACGATGTCCTCACTATTAACATTTGAGAATCTTCTTGCGCTTTGGTGATGTCCTTAGTACTAGCTTTGACATCATTGACTTCATTATCACTAGATTCTTGATTGTTCCTTTGTTCCTAACTTGGAATGCTTTCTTCTGCTACATTTTTACTTATTTCTTCAATAGGCCATGGCACCTCAATTTAATTTGAATTACCTTCGATATAGTTGCCCTCAAATATAACATCTCTGCTCAGTGTATCTTTTTCCAAATAAAAAATCTGATATCCCATAGACTCCCCATTGTACCCTATCAGAAATACTTGTAACCTTTATCCTCATGTTTATGCACTTTTTTTAGAAACAGATACACAGAAATTGCAAAGAAACACTTTGGGATGACTCTCCCATACTGTTCTCATCACTTCATGCTTCTTTAGGTGTAACATTCCTTGAAATTTTTATTGTATTTATATCAAAAAAATACATTGGTGTACTAATTACTTCAACTTAAAAATTATTTGATAGATCTTACCTGTTATCATTCCCCTCGTCATCTCTACATCTATCCTTCCTTCGCAACATTTCTTTCTCTGTGAATTCCATGAGACTTTTAATGCCTATAAAATATTGAAATTATGTCGGGTCGGCTGAAGGATTCTACATCAAACTTCCCGTGCCTACATCCAAAATAGTCTTGCTTTCAAAATGGTGCATGTTCTCAAATATAATCACTTAATAAGAATACATCCTCATGTGTCACATTCAAGAAAAGAGTTGTAGGGAATATCCACAATTCCCTCGCTACCCATGTCTTTCCTTGTAACAAATCACTAACATTTGTGCATAGCCTTTACTAAATAGCATATATTTTCTCTCTTCAACATCTCATAATTATAATGAACAATTTCCTTAAGATTTCGATTATCAAAGAACTTTTCCTCATGAGAAGGTGTCTTATCTTGAGGAGCAATTTGCTCATCAATGACCATTTTGAGGTAATTTATAAAGAGAATGATAGAATAAATTTAAGAGAGATAGTTAAAGATGACTTCATATTTCCCCAGTTTTGTAGGGGAGGTGGGTAATGAGTCATTGATGGATCAAATATAAAAGGAAGAATTACAAACAATTTTTCATTGTTTCCAAAGTATGAGAACCCTCAGTCACTTCGCAGGACAATAGAATTCTTCTAGTTGTTGTATGACTTCCTTCAAACAAACCATGAATTGCTGAAAAATTAAAATACACAAGCAAGATTTGGGAGCTTTGAATTCAACATTTTACTTTAATCCTAAAAATTAGACAAGAATCAGTTTATTTTAAGCCCATATCACTATGTAATTGCATCTAGAAAATCATTGAAAAAATTATTGCATGTAGGGTCAAAATACTAAGTTGATTCCATGTCATTAGAAAAATTTTGCATCCTTCCTAGGATACAAATCCATTACAGAATATGAGTAGCTCAACAAGTAATTTATAACATCAAACCAAAAAATTACAAGCAGTGTTAGTGACTTTGTCTTTCCAAGGAATATGATAGAGAAAATTGGCTTTATTTAGGGCTACTCATTCATATAATGTTCAATGTGAAATTGGTTAACTAGATAATGAACTATCTTTCCTCAATATCTTTGAAATTATAATTAATGGCTCATGCTATTCTTCTATCATGCCTACAAGATACCATGGGCAGGTATGACTAATGGCTCCTCTACTATTTTTTACTGTAGATTAGGTGGTCTCAACAGAGTTATAACAGAGTAAAAAAGAACTATAAGCTTGACAACTATAAAAATAGTAATTACCCTAAACTTGACATATTTACTCTTTGTTGATTAAGTTTTTATTTTGGATGATATGACCAAAGCAGATGAAATTATGCTGAAGGACCCCACCCTTGAGGAACTAAAATTCATACCTTAAAAAATACTAGGTCAAGTACTCTAGATAGAGATCACTTCCATTTCATACTTTCTTCCCATATACAGCTGTAATGATGTCTCCCAAGGCAGGTCGACCATAAGCATCTCATTTTGTTGTTTTCAGTCCAGCTTTTCTAGCTGGTCCATTTAAAGGACCATCAAGCACTAGAACTTTAGTGACACTTAGTTGCTCAATAGACTCATCAAGTGAAAATTTAGTACCCAAAATGGGTCAAGTAATTTTCCAAAAATTTACTAACTAATCAACAATGACACATACAGATCTACTATAATTCTAAAGCCCACACCAAGTGATGCTGCTGATGGAGAGTACATAGAAGTGCTTATGCCAATCAAATTTCCTCAACTATCAAGAAGAGGACCTCCAATGGTCCTTTATCATCTCTCTGAATCACATTGTGTATTGGATGGCTAGTTGCAGCTGAACTTATCTACCCGGAAATCCCACTAATGATAACACTCATCGAGGTGTGATCCAAACCAAATGGATTCCCAATTTCATACACTTTTTGTCCTACTAAAATATTTGTAGAAATTACAACCACCATTGGTATCAATTTATCTTTTGGCGCATTCATCCATGGCACTGCAACATCATTATCTTGATCATCTCCAACTACCTCTGTGTCATTTGTTGACTGAACACCAATAGTTACTCTCAAATATAAAAAGAAATTCTTGTCCTTATATGCTTTAGAAATATCTAAAACTACCTATAATAGTGCTCAGTTACCACCTGTAGATTACATGAATCAGTTTGGAAAGGGTCTCATTAGTAAGATCCAAGATAATCAGGTGGGAGAGCTTTAATTATGACTGTAAGTTTATTTCAAAATAACACATGAAAATGCACCAAAATTCATGTCTAGACTCAATATAAGTTATAAATACTCATCTGAGCAGCATGCCTCAAAAATGCTTATGAAATTTGAGATATTGCATGAAAAGGCTGATTTCCAACATCATCTCTACTTTAAGTAGATATTGTTGTATGAAAGAAAATTTCTCTATCATTGATGCTAAAGTAATAGGTTTGGTTCCTCCAGTTGACATAGAAGGAATTTTGGCACTACGAAGTTTGGTTACTACTTGGGATATTTACAAAGTGTTATTGCATGGAAATGAAATCCATCATCTGGTTGAACTCTTTTGTACTCCCTTTGACTATAAGTTAGATATCCTAAAAACCATATAATATGGTTATCCTCCTTTCAGGTAAGCATGGGCTTCCTTGACCCTCTATAACAATGTTTAAAATTGGGTACTATTGTAGCACCTGGACCAATATCTTGGTTTGGTAATTGATGTGAATCTCATGTTTGAGTGTATGGATAGGCCCATGATTAGAATACCATAATATGATTTGGGCAAGAAATCACCACCTCCTTTCTTTTGGTATTATAGAAATG
Organism: Pinus albicaulis; assembly: GCA_034641835.2. Taxonomy (NCBI): domain Eukaryota; kingdom Viridiplantae; phylum Streptophyta; class Pinopsida; order Pinales; family Pinaceae; genus Pinus; species Pinus albicaulis. Next base: position 1,385,764,446 of record CM076584.1, read on the forward strand.
AAGATCAATTTGACATTCCCTTTCCAAATTTTTCCTCCAAACAACTCCTAAGGCCTCCTCAAGCTTCCCGTCAAACTGATCCACACAATATTCATCACTTTGACCCAATACTTGACAAACTCTCGCTCCAAGTTTGCTGCCCAATAACTGTGGAAACTATCACTCTTTTAGGGCATCTAACCATGAGATCTTCACCCTCATCATTGACTTCAACATGCTTCCCTATCATGATTTAAAACCGATCCACAAGTTAGGATTCAAAATCTACAAGAATGCACTAAAATAAATACCTTAACCTCACTGTTTTGAGGTCTCCTTCATTGTTGCAATCTAGGCCTGGTTTGGGCATCACACAGTCCATTCTTCTAGCCTTCAATTCTTCCAAGAATTTCTCTAGATGAAAGTGGGGGCCCTTTGGAAGTACCCTCATCCTCAACGCTATTTTCCTGGGCATGAACCAACCCTAACACTACCCTACGCAACTTTGTTTAGGTTTGTTTAGGCATGTGGCCTTCCCACAATAGCTATCTAGGGATGAAATTGTCTCTTCCAAGGGTATAAACACCCTAACATAACCTAAAACATACATAAATTCTCCCCTCTGCCTTGACCCTCTAGAACAACAAATAGGCCTTCATAATAGTCACCAAGAGTGCCTTGAACTACCCTCTTCTCCATGTTGTCAACCGTCTTATGTCTGTGGCCCAAAACATAAGTTTTCTTCTCCTCCCTTTTTGATGGAAATGACAAGAGTATTGAAGATATTCACAAGCATAGGCCTCCTATAACATGAGAGGTAACAAGCCAAAGGGCCAAAATTCTCCAAGTGCAACCTGTTTGGGTGAGGTCTTCCACTGGATTAATTCTCATGCCATATGATGGGTAACAGGGTCCACCAATCATACATTTATTTATTGTTTGGGGATGCCCACCAGCTTGGGAGGATATGTTTTCATTTCCCTACCAAATATGTGAGACGTGCAACCACACATGGGGACACCTACCCTAACAATTACTCGTACATACATTAGAAATGACATGTGACAATTTCTATAAGAGTCTAAAACTCAAGTATTCATACATAAATGTGTTAGATGAAATAAGTTTATTATTTTATGTGTTCTATTTCTATCACTGATAAATTATATAGTCCATTCTCATGTATGCATGAGATTTTTTTTTATCCTTGTCTATTTTATCTTATATGGGACCTAGTTGCATTAAGGATATGTCCCACCCCTAAGGGATGCATCCAATGATGGATCAATCAGTGGATCTATGCTCACTCTCAGTCCCCCCTAAATGGATATGCCCACCATCATATGCAAAATGAAGGTGGTTTGGCTTAGAATTTAGTGTTTCCATATCCGTGAGGTACAAGGCAAATATTGGGGACATCTCTTTTTCTTTTGGGATGCTACCCACATCCCAGAAAGTTGGTGATTTAAATGCTTCTGGAGATGAGTAGATGTCCATAAAATGTCTTAGGAATCTCTAGTTTCCACCTGTCAAAATCAGTTCCTCTTAAGTGCGCTTGATGAAATGTGGAAACAAATCTAGCATCCCTTCGATGCGCTAGCATGGTATACAGAGGAAGGAAAGCAAGCAGTGGTGTTACTATTAGAGCTATCAGTAAATAAAAAATATTGGCAACCAATATAACATTAGAGCTATCCACCTTCACTTCATAAGGCCCATTTAAGAAATACTTTATATTTATCAACATATGAGGCCACCTTCATTGCATAAGGCCCCTTGAATAGTTAGTTAACAATCACTCATTGTAAAAAGGATCAAATTTGTTAATAAGGCCCAAAATAGCTAGTAGGCTCTCATTATAACTGGGCCCATAGATAGATAAGATTTTCTTTGCATATTTATATATTAAGTAGAAGGATATGTAATGTTTTTTCAAGAATTATGTATGTATTTGGAGAATTCCTCTTGGAGGTTTCCCCCTTGAAGTCGAAAGTAAACATAGCTCTCTATTTTTTATCATAAAATAGATCTTTCTTAGGGTTTATTTCTCTTTTCTCTTGTGTTCTTGGGTTCTGCACTACATTTATGTGATTCCTATAAATTTTGGAGTTAATTACACTACAAGGGTGGTGGTCCTTGAGTAGATTCCTTCAGATTCAAAATTTTCAAATATTTTTACAAAGCCCCTAGCAAATGAAAAGTTTAAGATGCTGAGGGAGATACTAGGTTTGGTGGAGAACAATTTCCTTACAAAAAAAGAATTTATAGTTTTTATATATTGCTCAATTAGTTCTATAACATTGATGGAATATCAATAGGACTAATTTACACCATGTAATGATATGCTCCAGTAGATCCATCTTCCTAGTTTCCTATGTGCAGCAAAGAGAGAGCAAAGTGATGACCACACACTAATTTGTTGTGGAAGGAAAGTGGCAATGATATAGAGAGAGAAAGTGAGGGCACATGCATGCTTCCTATTTTCATATACCAGACTCATCCTTGTCCCGAATTTAGAACTATTTTTCAGATTTAGCATTCCAAATAGCTAGACTTTGCTTTTACCAACTGTAACATGTAATATCCCCAAATAGGGATAATAGAAAAATAACAATATTTCCAAAACTTGGGCACAGAAGAATCTGAAAATTTATTGTTATATAAAAAAGTCTACACTAAACCCAGATTTATATCCAAATCAATGATATAATTTTTTTCCTAAAAGAAATAAATTTCTAAGTATTTATGAACTTATAAAAATTACAACAAATCCCTTCATTTTTGCCCATAAATTTCAGAAATGAAATACAATGAATTTCTTTTAATTTTCTGAATTAAAAAATAATTAAGTATGTACATTTAAACACAAAGTACCTCAGACGCTATTTTTTAAACCCTAGTAATCCTCTTGAATGTTCAAAAATAATCGAGCTGTCATTTGTGTGAATACAATTTTTTCGGTTTCTTATGATTAATCATTAACCTATAAAACTAACAAATCTGTATATGCCCACTACTTTAATAGTTTTGACAATAGTAGATGGTATTTGTTGCATATTTTTTATTTGTCGTTTATCATTCATCTCATTTGATTGTATGTATTTCGTAGGTTGTTCTCCATGTTTTTCTTGTATTAACATTTTTGCACATTTTTTCCAGTTGTTGTACTTTCTGGAGGTTTCTATGACACAAGAACCAGCTTAGAGGCACCAAAAGTTTCAAAATTTTGGGTAGCAGTTTCAGAAAAGGAGAATAAAAGTTCTTCCAATGTTTCTTTGAAGAATAATGTTGCAAATATTGGTGATGTTGCCAAGGTAGTTGTCAACAAGAAGAAGAAAAAGAATATTTTTTCAGTAAGGCAAATGTTGCAGCTCCCACTGGTGATTTATATAATGCTTATAAGGTTCAATAGGAGAAGGAGGAAGATGTGAACCTTTGAGAACCATCAAAAGTAGTAACCAATGTTTTCAAGAGTAATACTTCCTCAAAAGAGCCTGAGAATCAAGTCCTGAAAGAACTGGATGATTGGGAAGATGCAGCTGAGCTTTCAACTCCTATGAATCAAGTAACTATTTTAGTTACTAAATGTTCAGGAGGTATAAATTACTCCAGCGATTTTATTTTTGACAATCAAGGATCAATGCAAAGATCTACAAAATCATTTTGAAATTTTTCCAGACACTGTTGAATTACTTGAAAATTCCAAAGAACCTGCATGTCATGTAGGAGAGGCTAATGCATTAGCAAGCAATGCAAGACATCTTGAAAGGCAGCCAAGTGGGAAATATCTACTTGAACATTGTGGGAGAAATATGGCCAGTTTGGATGATGATATATGGGCCAAGCCGGTGGATGATTTTGTTGTTGATTGTGATATGTAGATGGATTTGGGTCTAAGTGGTTCCTCTTCTATATTTGAACATGGACAAAGTTATAATACTGGCTTTGCAAGAAATACTTGTGCAACACAAATAAGTATGAATGGAATCCTTCCTGGAGGGCCTTATGTGCAAGCACCATTTCCACAGGTTGGACTAGTGAGAAATAATTATGATGCTGATAGGTGGCAATGTGCTTATGGTTTGTAGAAGGGTTTGATTCCTCCTCCACAGCCTTCTCTGCCCACAATTTATAAATCAGAAAACCGATATGATGTGGGCAAGGTTTCTGATGAGGATCAATTGAAAAAATGACAAATTAAAGCCATCCTTAATAAACTAACGCCCCAAAACTTTGATTTTTTTTTGAATAGGTCAAAGAAGTGAACATTGACTCTACATCATGTCTTCATGGTATAATATCTCAAATATTTTACAAGGCCTTGATGGAGCCGACTGTTTGTGAAATATATACAAAATTCTATTTTCAAGTTGCGGCGGGATTACCAGAATTTTATGAAGAGAAAGTTGTTTTCAAGCAAGTTATTTTGAACAAATGTCAGGAAGAATTTGAAAAATATGAAAGAGAAGAGGCAGAGGCTAAGAAAGAAGAAGAAAATGGTGAAAAAATCCTTTCAGTAGAATAAATACGAGAGAAGAAGGTTGCAGCACAATGATGAATGCTAGGAAAGATATGTTTTATTGATGAGATTTATAAAGAAAGTATGCTGGCTGAAAGAATTATGCATGCATTCATCAGGAAATTAATTGGTGAATTCCATCATGCAAAGGACGAAAATGTTGAAGCTTTGTGCAAACTAATGAGCACTATTGGTCATATGATTGACCATTCAAAGGCCTAGGAACATATTGATGCTTACTTTGATAGGTTGATAAAAATGTCCAGTACCCAATGGCTTCCCTCTAGGCTGAGGTTCATGTCGAATGATTTGATTGATATGAGGAGGAATGGATGGAAACAAAGGTGGAAGGTTGAGTTCCACAAGAAAATAGAGGAAGTGCATCGGGATGTTGTGCAAGAACTACATGAACAGGGAGGCGACTCTCGATGTACCAATATAGTACATGCAGGTCAGAGACTTGTGACACCACTTGATCATGGTGTGAGAGGACCTGCAATGCCACCTTACGTGGCATGTGCACAAATGGGTTCACTTCCACATATGGCTGGGATTAAAGGACCACAGCCCCATATGGGACCACGTGACTATGGATACACTAGTCAAGATGCTCAGATTGTGGATTCGGCTCAATTTAAACATTGATCTATGCCAAGCCCTGCAACACAAAGAGCTTCTGATGATGGCCACTTGACTCTTGGTCCTAAGGGAGGTCTTGGAAAGGGAATAGGAGGGAGGGTTCATCCCTGACATATGCTAAGATTTCTCTAGTAGATATTCCACCATTCACATCTTTGAGTAATAGATGAATAGGTGTATATCCGATTTGAGGTTTCAGTTCTAATTTGAGGTTGGTATGACAGATGAAATTTTCACAAGGAATTATGCTGTAAAAAAACCTTTATTTGAAAAATCACGTGTCAAGGAAATAAATTTTTTGGATAATGACAGAAGAGATTTTAAGAATTCATACTCATAAGGTGACAGAGGTGGGAAGAATGCAAATATTGAATTTGAACAAGTGACAAGGTTGTGTCAATCATGGAAAACACAAAGTGGTTGAAATAAGGGTCAAACCATGCTACCAATAGGAAAATAAAACTGCACGAAGAACGGGTGGGTGAATTTTTGGTTGGCGGAAAAGGATCTACCAACATCACCTCAAAGAAGCACGTAGTTTCAAGTGTAGTTTGCTAGGAGAGGTGGGAAGGTATGGTTGAAAGTCATTGGTGGAATAATTGTGACGTGCACGCAAGCCCGCACTCGAAAAAAACAAAACCACTAGAAGCATAAGGTGGCAACTCACTAAGAAGGTAGAAACATGTGCTAGACTAGTCGACACCACTCAGTCATTGAGAAATCATGAGGGAAAAGACACACAAATGACCCATAAAAGGGCAGTTGTTGACATAATTAGTTTGTGGATGGAGGAGTTCTATTACAGCCAACTAGACATGTTTCAGTGTAGGTTTAGTATCCACCACACATGTGGTCAAGTAGCCTAGTTGAAGTCACAATGACGTGCCGTCAGGCACAATATGATCGAGAATTGGAGCAGCTGCAATTGACAAGCTGGGAAGCACATAGATCGTAGTAATAGGTAAGTAGGTGGACTATCGGGTCGGGTGTAGGAGCTTGTGTCAAACTTCTTGGACCTACATAAAAAATAGTCTTTCCTTCAAAATGGTGCACATTCTCAACCATAGTTTTTTAATAAGCATACATCCTCACGTGTCACATTTGGGAAAAGAGTTGTAGGGAATATCCACAATTCTCTTACTACACATGTCTTTCCTTGTACCAAATCACTAACATTTGTGCATATCCTTTACTAAATAGCCAATCTTTTCTCTCTTCAACATCTTATAATTGTAATGAAAAATTTCCTCAAGATGGTGTTTATCAACAAACTTTGCCTCATGAGAAAGTGTCTCATCTTGAGGATAAATTTTCTCATCAACAGACCATTCTAAGGGAAATGATCAAGAGGATGATAAAATAAATTTAAGAGAGATAGTTAAATATTGCTTCATATTTCCCTGGTTTTGTAGGTGAGATGGGTAATGAGACGTTGATGGAGCAAATATCAAAGGAAGAACTATAAAAAATTTGGCACACTTTCCAAAAGTATAAGAATCCTCAGCCACTTAACAAGACAATATAACTATTCTAGGGGTTATATGACTTCCTTCAAACAGAGAAACTAAGAATTACTGACCAATTAAAATACACATGCATTATTTAGGAGCTTTCAATTCAACATTTCAAGCTTTAATCCCAAAAATTAGACAAGAATGAGATGATTTCAGACCCAATCACTATGTAATTGCATCTACACAATCATTGAAAAAGGTAGTGCATGTAGGGTCAAAATCCGCTAAGCTGATTCTGTACCATTAGAAGAAATTTTCATCCTTCTTGGGAAACAAATCCATTATGGAATAGGAGTAGCCCAAGGAGGAATTTATAACATCAAACCGAAAAATTACAATCAATGTTACTAATTTTTTTTTCCAAGTCATATGATAGAGAAAACTAGCTTTATTTAGGGCTACTCATCGATATAGGGTTCAATGTGCAATTGGTTAACTAGATAATGAATTATCTTTCCTCAATATTTTTGCAATTATAATTAATGGATCAACCTATACTTCTATCATTCCTACAAGAGACCATGGGTAGGTATGACTAATGGCTCCTTTTATATTTTTTACTATAGAATAGATGGTCTCAATAGAGTTGTAACAGAAACAAATCAGATTCAATTTTTTTAGATATAAAAGATAAAAAAAATGTCAATGTCTTTGTTTGATTGTTACTTGACTCTACTGTGGGCATGTTACAGGAAATGTGATTGGAAAAAGGATGGTGAAATAATGCATATCGCGTCTTGGATATGGTTCATTCGTTGTTATAGGTCACTTAGCCACTTGAGCCATCGATTTTGGAAATGTTTCTAGTAGGAATTCCTATGGGTTTTAATGTTGTGATTATTTCACCTCATGGTTATTTTGGGAAAGAAATTATTTTAGGATGGCTAGACATGACATCGGTGGACACGTAAAAAAATATTTTATAATTGCAATTTCCATTTCATGATATCCTCTGTTTATTGTTTGATTGTCTTTTGGATGTTTCTTTTGATTTTGTTTTGTCTTTTAACTATGAAACTGAAAATACTTAGTATCATGTTCATTTAAACAAAAACCAAAGCTTGAAGATGAAATTAGTATTACAGTATATTGATTGGAATCCTTATAGATATTTTCTGTTAAAATATTTTCATGACTATCAGAAAAGATTACTTTCATGTTGTTATTTGAGTACATGTTGTTTATGTACTTGACTAAGTTCATGAGTTATGAAAAAAAATGTTGTTGTCAATAGAACAACAAAGGTTAAACATCACACCTCATATTATTTGTATTCACAATTTATCTACAACTTAAGATTTTTAGCATATAACTTAGTTGACATGATTTTTCCTAAGCATTCCCTGAAATTTGAATACTAAGTTGATAAGGTGTTCTTTTCTATATATTGTGACATTTTATTTGCTGTGTTTATACAGGTTATCTGGCCACATTATAGTGGCCATTATCGCCCCAATGAAGAAAATTTGTTTGATTTTCTTACTTGTATGGGGAAAAATGGATTTGACATTGCTGATGTTAAGGGATATGTCATATAAACTATTTATAGTCCAATTTAGTTTATATTATAGTGTTCATTTTATTTCATTTCTTACACTCTAAATTGTATCTTATTTTGTTTTTCAGAAAATGAACCCAGTATTGATGGTAAGAAGCACGAATTGAAAAAAGAGGGGAGCAATAACATTGGAGCGACAAATGCAAAAAAAGAGAGAGGAGAACTGGTGTGGTGATAGCCTTAGAGCCAATATCCCACATAAGACACACATATAAAGACTGATGGTCAAGTCTTCCAAGTTTGTGAATTCACCTACAATTCCTTGACAAAACAATGATAATGTTTTTGTAATATTCCAAATTGAAAATAACAGCAATACAAGACATAATAATGTAAAACACATAAAATCTGAACATGACATAAGAGGGATCAATATGCAACCATCATTTTATTAATATATCATCAATAATATACAAATGATATTGAGGGTCAAGCTACTCTAGCAATAATAACAAGCCTCCAATGATCATATCAATGAACACATGAGTTGCTAGTACTGTATAGAATGCCGAAAAGCAGTGACAGCGTTGTCTATATAAGTGTAGCTACTGCTGTAATCATACATAAATGTAATATGGCTGATATATACAAAAGAAATGCCCAGAGAATAAAATACAATGCTCCAAAAGGAATGCATTCAAGCCACAAGATGGTTGAAATACACCAAAGAACCAAGCTGTTAGGTCCCTATGTCACTAGTATAGTCCCTTATTATTGTTAGTGTAAACCCCTTATTGTTATTATTGTACCCTTGTAACCCCCATTTTGTTATTATTGTGCCCTTAAATTATTATTGTTAGGTCGGCTAGGATTACATTGTGGCCCACTAGGATTACATTATGGCCCCATGGACTCCTATATATAGAAAGGAGGTTTTGTGAATTGTATCATCCAAGAATTGTTCGTTCATGTAATGTATTGGAGGTTTCCCCCTCGAAGTGGCTTATTTCTAAGGCTTTGATATCTCATTTCTTCTATTTTTGGAGCTGGTTACACAACATTTGGTATCAGAGCTTTAGATTCTAGGGTTTCGCTGCTCCAAACAGGTCATCGTGGCATGTTCACTATAAATTTTTTTCTACGAAACTTCAGAAGCTGAAATTTTTAGGGTGCGAAGCTGAAATCTTGAGGAATTTTGTATAAAAATTTCAGAGCTTGGTTCACAATATTGTCGGACATATGATCTGTGGAAGTTAGGTTTTTTTTCAGGCTCCTAAATAGGTCATCGTGTCATTTGCGCTATAAAGTTTTTTCTACGAAGGTTCAATATATGAAATTCATATGGTGGGAAGCTGAAATCCTGAGGAAAGTCATCAAAAAATTTCAGAGCTTGGTTCGCAATATTTTTGGAGATATGATCTGTGGAAGGTAGTGCTTTTTCAGGCTCCTGAATTTCATCTCAAAGAGGTGATCGTGGGAAAATTTCAATAACTCTCTCTCTGGAGATTGGATTGGAGTGCCGTCAAAAGTGGTCGCAAGTACACGGCCTGTAGTTTCTTGGATATCAATTTCAGAGACAAAGAACAAAACAGTGACACGTGGCAAGTCGTACAAGTTCGCTCTACTGAACCAGTCCAAAATTAGGTCATTGTAGGAGATTGGACACAAATTTGTCTTGGAGAATCCAAATCAGGTCAGACCTGTGGCATTTGAAAGAAGCTTCAGAGGGCTACTACAGGGCTGAATTTGAGATATCGAAGATTTTCAATTACAGAGAAAATTCAATTTCAATATCGAGCTCCTAAAAGCTAGTAAAAGGTGTGTATTTTTTTTCCGAATTACATAAGTCTTGTTTGAAGAATCAAGTTGAATTGATTCCAAGGGAAACTTGTAGACTAGATATCAATATTGGATTTTAAAATGGCCCCTAAAAGGAATTCAACACCCATTAAGCCTTCAGAAGGCTCTACTATGACTCATGAAGATGAAGAATTGCAACATGATCTATCAAAATTACAAGAGCAAATGCAACAGTTTTCACTCTCGCAAAGAGCAACAAAAAATGAAATGGAAGTTTTGAAGAAAAGCATGGAAGTGAAGATGGACGGTTTGAAGAAAGGCATGGAAGCTAAAATGGATGGCGTGGAGGCTAAGATGGATGGCGTGGAAGCTAAGATGGATGACATGAAAGACAACATGGAAAACATGAAGAGTGATCTAAAAGCATACATGGAAGGCTTGATGACAAGCTTAAAACCATAAATGATTCCTAATGGTGGAAATATAGGAGAAGAACCTCATGATGAGAACAAAATAAATGTTAATCATGATTTCATAAACTCGAATGTTGGCAGGAAGAACCACCATATTCCAAAAATGGATATGAGGAAGTTTGATGGAAAGGATCCTGTAACATGGATACTACGGATGGAGCAATATTTTGATCTCCATAATGTGCAAAACACACAAAAGGTACGCATTGCAACTTTACATTTAGAACAAAATACATTTGTATGGTATCGATGGCTTTGCTCCCGTAAACAAATTGTCACTTGGTCAATTTTTACGGAGGAAATGATAGCACATTATGAGGATACAAAGAGCAACACCTTCTTTAGCCAATTGATAAATTTCAAACAAAAGGGTTTAGTGGGGGAGCACATTGAGGACTTCCAAAAATTGAATATAAGGGTAACTGATATTCCAGAGGAACACATGATTGATCTCTTCATAGGCACTTTAAAGGATAACATTCAACATGAAGTTCGCATTCTGGAACCTGATTCATTGGAGAAGGCATTCAAGTTGGCAAGAAAAGTTGAATGTAAAATTATGGCAACAAGGAAGCCTACCACTCAATTCTATAAAGAAGGAAGTGTTGCTACGCCTAGATTTCCACAACCTACAAGGTTGACACCACAAAAATTGGAAAAAAAAGAGAGCAAAAGGGCGTTGCTATAGTTGTGATAGCAAATACACTAAAGGTCATAAGTGTGCTGAGAAGAAATTATTTTACATAGATTGTGAAGAAGAAGAAGAAAATGAACAAGAAGAGGATATACACAAGGAACCAGCCCTAGAAGAGGAAGAAATGAATCCGACCATATCGTGTAATGCACTGGCAGGAATTACCACTCCTCAAACTCTCAAGATAGAAGGAAATATAAAGAAGAAAAGGGTAATAGTGTTGATTGATTCAGGTAGCACCCATAATTTTATTCATTATAAGGTAGCCAAGGAATTAAATTGTTTCCTATACCCAGCACCAGAATGTCAAGTGATGGTTGCAAGTGGAGGAACTATAAATTGCTCTGGAAAATGCCATAACATCAAGCTAACCATGGGGGAATATGTGTTGACTAGTCCAATGCTTTCCATTCCTATGGGAGGTGTTGATGTTGTACTAGGAGTACAATGGTTAGAATCTTTGGGGACGGTAGCTTTTAATTTTCAAGAACTTTTCTTGAAATTCTTTTCAGAAGGAAAGGAAGTCGAATTACGGGGTATTGCGGGGAAGCCAGGAATGATAATAAGCTCTAATGTCATGACAAAGCTTCTAAAGAAAGAACAGCGAGGCGTAATTGCACAATTATGCTCACTAGAAGTTCCAACATCAAAATCATCTATTTCTGCAGATTTCCAACAAGTCTTGGACAATCATTCCAAGGTGTTTGAAACTCCCAAAGGACTCCCACCTATTCGTGATCATGATCATGCTATTCATTTGATTCCTTGAAGTGTTCCTCCAAACATCAGGCCTTATAGATATCCTTACTTCCAAAAGAGCGAAATTGAACGTATGATTGCAGAAATGTTAGAGGCGGGTATAATTCAACCTAGTCAAAGTTCTTTCTCTGCTCCCGTAGTATTGGTACACAAGAAGGATGGATCATGGCGAATGTGTCCAGATTATAGGGAGCTCAATAAGCTCACCATTAAAGATAAATTTCCCATTCCTGTGATTGATGAATTATTGGATGAAATACATGGAGAAATTTATTTTACCAAGTTGGATCTTCGTTCAGGATATCATCAAATTAGAATGAAGACTGAAGATATTCCAAAAACAACATTTCGAACTCATGAGGGTCATTATGAATTTTTGGTCATGCCTTTGGCCTTACCAATGCACCTTCTACATTTCAAGGGTTGATGAATTCCATTTTCAAACCCTTCCTTAGAAAATTTGTGCTAGTATTTTTTGATGATATACTAATCTACAACGGGTCTTGGAAGGATGATGTTGAACATGTTGACAGGGTGCTCAAACTATTGCAGGAGAAACAATTATATGCAAAAACATCCAAATGTTTCTTTGGAGTACAAGAGGTGGAATATCTGGGTCATATTATATCTCACGAGGGTGTTAAAGTAGACCCTAACAAAATTAAAGACATTAAGGAATGGAAAGTCCCCACGACCATAAAGCAGTTGCGAGGATTTCTCGGGTTTACAGGGTATTATCGCAAGTTTGTTAAGAATTATGGGAGAATAGCAGCACCTCTAACAACATTATTGAAGAAAGATGCATTTTCATGGACTCCCGAAGCAACTAAGGCCTTTGAACATCTTAAAGAGGCAATGTGCCTAGCACCGGTCTTAGCTACGCCAGACTTCACAAAAACTTTTATTGTGGAATGTGATGCCTCAGGAAATGGAATTGGTGTTGTTTTAATGCAAGAAGGAAGACCCATTGCTTTTGAAAGTCGTCCAATCAAAGGAAAGTATTTACAGAAACCTATTTATGAGAAGTAAATGTTAGCAATACTGCATGCACTAAAGAAATGGCGAACTTACCTAATGGGAAGACACTTCAAGGTAAAAACTGATCATGATAGTCTTAAACACTTTTTGGAACAAAGACTATCGTCGGAAGAACAGCAAAAATGGGTCACAAAGATGTTGGGTTATGACTTTGAAATAATCTACAAAAAAGGAAAGTTGAATGTTGTTGCAGATACACTCTCAAGAAAGAATGAAGAGGTGGAAGCATTGCTTTGTGCCATTTCTATTATCCAACCAGATTGGATAACTGAAGCAAGAGATGAATGGAAGAAGGACATAGATGTATGGATACTCATTCAAAAGTTGCAGCAAGATCCTAGTACATCTGATACATTTAGTTGGAAAAATGATTCCTTATGGTACAAAGATCGCCTATATCTTTGTAAGAATTCCCAACTAAAACAAAAGATTCTTCTGGAATTGCACACTTCTCCTTTAGGAGGACACTCAAGATTTTTAAAAACTTATCACAGGGTGAAGAAAGAATTTTTTTGGGATGGCCTTAAATCTGATATTCAAAAGTTTGTGGCGGAATGTTTGGTTTGCCAGCAGAATAAAATGGAAACAATTAAGACCCCGGGACTTCTACAACCTTTATCCATTCCAAGTCAACGTTGGGAGGAGATTTCAATGGATTTTATCACAGGTTTACCTAAGTCCGAAGGAAAAAGTGCCATCATGGTGGTAGTTGATAGACTTACCAAGTATGCACACTTTTGTGCATTATCTCATCCATTTAAAGCAAGTACAGTTGCTACTACATTTATGGACAGAATTCAAAAGCTACATGGAAGCCCAAGGGTTATTGTGAGCGACAGAGATCCCATTTTTACCGGAAATTTTTGGACGGAGTTATTTTCTTGTTTGGGTACTCAATTAGCTCATAGCTCATCTTATCATCCTCAATCTGATGGTCAAACCGAGATAGTAAATAAATGTTTGGAAGGATATCTTCGTTGTTTTGTATCTGATAAACAAACACAATGGGTCAAGTGGTTACCTCTTGCCGAATGGTGGTATAACACTTCCTTCCATACTGCAGCAAAAATGACCCCATTTATGGCACTTTATGGATATCATCCACCATCCATCACATCATCTTTAAGGGAAAATTCGAAGGTTCACGCAGTGGAAGATCACATCGAGCATCAGCAAGAAGTTCTCCAACTCTTAAAGGATAACCTGAATTTGGCACAAAATCGAATGAAACAACAGGAAGATCAACATCGTAGCGAGAGAAGTTTTGATGTAGGAGATTGGGTATTTTTACGGCTACAACCATACAAACAAATGTCCCTCAAGCAAGCTAAGAAGGATAATAAATTATCACCAAAGTACTATGGTCCTTACAAGGTGTTGCAAAAGATTGGTTCTATGGCATACAAATTGGAGCTTCCCGCTTCTTCACGAGTACATCCAGTTTTCCATGTTTCATGCTTAAAGAAGGTTATAGGTGAAAATCTTCCAGTTCAAACAATATTTCCAGAACTTGATGAGGAAGGAAAAATCATATTGGAACCTGAAGTAGTCATGGAAACAAGAACTCGACAGCTACGGAATCGATCAATTTCAGAGTATCTCATCAAGTGGAAGAACTTACCCACTGAAGATTCTACATGGGAGGATGATAATTTTATACAGAAGCACCCAGAGCTACTCAAGCGTTGAGGACAACACTTTTTTGAAGGAGAGGGCATGTTAGGTCCCTATATTACTAGTATAGTCCCTTATTGTTGTTAGTGTAACCCCCTTATTGTTATTATTGTACCCTTGTAACCCCCATTTTGTTATTATTGTGCCCTTAAATTATTATTGTTAGTCGGCTAGGATTACATTGTGGCCCACTAGGATTACATTATGGCCCCATGGACTCCTATATATAGAAAGGAGGTTTTGTAAATTGTATCATCCAAGAATTGTTCATTCATGTAATGTATTGGAGGTTGCCCCCTCGAAGTGGCTTATTTCTAAGGCTTTGATATCTCATTTCTTCTATTTTTGGAGCTGGTTACACAACACAAGCACTAGAAATGTGTACTTCTATTGCTATTGCTACTAGAAACTATTACTTCTAAGGCAAATAACCATGTGTGGAATTCTTTTAGTCTGCTCAGAATGATCTGAGATTTCAACCATGGATTCTAATTAGACAATCCAGAAAAACCCTGAAATGGTTTGGCTGGATCTTAACTTTGGATTTTCGGCCATTTTTGGGTTACCCACTGTAACAGCTCACTAAAATAACGCAGTCATCGACTGGAACTACATTGTGAGGGATGTTATATGGTTGTCCTGATTCCGATATTATATAAATATGCCCAATATCCCTCCTTGTTGATCCTCCAATGGATAGGCTACCTCTCCAATGAAAAACAAGCCCAGAAATGGCTCTATGTGATCCTCCTTTGCTACACCCTGCAACACAACCCATATCTAAATAGAAAATGTGTTGTAGATGAAGGAGGTGGTTTTTCTAGAATTATAGAATGAGGAAATTCAACTCAAATAACCTCCCCTTCTCTGAGGATGAGGTAGGGATTCCCGATCATGAACACCCTTGTGCTAAACAACACAAAAACCCTGCTAAACATCGAAGGAATGCAAAGTCTAAGTAGACCAATATCAAAAAGATAATATAAAATATGAATAACAATGGTTGCTATCCCCTCCATATATATCATGAGAGCCTCCTCAAATTAGTTCCCATCCATACTTTCCACCAAGCTCATGCAAGTTGTCCTCCACTAAAACTACGATGTTTTATTATAAAGACCACTCCTCCATGACAGCGCTGTTGATTTGGTCAAAGTTGACTGAATCAACATGATCCAATGCCTTTTCACACCCAAAGGTGCTTAATACAACTACTTATTCTTCCTCCTTTCATATTATGAGTGTTATTATTCCTTCTAAAGGGGTTTTATGAGTCTCCCCACCCACTTATTCACCTACCTAGAGATAAAACAACTATAATATTCCATTTAGATGAAGGATAAATTTTTGGAATATTAGATTCCTCCCATCCAAAATGTTTCTTGTACTCAAGCAATTGTAAAGGTGGAGAAAAATTCCTCCCTTCCTCTTCTTCTGGCCTCCTCATTAATAGTTCGCACCATAGCTCAACATAATTTGCAATAAATTTGTTCTCCAATGGTTCCTCCATAGTATGCAAAACCAAATGGTGTACATAATGAGAAAGTGGACGGTGTGAGTGGAAACCTTCTTGTTGTCCAATGGCCTCCTCAAGGTAGGATTGATTATAAACATATGGAATCTCATCCCCAATGAGAGTCTCCCATACCAATGCTATCATCCAAATGAAATGAGCAATCCTAGGTAGCTCATCAAAAAAATCTTCAACCCCTAGTCTATGCAATGTGTTGGGGCTACATGGAGAGTTTAGATTTTCCCATCCAAGTTGTTTCTCTCTCCATTTATGGTAAGTATGGGGTTTTTTCTGATCTTGGGCTGAAATTACATGGCCTCAAAGAATGGCCCAAGCTATCCCACCAAAAAAATCAGACATGAAGTGCCTCCTCCAAGAACTCAAGTTCTCCAAATGGCTCCTCCCACATGAAGAAAAGAGATGTAGTATGGAAATCATGGTTTTCCCATTATTTCTCCTGAAACATGAAACATGTATAGTAGGTAGAATCATACTCCCAATGGGCACCTTCAACTCTTGTCCCACTCTCGAAACAAAGCTCCCCATGAACATAATAATATCAACAATATATGGAAGCAAAAACCAATAACAACAAGTTGTCCTTTGACAACCGGAAATTGGATTATAGTTCCACACATGGAACCAGTGTAGTGCATCCCTTGCCTGCCTCAAAACAAATAATAACAATTTCCCTTCCAGCCACTTGTTTGCTGCCACAATCATCCCATAAGATGGAATCATGAAGAAACATTTTGGTGTCAATCGTGCACACCAAGAATCATGTGGCTTCCCCCACAAAACACCAATAGAGTAGCCAACCCCAATGTTGCAATTGGCCCTAAGTACATCATAGTATACTATGCAAGAAGGGATAATCCTCCTTGGTACAACATGATGCTCATATACAGTAAAGAAGTACAAATCATAATGCAAACTTGTGTCTTCTCTACCATGTACTTTGGTCCTTGAGCTGAAATGGCTCAACTAAAAATTATCCCTCACTCTCAATGAGTAGGGAAGTGGCTGTGCCAACCTCTTCATCAACATCCGAGCTATGCATCTCTCCATATGCTAAAATATATCATTCTGGATTCCCTCCCAAGTGAACTCCTTCGGCAAAGAATGATATGCATCAAAGTGCATAGAAATAAAGTCCTCATGTGATGCATGTAGCAAATTCTCCTTGAGCTCAGAAGCTTTAGTCAAGAAGACTCTGCCATAAGAATATATGACCACATCATCCACCATATATCTATCATCTCCATCCGGTTCATCAAGAATCATGCAAGCACCAAGATCCTTGGAGTAATCTACCAAGAGTTGAGATCTCCAATATGGATCAATCCTCCTAAGAGACAGCATTGAAGATCTGAAATGTGAAGCTACCCACATTTTTTTTTCTTCTCTTTTGAAATCCCTCATGCCAAATTAATCCTCCAAATTTCTACCATACCCATCATGCAGCTACTCATGCTCAAATAAAAGTGGTGACTTGTGGAGGTTGGCCTCCCATGGGAAGCTACCATCCAAAAAGAACCTCCTGATCTTGGCCAATGTAAGCATGAGTGGCCTCCATCTACTCCAATGTATGGAGGATTCCTTCCTCAAAGGAGGTACCCTCTATTTCTCCAAATCCATGGAGTAGCTCCCTTGCACCATGAAGGAGCCATCCTCCATCACTGAAGCAACTTCTGTCAATGAAGAATATGTAGTGAGAGTGGGTGATGTTGAAAATGGGAGAATGTCTCTCTCCTCCTTAAGTATATCCAAAATTCACTGCATTGTACTGGACTCCTCCAAGGTCCTCACCCCTCCGAAATCTAGGAGTGTTGAACCAAATGGAAAAATGTCTCCCACCAACTCTAGATCTGGTGGCCTCCCCGGTGGAATGCCCACATGTAGTGAGACATTAAAATATGAAGTGGACTGTATATATGAGTGGACTGATTTGTCGCTCTCTTCACTATGCAATACAATGTCCTTATTTTGTGTAGAAACCTCCTGGAATAGATAAGAGTGAAGGCTCATCATCCCTTGATGTTGATCCTTCCTTTCTTCCCCTTCCATCTCACAATCCTAAGAATTTGATACATGCTACTCTTGAATTGTGTTTTGGTTCCCACATATTGAATCATTTGGACCTCCTTGCAAAAACACAAGGGCTCCTCTAATGGAAGAAATGGCTCCCTTCCCATCTCCATGTGGTGATGGATCTCCTCTTGATGGTGCATGGTTGTTGGCTCTTCCTTGCTCAGCCTCTTCATCAATATGTGAGAATGCCTCATCATCAATGGGAGACCCTTGATCTTGGTCTTCCCTTGAAGGAGGAACCTCCATGTCTTCATCTATAGAAGAGGGCTCTTCAATAAGTGGGGATATTTCCCTTGGCAAGGTATCATGCATGATTCTATCCCCTTCAACAAAATTATGGAGTCGAGTTCGCAAATTAAATCTCTCCAACTCATGCAAAGGTTTTGAGTTTTGGGTTCAACAATTGATGTTCTACAATGTTTTAATATCAAATATTCTCACTAATTTCTTAGTGAACCTAGCATAAGTGTTTACATTTTCCTTACTAAATGAAGCAGAACTACAATACCACCAATCATGGGTAGTACCTTTGAGGTGCAGCGCTGCTACTCTAATGGCCTCCTTTTCTGAAACTTGGTGTAGCTGGAAATAGGAATCTAGCTCCACCCAAGCTTTGGATGTGCACTTTTTTGATCCATCAAAGTTAGATAGAAAGATTTTGCCTCTCTTACTTCTATTATGGCTGCTAGATCTTCTCTCTTCCTTGAGTTGGAAAAACCCTTGGAAGTCCAAGTGCTCTTTGAATCTCTATGATTGAGACTCATACTCCTAAATATAGTCACTCAAGGTCTCCTCCATTGGTGCATATTCTTCCTCCATTCTCCTTGTAGTGAATTTGGGCCATAAACTGCGTTGTGGATCTACATGTGTGGTTGAATGCTCACACTCATCATGTGAATATCTAGAGCTTGCTTCATTTTCAAACCCTCTTAAAGTTTTTCTACACCTCTCCTTTTTCATCTCCTTGAGATTTTCTTTGATACTCTTCACAGATTGGAAAAGAAGCTGGGAGATCCTCTCTTCCTTCATCTCTCCAAATAATGGAGTCTTTCCTTTGTTTCTTCTGTACATATTCTCTTTTCTATTAGAAGAATCTTCTCCTTCTAATGACAAAACGTCTTGAATGCACAGACTCAACCAATATTATGCCCTGATACCACTGCAATATTCCAAATTGGAAATGGCAGCAATACAAGACATAATAATGTAAAACACAGTAAATATGAACATCACATAAGAGGGATCAATATGTAGCCATCATTATATTAATATATCAAAAAAAATATACAAAATATCTTGAGGTTCAAGCCACTCAAGCAATAGGAACAAGCCTCCAATGACCAGATCAATAAACACATGAGTTGCTGCTACTGTATAGAATGCCGAAAAGGAGTGACAACATTGTCTATATCAGTGTAGCTGCTACTGTAATCATACATAAATGTAATATGGCTGATAAATACAAAAGAAATTCCAAAATAAGAAAATACAGTTCTCCAAAAGGAATGTATTCAAGCCAAAATATAGCTCAAATACACCGAAGAACCAAGCACTGGAAATGTGTACTTCTACTGTTGCTCCTACTGGAAACTAGTACTTATGAGGTAAAGAACCATGTGTTGAAGATTGTTTTTGTGTTCAGAAAGATTCTATATTTTAACCACGAATTCTACTCCAAAAACCCAGAAAAACCCAGAAATGGTTTGGCCAAATCTTAAATTTGGATTTTCGGCCATTTTCGGGTTACCCACTACAACAACTCACTAAAATAATGCAGTCATGAACTGGAACTACGCTATGAGGGATGGTAGATGGTAGGCCTGATGCCAAAATTATATAAATATTCCAAGGAACCCTCATTGTTGATCCTCCAATGGATAACCTACCTCTCTAATGAAAAACAAGCCCAGAAATGGCTCTATGTGATCCTCCTTTGCTGCACCCTGCAACACAACGTAGCTCTAAACAGAAAATGCACTATAGCAGAAGGAGGTAGCTTCAAAAAAAATTCAGAATGAGGAAATTCTGCTCAAAGAACCTCTCCTTCCCTGAGGATGAGGTAGGGATTCTGGATCATGAACACCCTTGTACTAAACAACACAACAACCCTGCTAAACAACAAAGGAATGCAACGTCTAAGTAGACCACTATCAAAATGATAATATAAAACATGAATAAAAATGGTTTCCATCCCCTCCATATATAGCATGAGAGCCTCCTCACATTGGGTCCCATCCATACTTGCCACCACGCTCATGCAAGTTGTCCTCCACTAAAACTATGTTGTCTTATCATAAAGACCACCCCTCCATGACAACGGTGTTGATTTGGTCAAAGCTGACTGAATCAACATGATCCAATCCCTGTTCACACCCAAAGGTGCTTAATACAACCTCTTATTCTTCCTCCTTTCGAATTAGGAGTGATATTATTCCTTCTAAAGGGGTTTTACGAGTCTCCCCACCCACTTATTTAGCTACCTAGAGATAAAACAACTATAATATTCCATTTAGATGAAGGCTAAATTTTTGGAATATTATAGTTTTGAAGTGATGAAACATCATTTTTTGTGTAAATTGTATTCCAGCCAATATTAATTTGGAAACCTATATTTTTATACTATAACATTTCATATAATATAATTTATGTGGTTGAAATTATTTATAGTTGCATTTGATATTATTTAGTATTCTAATTTACATATGAAACTTTTTGTTTTCATATTAGATGAACATGCACATCGTAGGACATTTTTTAAATCATAAAAATTAATTTATGTTGATTAATAATAAACACAAAATCGATTTGAAACAACTAAATTAGTATTTTATATTGATTAATGAAAAACACAAATAAAATGAATATATGACTAAATTAGTCACTTATAATGATTATTAATGAAATTAAATGAAATGAATATAAAATACTAAATCATTCATTTATATAATGAATATGAAACTACCAAAACAAGATAAATGAATACCACAAATGATAAATTTGTGATTAAAAATGACGACAAAATTTTGAATATATACAACTATTAGTAGCTGATTTACAATATCTTATAACACAGCCAAAATTTAGTCATTAATTGGTTTCAAACTATGACTAAAACTTGCACATATATGACTACATTTTGGTCATTTTCTTTGGTCATTAATTGGTTTTATCGGGTGATCATATCGTAATATATTTTGTTTTATATTTGGTCATTAATTGTGAAAATTAATGACCAAATGAAATATTAAATCAATGACTAAATCAATGACCAAATTAACAACCAAATCAGTGACTAAATTAATGACCAACTATACTACTAGACAACAAAATTGAGATAACCAATTAATTACTAAACTAAAAATGACTAAAAGTTTGTCACATTATAAGATACTGTAAATTAGCTACTATTGGTCAACGACTGAAAAATAGTTGTTTACATGCAAATTTTAGTCATTTTTTAGTAATTAATTAGCCATTTTCTACTAGTGATAATTGAAGAGATATATGTGAGTTAGTAAAGGCAAAGTCATGTATCCAAGCAGGTAAAAAAAAACCAAGTCGTGTATGTGTTAGCGCACTAATTTTATAATATCAATGGTCTTTATGATGATATTAGCCACAATATTGAGCACAATAACGGTTATTTGATCCTGTCCAAGAATACCATCAAATCTTGTGTGGTTTTGGGTCATGTTATTTGCTAAGGCTCAAACTATATAAGGAGGTGAATATCATAGTGCTAAGTGTGCATTAGTATGTGAATTGAATAAATACTTCAATATGAAGTATATCTGCATGGAATGGGCTATATTTTATTGATAGATCTGAAATAATTATGCACCCATGAATACAATGATGGATCGAGATCTCTAGACCTGAAATGACTATGTATTTGCATGATATATTTGTGAGATGTTTAAATATTTGTTCTCGTGCATGTTTGTTCCAGTGAAGGGTATGATATGAGTAAGCCTGTTGTTTTGAAGTGTTGCGCAATCCTGAATTATTTACAGATCTATAGACGGGTTCGAATCAAGGAGGGCACATATACACGTGGGTTCTGTTTCATAGAGGTGCGTATATATTCAATAATATATTAAGATAGATATGCAAATTAGTTCCTAAATAAGCACGTACAATTTTGGATATGTCTCATGGAAGGCATGCATGTAAGCCAAGGTTTTGTTGAAGAATGGTAAAGGAAATGTTGGATCATTTTTGTTGTGTTTCTACTCTTTGTCAATGATGTCTTCATATATATCTTGCTTGTTTGAGTATTGATTAAGCTATTAGGTGATTGTGACTAAATATCATTAATTGGTTGGTTTATTGAGGATTGAGTTAATGATTTGGTACAGTTATATGTTTCAATTGGATGTATGGTGTTGGGCTTAAATGAGTGTAGTGGGTCTAGTCTAAAAATTTGATGAAAAGAGGCCTACAAGTTGTGTTGAATTGAAGCTATTTGATCCAGTGTGAAAACCTATGAAATGTGGTGTGTAGTGGGGTTGAGTTTTGGAGCCTTCAATCAAGAATTCAAAGCTTCCTTCCAGTAGGAGATAGTGATCATTTCAGAGGGTTGTCACTCCCTTCCAGTGGCGGCTGGTAAACAAGATCAGGGGGTTGGATCTCCCTTACAGTTGCAGTTGGAGAATGAGTGAAGCTTATAGTGTCCTTCGGGTGGTTGTCTGCGTGCTAGTATGAGTATGCGCTAGTAAAATATTGAATGTAGTTTTCTATATA
Source organism: Pinus albicaulis (assembly GCA_034641835.2). Lineage (NCBI taxonomy): Eukaryota > Viridiplantae > Streptophyta > Pinopsida > Pinales > Pinaceae > Pinus > Pinus albicaulis. The sequence goes on from CM076584.1 coordinate 1,385,787,380, forward strand.
ATAAATATTTAATATAGAGACGATAATAGCATTGTATTACTCCCACATTGGGTTTATACCTTAAATATTTGTGTTCATGTTTGTTTCTTATGTGTGATGATTTATTTTTTTCTTACGGCGCATGCTTACAGCTTACCAAGTGTCTAATGAATCAATGGTTCACTAGTCTAAGTAAATTTATTGAAGATTTATTTCAATAATAAGTTCTTTGTGAATACACAACTTTTATTAATGAAAGGCGCATACATACACTACTTGGATTAATTAAAATCACGTATAGAAATCAATACTGAAAAATAAAATTTTGCGTGAGTTTTAAATACTTATTCGCCCAACCCCCCCCCCCCCCCCCCCCATCTTAGTATTTTTCCCAACTATTGGAATCAGAGCAGGTCATCCTAAAGAAGCTTGATCGCTTGAATGAGATTCATCACAATGGTTAGGAAGAAAAAGAAGAAGGCTACTCAAGGGAAGAAGACATCTCAGAAAAAGTGTGCAGCAGAAAATGAAGATGATAAAACACGTACTCATCGCTATTCTTGTGATCCACCTTCTTGTTCATGCAATGCTGAAGATAGTGAATACAAAAGTGGAAGTAATATTAGAGAATTAGATGCAAAAATTTCTAAACTCAAAAATGAAGTTGAATATCAACAGATTCTATTTAATAAAAGAGAATCTATCTACAAATATGTGATTGCTAAATTGAATAATCAGTTACACAAAATAAACTCAATTGAGCAGTTGAACAAATAACATATAGACTAGTTTCAAAAGTTTCATCATGCGGTAACCAACCACAGTGAAGGAATTTAAGTAGAAATCATCTCTATCAAATTAGATATGGAAAAATCAAATAAGAAAAATAAATAAATTCTAAAAACTTTTTAAGATCAAGAAAATGGGCTGAAAAAAGAGATTCTAGAATTGAATGAGCAAGTGGAAGAAGGAATAAGGGTTGAAGAAGGTTTGAAGAGGTAGTGCCAAAGACTGTAGGTTGAGGTGAACATTGTAAAAGGAAAATTAGAAGAAAAGGATAAACACTTCAGGTTTCAAGGGAGTTCTAAGATTCTGGATAATATTCTTAGTAGTCAAAGGTCTCCTTCTATTAAATTTGGTATTTGTTTTCATGAAACTGTTAAAATGAGAATCTAGTTCAAAAAAAAGTGCTAAATATTCAATGGATATCAATACAAAACCTGAATTATTTAAAGAAACAAAAGGTCAACCAATGATCATTAATCCTCAAAGGAAATCATTCACACCTAGCTATAGAAGTATACATCAGTTCTCTCCTACAATCAATAATTTTGAATACCTTGTATGTCATAGTTATTGACATGTTGCAGTCAATTGCAAACCACATTGTTTCGGTTGTAGAAAAATAGACACTACATAGAAAGACCGTCATCTCCCAAGTACTAAAGTTTATTAAAGGGTTATTGTTTTTCATGCAAAAAATTTGGACATAAAGCTATTGATTCCAATAGAAGGAACATGAGGAAAACTTATTTTGATTCCTCTGCTCCCTTTTCTGATCACATAACATTTTATTCTTGTAACAAGTTTGGGCATGTAGAAAAATAATGCAGGAACAAGTCAATGAATCACCAAAGACAACATGGAAGACAAACACATTATATCATAAGACTAAGGAAAGGTGGATCCACCAACATTCATGTTAACAGGGAGATAGAAGAAAAGATAATATGTGGTATTTCTCTTTGTGCATTTAAAAATAATGATGAATGGTACATAGAAAATGAATTTTCTCATCACATGACTCGTGATAACAGTAAGATGGATTCTCTGAAGAAAAATCAAGATGGTAATTTTATTATTTCAAATGATTCTCGAGCAAAATTTTTGGTAAAATTTAGAGCCATAATTAACAAAAATAGAAAGGAAGTTGATACCCTATTAGTTGAAGGCCTAAAACAAAATATATTAAGTGTAGCCAAAATGGTGGACAAAGGAAATATGAGGTTTTTCACATCAACCAAATGCAAGGTCATGAATGAAGAAAATGGAAAGGTCATAGCAAGGGGATATAGAAATGCTGATAACTTATATGTGTTTAAAAATTTTACCTCTCATAGATATAAGGAGCATTCATACTCATATTGAAGTAAGAAAAATCCCATTTCATTCCATCTTTCATGAAAGAATAATGTTATCAACAACTGTAGTATATGAAGGTTGGTTTGATAATTTTGGTTTTTTATATTTCTGACAGTGCATCTGATGTGTCAACAGAAGGCAGGTACATAGAGTAGAAGCTCAGGGGGATGTAAAGCAATGAAATTGCTGGTATTTAACATTTTGTGCATGGATTTGATGAAATAAAGTCATGTATGTACGCGAGTTTCTTTTCATATAGTCGCATATATTTTTCTCCAATAGAAAACAATGAGAGAGACTCAAGAACAAATACTTAAATTCTACTGATAGTTATGATTTAATTTTCTTGGTGTGATATTTATGGCTATAGCCTATTGATATGGTATTAAGTTATGATTATCTGATTTATGAATATGCCTTGATGAATGATTTTTTGTTGTCAGACTTGACAGTGAATAGGTAGTATAGGTCCAGGGGGAGAATTGGCCTTAATAAGTATAATTCATTGTTGCCATTAGGTTTATAATGGTATTTGAATTATGTTTTATGATATCTCTCTATTAAGGTATTCTTGTCTTGGTTATAAAAGTCATATCTGTAATTTGATGAAAAAGTCATATTGAGACCTATGATGTTAATATTGTGATATTCAGTCATGTATAGACATTTTCAAATATGTAAACCCACTTTTTTGGGTGATTGATGTGATTCCTTGGTGATGGAACAGTTATATTCAGTTGAGTTATAAAGATATGTACTTCATTGAAAAATTGTCTAAAGATTCAACATGTGCTGACGGGGATTATGGTCAATATAGTGCAGATCAAGTCTACAAAGCTATTGTATCCACAAGAAAAGAGAATACTTGTTTCAGCAGTGGTTCGACCTTTTCCCTTTATTTCAAAGGGGGAGAGTAACATGGTGTTCTAAAAATGCTTATGTTGACGTGTCGAATAGGTATGTACAGGTTCTAGTGGTCAAACACCAACATGGTTGCCATAAATTCCGAAGGGGGAGATTGTTGGCATTATGATGCATTTGTTTTCCTTGATGGAAACTCACTTGTAAAAGACCAAATATATTGTTTCTGGATAAGCTCAGAGGTGAAAAAGTGATGGAACAAAATGACATAATGTTGGGATATATGTTTTACAGATCAGAATTAGAATATTGATAAAGATACATAATTGAAGAACTATACACAAGTTAGTGAAGGAAAATTCGCATATACACGTGGGTACAAAGAAGCAAAGGCTCGTATCTGCTAGCACACTAGTTTTATAATACCATGTGTATTTACAATGATATTATCCCATAATATTGAGCGCAGTAATGGTTATTTGATCCCATCCAAGAATACCGTCGACTCTTCTGTGGTTTTGGCTCATGGTATTGGCTAAGGCTCAAACTATATAAAGAGGTGAAGATCACAGTGCTAAGTGTGCATTAGTATGTGTATTGAATGAATACCTCAATTTGAAGTATATTTGCATGGCATGGGTTATAGTTTATTGATAGATCTAAAAAATGATGCACACATAAATACAATGATGGATCAGGATATCTAGACTTGAAATGAATATGTATTTACATGATCTATTTGTGAGGTATTTAAATATGTGGTCAGTCGCATGTTTGTAGCAATGAAGGGTATGATCTGAGTAAGTTTTCAGTTCTAAAGTTTTGTGGATTCCTAAACGATTTACATATCTATATACGGGTTCGACTCAAGGAAGGAGTGTATACACGCGAGTTCATTTATGCAGAGGAACATATATATTCAATAATATATTGAGATAGATATGCAAGTTTGTATTAGAATAAGTGATTAAAGTTGTGGATATGTATTATGGAAGGTGCATATGAAAGCCAGGGTTTTGCCGAAGAATGTTGAAGGAAATGATTGGTTAATTTTGTTATGTTTATGTGTCTATCAATGATATCTTCATAAAGATATCGGTTGTTTGAGTATTGATTGTGATGCTAGTTGATTGTCATTCAATATCAATGGTTGGTTGGTTGATTGATGATTCATTGAATGATTTTGTACAATTATATATTTTAGTTTTATGTATGGTATTGGGATTAAATGAGTGCAGTGGGTTGAGTCTGAAAATCTTATGAAAATATGTCTACAAGTTATGTTGAATTGAATTTGTTGGATATATTGAGAAAAATTATGAAACATGGTCTGCAATAGTGCTGAGGGTTAGAGTCTTCAGTAAGGAAGTTGAAGCTTCCTGCCAGTAGGAGATGGTGATTAGATTAGGGGGTTATATCTTCCTTCGAGTGGTGGCTGGTAAATGTGACCAGGGAGTTGGAGCTCCCTTCGAGTTGCACCTGGAGAACGAGTGAAGCTTGCAGCCTTTTGTAGGTGGGTGCCTACATTTTGGTATGAGTGTGCACTAGTAGAATATTGTAATACTTTTCTATATAATGAATATTGAATACAAAGACGAAAACCATAGTGGTATTCTCCCACATTGTGTTTCCAACTTAAATCTTGGTGTTCATGTGTTTTTCTTACGTATGATTATTTATTTTATTCTTACTGCACATGCTTATTACTTACCAAATTTCTAATGAATAAATGATGCACTGGTCTAAGTAAAGTTATTAAAGATTTATATAAATAACATGTTCTCTGGTAATACCCATTTTTTATTAATGAAAGGGGCATACATATGCTAGTTGGATTAAGTAAATTCACATATAGAAATCAGTAAAGAAAAATAAAATTTGTACGAGTTTTAAATACTGATTCACCCCTCGTCCCCCTCTTAGTATTCTTCCTAACATTGACTAAACAAAGTATTAAATGTCTTAAAATGCTCTGTCACTGAGTCTTCATCCTTCATCTTGAAGTTATACAACTTTTTCCATAGACACAATTTATTCACCAGAGACTTAGATTGGTGCAAAGTCTATAAATTGTCCCAAAAATCCTTCGTCATAGCTTCCTCAGATACATTCAACAATACTGAATCTGAGATACATAACCATATTCTGATCTTTGATTTCTGATCCAACTTTTCTGAGTATTCATATGAAATTCTCGTTGGTTTAGTACTTGATCTACCACGATCCACTGATCTTTATCCACTGGAAGATCCTCCATATTAAGATTCAAAAACTTAAAAATATAACCATTAAATTTCTCAATCTCTATATTTCCACTTCTCTCCATCTTCTTTCATTGAACAGGGTCTACCGCAAGCTCAAGAAAAAAAAATCTGAATAGAAAAGGTGTCCCCTTGAAGTGAAAACAAATATCATAAGAAATGAAGGTTTTTACCCTATACATAGATTATTTTCAAATGAACTCTTTAAAAATAAAATAAAAATAGCAAGAGCATAAAACATAAAAATATATATACACGGAAATTTTCCACTGGATCCCAAAATCGGAACTACGAGCTTGATTTTTCATTATATTGCTTTCAATGTCACAACACATATATATAAATTCTGAGGCATTCATAACCACCAATCCATTAACCCTACATCAGAACATAACCATAGATCCCTTGACAGGACCTACAAAATAGCATGGAAAGAAAACCATCATGCCCAAAACCATGTGCAAATTCATGCACAAAACCATAGGCATGTTCACCCACCTAATATAAGGACCAAAAAAAAAATGTGGAAAGATATAACACACAGCCAACAAAAAATATATTTGATTGTTTCAATATTGATATTAAATAACATAGTTTTAGGAAAATTTTATATAAAGAAAAAAAAGTGAATTAAATTAAATTAAATATTTTATTCTATTTTTTATTGTAAGGTTTACGTGTAATACTGATATTGAACAATTAAAAGAAATTATTAAAAAAAAAATATTGATTTTAGTGAGCCTAGAGGCTCATTCTATAGTGACGGAAATGCATAATTCTCTCCATGATAAATTTCGTGTTGATATATGTCCCTTAAAAAAAAATATTAAAATAATGTGAGACATAATAAAAATGTAAGCATGTAAGTGATTATACATATTTAGTTAGTTTTAACTAAAATCGTTGTAAAATATACATATTTTCATTCTCTTTATACTCAATTGTTAATATCGCAATCCAATATGAAAAATATCTCATAAAAATATGTTACAATTATTCTTTGAGTTATAAATAAAATATTTACATATGTATGTTAAATAATATAATTTTATATAACATTATAGAGATAACGTAATTAAAAATTATAGTTATACATACATACATACATACATACATACATACATACATACATACATACATACATACATACATACATATATATATATATATATATATCCACATTTATCTTGCATTGCTAATAAATTAACATAAGCGCTATTATTATAACGTCGGAAACAATATTTATTTAAAAAATTAAAGCACTAAAATGTAAATGAAAAACAACTGTAGAGCTCGTTGCTGATTCTAGCTGTTGTTAAAAGTAAAAATATGGCTCTGGATGAAGAAGTTATGACCTATTGTCCATTTTCCCAAACATGTAAAAAAATTACGCAACAATGACAAACTGGTGACATGGAAGCCGAATCAGCACTCTAGCTATATCTAGGGAATATTATCTAGTTTTAGCCCAATTAGACCATGACAAGTGTCACAATTAGATTTGCCAATGAAATTTGAAAGTGATTTTTTTAACGTCTATCCTAAGGTTGAAGGAGATTTTTTTAGGTTGGAATAGTCAAACCAGAGTTGGACACGTGGTGCAACCCGGGGCTGCCATGTCCCCCCTCTGGTGGATCCATCCAACCTTAGGACTGTTGAAATTTTTGAATTAATTCACATTTTCAAAGTTGGGTACATGTGCTATGGTTGAATATATATTTCACATTATAGCCCAAGGTCTAAATCTATGGGGGGCGACAAAGAGACATATATTATTGGTTGAGTATATATTTAACCTATCGTTTAAAATTTGGGCTAGGAGTCATATTATATATGGAGGACAAGAGATATATTGCAGACATATTATATTAACCTATGGCTCTACTATGGTGGATATACATATATGGCGGAGACATATTTTTAAACTGGCCAACATGTTTATAAATGAAGGTTTATATCTATGGTGGGGAGAAAACTGAGTTTATGGATATAATCCAAAGCTTGAACCACGGGTTGATGGACTACAATACATATCAAAACATTGTTGTAGGGGTCAGGGTCGAACCTCATGAGCCTTGGTATTGCACCAAGAGTGTTGCAACTCCAGGGGCTTTCCTACTTTACTTTATCAACCAAGGGTTCATACAAACTTGGAGGTGATAGTGTTATATACACAACAGATGAATTATTTTCATGTCATCATCTTCTTCTTTACCAAAGGGTTCTATTTATAAGGGTTCTCGGTGAATTTTGTCACATTTCAATGAAACTAAACTAAATTACAGAAAAGAAACAACAGAAGGAAACTAAATTACATTGCAGAAAAGAAATGATAGGAATGAAACTAATTTAAGTTGCAGAAAAAGAAATGAATGAAAAGAAACTAAGCTAGATTGTTGAAAAGTAATGGAAGGAATGAAACTAGTTCTAAACCACACTTAACTTATCCTATGATCTATCTACCATGCTACCATGCTTCTAACCATGCAAATATTCATGATCTAACCAAACTTTAAAATGTGTTTCTTACATTTTGGGGAAAAAAGTGCTAAAAGAGGCTAATGGAGGGCTTAACATATGAAAAGAGGCTTAGAAGTGGAAAGAGGAAGTGTAAACCTTACAAAACCTGATTATAATGAAAAAAGGCTTTTGGAGTGGAATGTTTTGAAAAGTGCAATGGAGGAGAAGCACGAGTACACCTTGGGAGCCGGAGAAAAGTGCAAATTATGAAAAGGTAAAATCTACAAAGTGCGAAGTGCGACCGAGTAATCATTGCGATGTGCGAAATGTGATATCGCAATCGGTGGAAAGAGCAGTACGTATTAAAAAAAATGAATAAATGATATGAAGTGCGAAATGCGATTGAGATAAAGCAATGAAATGTGATGAGGTAAATGTTGCGAACTGTGAATTGTGACATGGTAAATGTTGCAGAGTGCGATATGCGATATCGCAATATTGCAATCAACAAAAGGAGAGGTAAGTGTTAACGGAACCAAATAAAATGTGTGGGATGTGATTTGTGATAAGGTAAAAACTATGGGATTCCATTGCAATTGGGATGACATGGCTGTGGGAGAAGAGGCGAAGCATGATCACAATATCACAATTGGTGTTCGAACGCGGTAAGTCTTAAGGAGAAAGGAAAAAGTTGTGATTTGCGATCTGCGAAGTATAGTAGTGGGGATTTCAATGAGGAAAGGTGAAATATGAGTTTCAATGGTTTTTCAGGCGTTTAGCATTAAAATAGTTGGGACAAATAAAAAGAAAGGAATAAGGATGGCTCAATGGTTTTAAGTGTTTTTATGAATCAAAAGGTGGGCGTGGTAACTAGGATGAGATAAAAAAGGAGGAATGGAGGTGTAAGGTCAAGGTTCGGGAGCATAACACAAATATGGAAGGAAGATAGAAGATGAAGTGGGAAGTGCTGGAAAAATTCTCCTTGGCTATGCTTCTCGTACCTGCTATAAACCTACCTATTTATGCAAGAAAGGATTGCAATATGTTCATAAAAATAGAGGCATCGATCTAATCTATTTCCAATAAAACATAAGCAATAAATAAATTTTGGTTTGCGGGGAAGGTTCTACCCTTCAAGATCTCTATTGAAAGAGTTGAGATGGGAAGGTTGGCCTCACAGATTTATGGAGTTTATCAGCTATCCTACCACTCGGTAAGCATATTAAATATACAAAAAAAGACAATGGGAATCAAACTAAAACATCAATAAAAATACCATCAAACTAGCTAAATACTCAGAAGAAAAACTAGCTAAATGACATGAAAGAAAAACATGAAACAAAAGAGGAGTTGAGCCACATGGGTTGGGCCCTAACCCATGAGCCTAGATCTCTGGAACTAGATCTATAAAATTCCATCTCTCTACTTATTTCATAAAAAAGAATAGTCTGTTACATCCATAAAATTTTAACGGAGCCTAATGGATTTACAGCAAAAATTCGAATGCAATGGAAGAAGAAGTGACTTGAATCAATTCACTGTCTAACTAACTAACTAGCTCATAGATCTAGCTCTTCTTTATATTCTCCAAGGTAGCTACCAACATCTCCCTTGAAAATGGTGATTGAGTCCACTTTGACTCCAAGTAAGCATATATTGAGTGCCCTTCATCTCCAGCTACTTGGTTTCCTCTTGCAATTCGATTTGATGGAGACACCAAGTGAATTATGGCTTGAGTGCACTTGGTATTGAGTTGTTTGGTTTCCTCTGAAATTCTAATTTCTGGAGACTGCAAGTGAAGTATGGCTTAAGTGAACTTGGTCTTGATTTGCTTGGCTACCTCTGAATTTTTAATTTCTAGAGGGTGATCTCATGAGGATCCTTTGGCTGCCTTTGAGAGTTAAGGAGGGTGGACAATCCCCTTTAATCTCTCTAATATTTCTCCGAAATTTCCTGATGTTGTTCTCATTTATTCTCCATTCCAGATCTTTTGGTGGTAGGGATAAAGTCCCTAAATCATCTCCTTATCTAAATCTGTATAATCTGCAAGATATACACACAATATTCTACAAAAATAACAAATATTAGGAAAAAATATGCAACTACCTTTAATCCTTCCTAAGAACATATTAAAGCATAAGAAAACACTATTAAGTGCAGGAGGAGAAATTTAATATATCCTAAGTGTAGGAGGATAAATTTAATATATCCTTTTATGTGCATAAGGAAGGTAGATGAGCCTAAGAAAGGTTAGATGGGCCTTATTTTATTTCTAGTTTAGAGGCCCATCATCACCCCCCTATTGAGACTATTTCTCATCCTCTGAGAAACCTATTCATTCTCCCTACCTTATGGTTCTTCCTGCATGCTAGCTTATTTTATTTTCTATTTATTTTCCCATGTGATGCTCCTCCTACTGATATTCCTGCTATTCTTCTTGCATTTCTTCTCATAGGTGCTTCATGGAGGTCCTTAGATGCCTTAAGCAATTTTATTTTTCATGCGCAGGGGTGGTTGGTCCACCTTTTATTTTATTTTTTATTTTATTTTCTTTTCCTTTCCTTTTTTATTGCATGAAAAGTAAATTCAAAACTATTTTTTCTGAGATCTGAGTTGACCTTTGGTTACCCCTTAGCACTCCTTGTCTTCTATCACAATGAACTACTTATTGCCCACTTTCTCAGGTCCTTTTATTTTTTCATGTTCCTTTTATTGGTGGAAAAAGTGAGGCTAGTTGCTAGATAAGGCTAAGGTTGCTCTGTTACTGACTTTGGTTATATAAAAGCTTTCCTTTTCACACTTTTTAATGTTTTATTAAGCTAAAAGAGAGTCGAAGAAAAGGTTAGATGATTGTATACCTGAGCCTTACCGTTGATTTGTTTTTTAATGTGATATTGAAGCTACTGATATGGCTGTTGAAGTTATTCTAAAGTTCCATATGATAATATTCTTGAAGTATTTTGGAGTTTTTGAGCACAGGAGGAGGAAGTACAAGTTTGACTACCTTTGACTAAAGTGTTGACCAAATTTTCTTTTTGTGCCAACTTGTTTTTTTCTTCATGCAAAGGTTCAAGATCTCTTGTATTCAATAGAGAGAGACACATGGAGAAATACATTTCTTTTATCTCTCTCTTCTTTTTTTTTGTTGAAGGCCTATTAGCTGCCTTAATGAGGTTTTCAATTAGAAGGTCTGCCTAGGCGCCTCAAATGATTTTTTCACCTAGGATATTTTATTTTTTCTCTTTTTTATTTAACCCAATGACCACCTCATGGATTTTTTCAATCAGTGAGCCAATATCATATGCCTCAAAAGAGGTTTTCACCTGATTTTTTATTACTTTTCACTTTTTTCCTCATTTTTTTCATTTTTCACTTTCCTACTCTAATTGAAAAAAAAAAAAAACCTTTCTCAAGTATAGGAATACTTCCAATCGAGCCATGTCCACATAAAGATGACAAATAAAATTAGGTGCACACTTGGAATAGATGTTCTGACATGTACCTGAATATAAGAGATGAATTCCTTTGACTGGGATTGCATAAAGTACAGTTGGAGAAGATTGTGTTGCTGCAACTTAATGATTATTTGGAACCATATGTCAATATAGTTGTGATGCCCTTGGTTCACTTGCTGAGTTGGATCACCTTGGGTGTCCTCTTCTATTATGGCAGTCATATCTTCCTCTTGTTGTGGATTGTTCTCTTGAACACATGGAGGAAATGATGGTAAACATGAGCAAACTCTCTTGACATCTGATTCTGATATATGTTATTCATCAAGTGCGGCACCTGATTCTTTGAACTCGTCATTTCAATCTCTTTCTTCTTGAGGTTGTCCTGCAATGATAGTAATAAGTTCTCTTCTTTGCAATACCTTTCTTGAAATAAGATGCAAATCATTTAGATCAAGAAGATATGTTTGGTAGTGTTGTACCTCAACATTGTAAGTGGGCTGAGATACTTCATGATGTGGGTTTGGAAATGGTGGTATGGTTGTTTGAGTGGGGGATGATATATTAGATGGATGTGTTAGATGTTGTGGTTGTGGTGGAGGTGGATGGTATGGATAGCATGAAGTTGGGTATGGAGGATATGGAGGAAAATATTGAGGATATTGTGGATTTTCCCAATAAGGACCCTGCCAACCATGTTGCCAATATTGGTTTTGGGGGTAACTTGGTTGAGGTTTCCATGGAGGGAGCGTATCCCAATTAGTTTGAGATGGATGTGAATAAGCTTGAAATTTTGAAGTGGATCCTTGCATCATATCAAGTTGACTAGGTTTCTAGGGTATCCTTGGAGCTACATAACATAGCTTCTTTCTTGATTTCCTTGCTCCATTGTCTTCTTCGTAAACTTCTTTAAACCCAGGGAATGATGAACAACATTTAGTAGCATATGATTATGCATGGATAAAAAAAATATCAGCATCTTCTTTTCTCTCATTTTTCATTCTTAACATTTCTACTTGTTCACTTAGATTGCTAAGAATTTTTTTTTAAGTTATCAAGAAAATTTCCGAGTTCATCTTTACTTACCAATGTTGATGGTTATTTACTTACTCTTTCCCTTCCTCTTGATATACATTTTCTTGTTCCAAAAATTTCTTCAAATGAAAATTGATAGGCATCTCCTTTTCTCATGAGATTAAGAAGATCAATCCGCTCATCCCTAATTGTTCTAAGTAAGAGGGTTTTTAGTGTGTCAAATCCTAGATGATGCACTTTTTCCCTCTTAACATTATACATGAACCTCTCTATTAGATCCGCAAGGCTCTCATCTTCTTATTGGTTCATTCAAAAAATTTCTTCTCTAAGGTCACAGTCTTTATATTTTTCTAGAAATATATTTTTCATATCATTCGATGATATTATTGAGTTAGTAACTAGACTCATGAACCATTTTAGAGCTCTATTCTTCAATGTTGCAGGAAAAAATCTTAGTTTTTGAGCATGTGATAAGTAGCCATAAAACCTACAAAGTATCTCAAATTCAAGGAGAAATGTTTCTGGATCCTTTGTTGTTAGGTCCCTATATTACTAGCATAGTCCTTTATTATTGTTAGTGTAACCCCCTTATTGTTATTAGTGTACCATTTTAACCCCCATATTGTTATTATTGTGCCCTTAAATTATTATTGTTAGGTTGGCTAGGATTACATTGTGGCCCCACTAGGATTACATTATGGCCCCATGGACTCCTATATATAGAAAAGAGGTTTTGTAAATTGTATGATCCAAGAATTTTTCATTCATGTAATGTATTGGAGGTTTCCCCCTCGAAGTGGCTTATTTCTAAGGCGTTGATATCTCTTTTCTTCTATTTTTGGAGCTGGTTTCACAACATTTGGTATCAAAGATTTGGATTCTAGAGTTTCGCTGCTCCAAACTGGTCATCGTGGCATTGTCTCTATAAATTTTTTTCTACGAAGTTTCAGAAGCTGAAATTTTTAGGGTGCGAATCCAAAATCCAGAGGAACATCGTCAAAAAATTTCATAGCTTTTTTAGAAATATTTTCGGAGATATGATCTATGGAAGTTAGGTCTTTTTTCAGGCTCCTAAACAGGTCATTGTGGTATTTTGGCTATAAATTTGTTTCTACAAAGGTTCAGAATCTAAAATTGCTAGGGTGCGCAGCCAAAATCCTGAGGAAACTCGTCAAAAACTTTCAGAGATTGGTTCACAATATTTTCGGAGATATGATATGGAGAAGGGAGTTCTTTTTCAGGCTCCCGAATTTCATCTCAAAGAGGTGATCGTTGGAAAAGATTCATAACTCTCTCTCTCTCTGAGCATCAGATTGGAGTGATGTAAAAAGTGGTCGCAATAACACGGAAAATAGTTTCTTTGCTATCAATTTCAGAGTCGAAGGATAAAACAGTGACACGTGGTAAGTCGTATAAGTTCGCTCTACTGAACCAGTCCATAATTAGGTCATTGTGGAAGATTGGACACAACTTTGCTCGGAGAATCCAAATCAGGTCAGACTTGTGGCATTCAAGAGAGAATCCAGAGGGCTACGTCGGTACTGAAATTCAAATATTGAATTGCTGAAATCTACAGATAATCCAATTTCAATATCGAGCTCCTCAAAAGGAAGAAAAAGTTGTGTATTTTTTTCCCGAATTGCATAAGTCTTGTTTGAAGAATCAATTTGAATTGATTCCAAGGGCATATTGTAGAATATATATCAGTATTGGGTTCTAAAATATGCCCTGTAAAAATAATTCAACACCCATTAAGCCTTTAGAAGGCTCTACTATGACTCATGAAGATGAAGAATTGCAACATGATCTATCAAAATTACAAGAGCAGGCGCACCAAATTTCGCTCTCGCAAAGAGCAACAAAAAATGAAATGGAAGTTTTGAAGAAAGGTGTGGAAGCTAATAAGGATGGAATGGAAATTGGTGTGGAAGCTAAGATGGATGACATGAAAGACAACATGGAAAACATGAAGAATGATCTAAAAGTAGACATGGAAGGTTTGACAAAGTTGATACAAGAAATGTTTCATAATGGTGAAAAGATAGTAGAAGAAAATCATGATGAGAAAAAAATAAATGTTAATCGTGATTTCACAAACTCTAATGTTGGTGGGAATAACCACCATATTCCAAAAATGGAGATGAGGAATCTTGATGGAAAGGATCATGTAACATGGATACTACAAATGGAGCAATATTTTGATCTCCATAATGTGAAAAACACACAAAAGGTACGCATTGCAACTTTACATTTAGAGCAAAATACATTTGTATGGTATCGATGGCTTTGCTCCCGTAAAAAAATTGTCACATGGTCAATTTTTATGGAGAAATGATAGCACATTATGAGGATACAAAGAGAAACACCTTCTTTAGCCAGTTGATAAATCTCAAACAAAAGGGCTTAGTGGGGGAGCACATTGAGGACTTCCAAAAATTGAATATAAGCATAACGAATATTCTAGAAGAACACAAGATTGATCTCTTCATAGGCACTTTAAATGATAACATCCAACATGAACTTCGCGTTTTGGAACCTGATTCATTGAAGAAGGCATTCAGGTTGGCAAGAAAAATTGAATGTAAAATTATGGCGACAAGGAAGCCTACCACTCACTTCTATAAAGAAGGAAGTGTTGCTACGCCTAGATTTCCACAACCTACAAGGTTGACATCACAAAAATTGGAAGAAAAAAGAGAAAAAGTGCTTTGCTACAGCTTTGATAGAAAATAAACTAAAGGTCATAAGTCTGCTGAGAAGAAATTATTTTACATAGATTGTGAAGAGGAAGAAGAAAATGAACAAGAAGAGGATATACTCCAGGAACCAGCCATAGAAGGGGAAGAAATGAATCCGACCATATCGTGTAATGCACTGGCAGGAATTACCACTCCTCAAACTCTCAAGATAGAAGGACATATCAAGAAGAAAAAGGTGATAGTGTTGATTGATTCAGGTAGCACCCATAATTTTATTCATTGTAAGGTATCCAAGGAATTAAATTTTTTCCTATACCCAGCACCAGAATGTCAAGTGATGGTTGCAAATGGAGGAACTATAAATTTTTCTAGAAAATGACATAATATCAAGCTAACCATGGGGGAATATGTATTGACTAGTCCAATGATTTCCATTCCTATGGGAGGTGCTGATGTTGTACTAGGAGTACAATGGTTACAATCTTTAGGGAGGATAGCTTTTAATTTTCAAGAAATTTTCTTGAATTTTTTTTCAAAAGGAAAGGAAGTTGAATTACGAGGTATTGTGGGGAAGCCAGGAATGATAATAAGCTATATTGTCATGAAAAATATTCTAAATAAATAACAACGAGGTGTAATTGCACAATTATGCTCACTAGAAGTTCCAACATCAAAATCATCTATTTCTGCAAATCTCCAACAAGTCTTGGAAAATCATTCCAAGGTGTTTGAAACTCCCAAAGGACTCCCACCTATTCGTGATCATGATCGTGCTATTCATTTGATTCCAGGAAGTGTTCCTCCAAACATCAGGCCTTATAGATATCCTTACTTCCAAAAGAGCGAAATTGAACGTATGATTGCAGAAATGTTAGAGGCGGGTATAATTCAACCTAGTCAAAGTTCTTTCTCTGCTCCTATAGTATTGGTACACAAGAAGGATGGATCATAGCGAATGTGTCCGGATTATAGGGAGCTCAATAAGCTCACCATTAAAGACAAATTTCCCATTCCTGTGATTGATGAATTATTGGATGAATTACATGGAGCAATTTGTTTTACCAAGTTGGATCTTCGTTCAGGATATCATCAAATTAGAATGAAGACTGAAGATATTCCAAAAACAACATTTCGAACTCATGAGGGTCATTATGAATTTTTGGTCATGCCTTTTGGCCTTACTAATGCACCTTCTACATTTCAAGGGTTGATGAATTCCATTTTCAAACCGTTCCTTAGAAAATTTGTGCTAGTATTTTTTGATGATATACTAATCTACAGCAGGTCTTGGAAGGATCATGTTGAACATGTTGACAGGGTGCTCAAACTATTGCAGGAGAAACAATTATATGCAAAAACATCCAAATGTTTGTTTGGAGTACAAGAGGTGGAATATCTGGGTCATATTGTATCTCACGAGGGTGTTAAAGTAGACCCTAACAAAATTAAAGCCATTAAGGAATGGAAAGTCCCCACAACCATAAAGCAGTTGCGAGGATTTCTCGAGTTAACAGGGTATTATCGCAAGTTTGTTAGAATTATGGGAGAATAGCAGCACCTCTAACAACATTATTGAAGAAAGATGCATTTTCATGGACTCCTGAAGCAACTAAGGCCTTTGAACGTCTTAAAGAGGCAATGTGCCTAGCACCGGTCTTAGCTACACCAGACTTCACAAAAACCTTTATTGTGGAATGTGATGCCACAGGAAATGGAATTGGTGCAGTTTTAATGCAGGAAGGAAGACCCATTGCTTTTGAAAGTCGTCCAATCAAAGGAAAGTATTTACAGAAACCTATTTATGAGAAGGAAATGTTAGCAATACTACATGCACTAAAGAAATGGCGAACTTGCCTAATGGGAAGACACTTCAAGGTAAAAACTGATCATGATAGTCTTAAACACTTTTTGGAACAAAGACTATCTTCAGAAGAGCAGCAAAAATGGGTCACAAAGATGTTGGGTTATGACTTTGAAATAATCTACAAAAAAGTAAAGCTTAATGTTGTTGCAGATGCACTCTCAAGAAAGAATGAAGAGGTGGAAGCATTGCTTTGTGCCATTTCTATTATCCAACCAGATTGGATAACTGAAGCAAGAGATGAATGGAAGAAGGACAAAGATGTATGGATACTCATTCAAAAGTTGCGGCAAGATCCTAGTACATCTGATACATTTAGTTGGAAAAATGATTCCTTATGGTACAAAGATCGCTTATATCTTTGTAAGAATTCCCAACTAAAACAAAAGATTCTTCTGGAATTGCACACTTCTCCTTTAGGAGGACACTCAGGATTTTTAAAAACTTACCACAGGGTGAAGAAAGAATTTTTTTGGGATGGCATTAAATCTGATATTCAAAATTTTGTGGCGGAATGTTTGGTTTGCCAGCAGAATAAAGTGGAAACAATTAAGACCCCGGGACTTCTACAACCTTTATCCATTCCAAGTCAACGTTGGGAGGAGATTTCAATGGATTTTATCACGGGTTTACCTAAGTCCGAAGGAAAGAGTGTCATCATGGTGGTAGTTGATAGACTTACCAAGTATGCACACTTTTGTGCATTATCTCATCCATTTAAAGCAATTATAGTTGCTACTACATTTATGGACAGAATTCAAAAGCTACATGGAAGCCCAAGGGTTATTGTGAGCGACAGAGATCCCATTTTTACTGGAAATTTTTGGACGGAGTTATTTCTTGTTTGGGTACTCAATTAGCTCATAGCTCATCTTATCATCCTCAATCTGATGGTCAAACTGAGATCGTAAATAAATGTTTGGAAGGATATCTTCGTTGTTTTGTATCTGATAAACAAACACAATGGGTCAAGTGGTTACCTCTTGCTAAATGGTGGTATAACACTTCATTCCATACTGCAGCAAAAATGACCCCATTTATGGCACTTTATGGATATCATCCACCATCCATCACATCATCTTTAAGGGAAAATTCGAAGGTTCAAGCAGTGGAAGATCACATCGAGCATCAGCAAGAAGTTCTCCAACTCTTAAAGGATAACCTGAATTCGGCACAAAATCGAATGAAACAACAGGCAGATCAACATCGTAGCGAGAGAAGTTTTGATGTAGGAGATTGGGTATTTTTATGGCTACAACCATACAAACAAATGTCCCTCAAGCAAGCAAAGAAGGATAATAAATTATCGCCAAAGTACTATGGTCCTTACGAGGTGTTGCAAAATATTGGTACTATGGCATACAAATTGGAGCTTCCTGCTTCTTCGCGAGTACATCCAGTTTTCCATGTTTCATGCTTAAAGAAGGTTATAGGTGAAAATTTTCCAGTTCAAACAATATTGCCAGAACTTGATGAGGAAGGAAAAATCATATTGGAACTTAAAGCGGTCACGGAAACAAGAAATCGACAGCTACGGAATCGATCAATTTCAGAGTATCTCATCAAGTGGAAGAACTTACCCACTGAAGATTCTACATGGGAGGATGAGAAGTTTATACAGAAGCACCCAGAGCTACTCAAACATTGAGGACAACACTTTTTTGAAGGAGAGGGGCATGTTAGGTCCCTATATTACTAGTATAGTCCCTTATTGTTGTTAGTGTAACCCCCTTATTGTTATTATTGTACCCTTGTAACCCCCATATTGTTATTATTGTGCCCTTAAATTATTATTGTTACGTCGGCTAGGATTACATTGTGGCCCCACTAGGATTACATTATGGCCCCATGGACTCCTATATATAGAAAATAGGTTTTGTAAATTGTATCATCCAAGAATTGTTCATTCATGTAATGTATTGAAGGTTGCCCCCTCGAAGTGGCTTATTTCTAAGGCATTGATATCTCTTTTCTTCTATTTTTGGAGCTGGTTTCACAAAATTTGTCCTCATACCATGGAAGTTGGGAAGGAAATATGGAGGGATGTTCTTTACAGATACACTAATGTCCATATCTTTAATGGGAAACCCAATATGATATTCTTCATTATCATCATATCCATCCATCTCTTCTTCCTTCAAAAGTTTATGGTGATGTGGTTCTTACTGCACCACATGGTCAATTGTGGGGGGTTGGTATTCAATAATATTTTTTTTTTATTATCCCTACTCCTATGAGGCATGAAATCATATTTTTTTTGTATTTTATCAATATTTCTAAAAAGATATGAAAATAAGAGAAAGAAGAAAATAATGCTAAAAAAAATTCAAATCATCTACTAGACACCTCCCCCGCAATGATGCCAAAAACTCGTGGGCCCCGGTATTGCACCAAGAGTGCTACAACTCCAGGGTATGCCCTACTTTACTTTGTCAACCCAGGGATTGTACAAACTTGGTGGTGACAGTGCTATATACACATCAGATGCATTATGTTCATGTCATCCTCTTCCACTTTACGAAAGGGTGCTATTTATAAGGGTTGTTAGTGAAGTCTGTAACACTTCAATGAAACTAAACTAAATTGTAGAAATGAAACGACATAAGGAAGGTAAATTAAATTTTATAAAAGAAATGACAGGAATGAAACTAAATTTAAGTTGCAGAAAAGGAAATGACTAAAAAGAAACTAAGCTAGATTGCTGAAAAGGAATGGCAGGAATGAAACTAGTTCCAAACCACACTTAACTTATCCTATGATCTATCTACCATGCTAAAATTCTTCTAAGAATGCAATTATTCATTATATAACTAAAATTTTAAAAAATATTCTTGTAGTTTGGGGGGAAAGGGGCTAAAAGAGGGTAATGGAGGGCTTAATGCATGAAACGAGGCTTACAAGTGGAAAGAGGGGGTGTAAACCTTATAAAAATTTATTATAGCGCAGAAAAGGATTTTGGAGTTGAATGTTCTGAAAGGTACAATGGCAGAGAAGCGGGAGTGAAGTTCGGGAGCGGGAGCGAAGTGTGAATTGTGAAAAGGTAAAATATATGAAGTGCGAAGTGTGACGGAGTAAAAATTGGATGCGCAAAATGTGATATTGCAATAGGCAGAAAGAGCAATACGTATTAATGAAAACCACTAAAGAATTCCAAGAGCGAAATGCGATGGAGATAAAGTGGCAAAATGTGATGAGGTAAATGTTACAAACTGGGAATAGTGATGTGGTAAATGTTGCAGAGCGCGATATGTGATATCAGAATATTGCAATCTAAAAAAAGAGTGGAAAGTGTTAACGGAACCAAATAAAAAGTGTGGGATTCGATTTGTGATAAGGTAAAAACTGTGGGAGGTGATTGCGGTAGGGATAACGTGGAGGTGGGACCAAAGGTAGAGAATGATTGCAATATCACAATCGGCATTCGGAAGTAGTAAGTCTTAATTAAAAACGGAAAAGCCACGATTTGTGATCTGCGAAGTACGGTAGTGGGGATTTCAAGAGGAAAGGCGGAAGGCGAGTTTCAATGGTTTTTCAGGCATTTATCATTAAAGTATTCGAGACAAATAAAAGTAAAGGAATAAGTCAAGTTGAATTGTTTTAAGTATTTTTATGAATCAAAAGGTGCGCACGGTAACTGCCATGAGAGAAAAAAAGGAGGAATGGAGGCGTAAGGGCAAGGTTTGAGAGCATAACACATAGGTTGAAGGACGATAGAAGATGAAGTGGAAAGTGCTAGAAAGCCTCTCCTAGGATATGGTGTCCATACCTGCAATCAACATGCGTATTTATGCAAGAAAGGCACACAATATGTTTATGAAAATACAGGCACTGATATAATCTATTTCTAATAAATCATAAGTGAGAAAACATTTTTGGTCTATGGGGACAGTTCTACCCTCCTCAAGCTCTATCGACAAAGTTGAGAGGGGAAGGCTGGCCTCACAAATTTATGGAATTTCTCAACTATTCTACCACTCGGTAAGTAGATTAAATCTATAGCAAAAGAAAATGCGAAGAAAAGTAAAACATCAATAAAAATACCATTAAACTAGCTAAATACTCAAAAGAAAAACTAGCAAAATGACATGAAAGAAAAGCATGAAAAAACATAGGATCTGAGGCACATGGGTTGGGAACTAACACACGAGCCCAACTCTCTAGAAATAGATCAATAAAATGGCATCTCTCTATTCATTTCATAAAAAGGAATAGTCTGTTACATCCATAAAAATTTTAACAGAGCCTAATGGCTTTACAACAAAAATTTTAATCTAAT
The DNA here is from genome assembly GCA_034641835.2 of Pinus albicaulis. Taxonomy (NCBI): domain Eukaryota; kingdom Viridiplantae; phylum Streptophyta; class Pinopsida; order Pinales; family Pinaceae; genus Pinus; species Pinus albicaulis. The sequence continues at coordinate 1,385,808,406 of CM076584.1, forward strand.
GGAATGGAATTGAAGTCAGATGGAATGGAAGAAGAAGCGACTCGAATCAATTCATTAGCTAACTAACTAAATAACTGCTAGCTCTAGCTCTACTCTATTTATTCTCCACAACATCTACCAACAACTCCCTTGAAAATGGTGATTTAGTCCACTTTGACTCCAAGTAAACATAGATTGAGTGCCCTTTGTCTTCAGTTTCTTAGATGGCTCTTGGAATTCGATTTTATGGAGACACCAACTCAAGTATGGCTTGAGTGCACTTGGTCTTGATTTGTTTGGCTTCCTTTGAAATTCTAATTGCTAGAGGGGGATCTCATGTGGACCCTTTGGCTGCCTTTGAGAGTTAAGGAGGGTAGAAAATCCTCTTGATTCTCTCCAATATTTCTCCATAATTTCTTGATGTTGTTCTCATTTATTCTCCAATATTGATCTTCTAATGGGAGGGAGAAAGTATCTAAATCATCGCCTTCTCCGAATCAGTATAATCTTCCAAATATTCTCACAATATTCTACAATATTAACCAATATTAGGGAAAAAATATCAAACTACCTTTAATCCTTCCTAAGAACATATGGAAGCATAAGGAAACATCATTAACTGTAGAATGAGAGATTTAATATATCCTTGTATGTGCATAAGGATGGTATTTGGGCCTAAGAAAGGCTATATTGGCCTTATTTTATGTCTAATTTAGAGGCCGATCAGAACCCATGACCTCCCCGACAGTAGTCCTCCACCTTACCAACCACTCTATATAATGGTTCTTAACCATTAATTTCACCAACACTATCTATGTTTTACCGGATCCGACGACGGGGGTTCGCAGGGGGCCATCCATGTGGGCTAACCCCCTCCCATATGAATTTAGCAAATGACTATGGCAGATTCCAAACAAACTAGTAAGAATTTTGAAAACTAAACCTGAATCATTAGTACTAATCCGTGGGGATTATGGTAATTAATCATGTTTTGTATTTAATCTAATCCAATTTTAAACAAATAGATAACTTCACAGTTAATGGCATAGTTACCCTTAATTAAGTTTTCATTATCTACTAGTTAATACACACTTAAATTGGTGGTAAAGTTGGTGACAATTACATTTTCGGCGGGTTTCTCCAAAGATAGCGGGTTAGCTGTATTCCTTCGAGATTTAGAGGAGAAATTTTAGGGAAAATTATTTTTTCCATAACTGAGCCAATTTTTGACCAATTTTTTCTCAGGAATAATTATTCTTGGTATATTTTGATGTTTTCCAGCCATTGAAGCATGTTGCAGACGAGACATGAGACTATAAACAACATTTTTTCGTAATTCAATCTAATAGAAAGGCCCACACCATGGAAGATGAACCAAGAATATGTAGCCTAGGAGGAGTGAACTGCTTCATAAAAAAAAAAGTGTTATTGATTCAATTGTCATGTTTTGTTGTGTGCTTATATGTTGTTGTTCAAAATTTAGTTTCCATGCTTTTATGTTCATGAATTCAACTTAATCTCGACAAGTTTACTTTTTTTTTTCAATCGTAAGAACTTCAAGAAACCCTTGTACAAGAATCAAACACAACACTTTTAATATAAATCTGAAACTGATATTAGCATATGAAAACTAACAATCAAATTTAGATCAAGATGGTATGAGAGAAAAGGTTATTTACTTTTTTTTCTTGAGATTTTGTGAGAATGGTTTTAATAGATCCAATTTTGTGACGCTTTCAAGGTTGAAGTTAAAGAGAGGAGAAGAGAAGCTATTGGTTGCTAGTCTTGAGGTTAGGACCAGAAGAAGGATAGTTTATAGAGCATCATCCTTGCCCGAAGTTACACTCATATCTAGAATTGAAGCACCTCAATTTCTATCTCCAAAATTTGATATTGAAGAGGTCCAAATTGCACAAGAACCTGAGTTGATTGAAGAGGTACAAGCATTACAAGCTAAGCTTGAATCCTTAGCCATCATGTCAGGTTTTTGAGGGAATAAAGGAAATTTGAAAGAGGGATATGTGAAGAGAGACTTCAAGGACATTAAGAGAATGGTTGAAATCATGTGTGATGCATTCACTGCTAAAAGGGGAGGAGAATTGTATAAGCCTCTACATGGAGAAAGAACTTCAGATGATAAGAGGGATGAACAGAAGATTTTGAAGGCTAGTGGAGGAAATCCACCTCCATATCCACCATCCTGATATTCATCATCTTCATCAGCATCATATTTCACTTCCACCACAAAAACCAGCCACAATCATTTAAAAACCCCGAAAAGAAAAACTCCATTACTCAAATTGGACATTAAGTTTTAAATTACCCTGTACAATGGTGATTTAAATACAAATAAGTTGGAAAATTGGATCTGTCAATTGGAGGTATACTACAAAATTCAGAATATACAAGAGGACAACATAAATATCCATTTACATTCATTGAGGCTAGAATGAGCAACATTAGTCTGGTGGGAATAAAATACTGAAGATGCAATGTGAATCCATGGTAGGATATCCATTTATTGGGTTGAGTTTATTTCTTCAATTAAAAGATAGTTTTTATCCATTAGCCTATATCAAAAAATAAGATATGAGTCGGAAAAACTTTAGAAAACTCAAGGGCCAAATATTTCAAGAGTATACCCAGGAGTTTAGAAAGAGGGCTTTGCTATTAGGAGTAAACTTGAATTACCAAGACACACTCTTGAAATGCATTGGGGGTTTACATTCCTATTTGAAACATAATATCCTTATGTTTAACCCACACAATTTGGATGAAGTATGTGTGCAGACGACGCATCTTGAACCAAGGGGAAATAACATTCAGAAAGAGGGTAGTAAGAAGAAAATAGAATAGAGGAAAATGGAAGGGAAAGAAGAATGAAAGTGTTAAGAAATAAGGGGAGAAAACTACATGCAAAAGTTGTTCCAAGGAAGGGAATGATGAAGCCCACTGTTGGAAATAACATCCCAAAATAAGGCCTAAGAAACCAAACAAAAAGGGGAAACAAAAGATGACTTCCACCACACAATATGATCTTGGATCTGATTCTGGTGATGAGATGAAGATAGTCGTCATCATCAAGAAGGGAAAATAAGCCATATCAAGTACAAGTTCCTCAAATTGTCACAACAACACTCAAAATGAAGACACGAGGATATAATTGTTCCATGTAAGGGTGATTTCAAATCATAAAAATATTGATGTATTGTTTGATAGTCGGTCAAAAGAAAACTTGATTTCAGAAGACTTGGTCAAAAAGATTAACCTTGAAACCATTCACATCATAAACCATTCACTTTGGGTTGGATAGCTGAGAATGAAAATTTACATGTTACAAGGGAATGCATATTTCAATTTTCCATTACTGCAAACTTTGTTGATGAAGTCGAGTTAGATGTGGTTCCACTTGAAATTTTTGGGATTATCTTGGGAAGTCCATATTTTTATGACAAGAATGCGGTATTTTATCACCATGAGAACAAATATTATTTTCTTAAGGATGGGGTGTCCTATATTGTGAGAGATCATAGCAAAAAGTTGAATATTTCTTTAGTTAATAAAGGGCAGATGAAGAGACTAGTTAATGCAAGTAAAAATTGTGTCCTTCTCATGATCAAGAGAAAGGATGATATTGAGTATGAATATTTTGAAGGATGTTATGAAAAATTAAAATCTGATTTGTTTGATTTGGTAAGTAAACATGGTGAGATGTTTCAAGAACCAAGTGGGTTACCTCCCAAGCGGGGAATTCAACATGACATTCAGCTGCAACATGATGTTCCACTTCCCAACATTGGTATGTATCACATGTCAATTATGAAGAGTTTGGAAATCAAGAATAAAATACAATAATTGTTAAACAAAGGTATCATACACCCATCACAGAAAATTTTAAGGATGGAAATGTATCTTAAAGTTTAGAAACTTTGGCGAATCTTGCTAATCCCTAACATGCCAAATATAAAAAATTTAGCGATATAGTTGTAAAAATATTCAAATTTCTAATGATTTTATATAGTCTCTATAAAATTTTGGCAATTTTAAAGGTAAAATAATTTTATGATATAATATTTGGGGGAATAATTTTTAGCAAAATTGGAAATTGGCGGATATTGTTTTTGGAAAAAACATAGAAAATTAGCCCACCTACGAATTTTAAACCCTAAAATTTCCCATCTAATTCACCATGTGCTTCATCGATTGTTTTTGGTACCAAAGAAGGATGAGATTTGGGTCATGTGCATATATTTATGTGCACTGAATAAATTTATGAAAAAGAATAACTATCCACTCCCACACATTGATGATTTTATTTATAAGTTAAGGTATCAAAAGTATTTCACTAATCTAGATTTACAAAGTGGTGATCATTAAGTTAGAATATCTCAGGAGGACATTTCAAAAACTGCATTTAAAACTAGACAATGATTGTTTGAGTGGCTAGTTATGCCATTTGGTCTAAAAAATGCTCCAACAACTTTCATGAGAGTTATGAATCAAGTTATAAGACAATTTCTATATGACTTCATCATTTTTTACTTAGATGATATTTTGATATTCAGTAATTAAAGATATGAACATGTCATGCATGTGAACATGGTACTTGATGTCTTGAAAAAAGAGCAGTTATTTTTAAAGATTTTGAAGTGTGAGTTTGGAAAGACTTATTTAGTGTATATGGGACACACTGTTTGAGGAGGTGAGTTGAAGATATACCCTTCCAAAGTATAGTTCATTCTGAATTGGCCCAAGCCCAATACAGTTACGGAGGTAAGAAGATTTCTTCTGGAAACACAATATTGGAGGAAATTCATTGCTAATTTTTCTTCAATTGCAGCTCTATTACATGCATTGACAAGTGTGAAGAAAGTATTCCATTGGGAGGATATGCAGAAAAAAGCATTCAGTGCTTTAAAAAAAAAAAAAGTTCAACAACGGTATTGGCTCTTCCAGACCTTATATAGCCAGTTGAGATCCAAATAAATTCAAGTGATTATTCCATGGGAGCAGTTCTCATGCAACATGGTAAGCCTATTTCATTTTGTAAGCCTATTTCGTTACGTTCTGAAAATTTTAATGGAGTTGTGACTAACTATCCCACCTATGAAAAAGAGTTTTATGCATTCGTACAATGTGTAAAGAAATGGAAGCACTATTGGATGGGGAGAGAGACCATTATTCATACTGACCATAAACCATTGCAATACTTACAATCACAGTAAAAGTTGTAGTAATAAAGACATTTCAGATGGATGCGATTTATACAAAAATTTCATTTGGTTATCATGTATAAAAAGGGAATCTACAATAAGGTAGTTGATATTCTCTCTAGGCCTATTGTAAATTCATCTATTATACTCACGAAAAATTCAGTTATGCATGAAAGTTACATTAAAAAATATGCATATGATAGTAATTTTCAAGATGTGTATGAAAGCTTGAGTCAATGAAACAAAATTGAAGGCTCAGATTATTATGTGCATAGTAGTTTATTTTATCACTTGGGAAAGTTATGTATTCCGCAAGGATAAAGGAACAATATCATAAGGGAGGCGCATACTTCATTGATTGATAGACATTTTGGTGTAGGGAAGACAGTAGAGAATCTCCAAAGGTATTTTTATTGGCCATACATGATTGATAGTGTATCTCATATTATTAGAAGATGTTCTTTGTGTGCAACAAGTAAGCCTAGTAATAGGAAACTTGGATTGTACACTCCACTTTTGGTTCCTTCACATCCTTGGGACAATATCTCAATGGATTTTTTAGGAGGTCTTCCAATTTAAGGAAAGTTCATGATACTTGTATGTTGTTGTAGATATGTTGAGAAAAATATATCTTTTGATGCCATGTAAAAAACAAATTAGAGCTAAAAAAATAAATCATCTCTTATTTCAAAATGTATGGGTTCATTTTGGTCTTCCTACTTCTATTGTAAGTGATCGAGATTCCTATTTTGTTGCGAATTTTTGGTCAAAATTGTGGGACATGATGGAAACAAAGGTGAAGAAGAGTACAACATTTCATTCACAAAATATGGTTAGTCCGAGGTGGTTAACACGATATTCATTCATCTTCTTAGAGGTTATTGCAGCAAACATCCCAAGTTGTGGGATGAACAGTTGCATTACTTTCAGCATGCATACTACAGGGCAGAGTATTCTTCGACGAACACATCACCATTTGAGGCATGTCTTGGGTACTTACGAAGATTGCCTTTGGTCTTCATAATTGAGAAATATTTCACGATATATGATCATAGTGAAATAGATAATGAAAGGAAGTTCATTAATCAAATTCAATTGGTACATCATACGGTGCAAGAAAAACTTGAAAAGAGTCAAAGCAGCTACAAGGAAAACACATGATAAACATCGTGTTTATCACAAATTTGAGGTTGAAGATGAATCTTGGTTATATATCACGAAACAAATATTTCAAGGGGAAGTTAAAAAGCTTAAGAAAATCTATTATGGTCCTTGTAAAATTCTTGAAAAGATCAGTAGCAATGGATTTAAGCTAGAATTTCCTCCTTATATGCAAATATATTCTTCTGTTAATGTTGAAAATTTGAGATTTTTTGGGCCTCCTTTCATTGATGATCAAGGAGATAATTTTCAGCTTCCATCAATAAATGATTTATCACCAGAATATCTTGATGAACTTCAGCAAGATCTCATACTTGATAGAAGAACCAGAACTTCAAGAAGAGGGAATGTCAACTACCCTAGAGTGGGACTCAAGGGATAAAATCCTTCCAACGAAAAATGGATTGTGATTGAAAGGTGAGTGAGTTGTACCCTCATCTGCTAAATAATTGATAGTATCTTTTTGGGTCCAAAGGGCTTCTAGTGGGAATGAATGATGAGAGGCTCAATATTTCGCTGAAAAATGAAAGTTCCCATAAATGCTTCAAACTAGAACAAACACGTAGGGATCGTCACTAGGATTATAGTGCAATTCGTTTCATGAAAATCTGAAATTGGAAGAATACATTACGACTTGTTATCCATTTTCCCAAACATGTAAAGAAATTGCAGAAAAATGACAGATTGGTGACATGGCAGCCCAATTAGCACTCCAGGTATATCCAAGGAATATTTTCCAATTTTATCCCAATGACACTGTGACAGGTCATTAGGGGAATTTTGAGATCTATAATGGGCCTCTTAAGGAAATTATAATATAATAGTGGAAATAATAAAATAATATTTGATGACATCATCAAATTTTAGAGGGAAAAAAAACTATTTTTTCAATTTGTATTTTCAACTTATATCCCAAATTGTTTACTCAAATCTCGAGTAGGAGTACTTGTTGGATGAAAATTTTAATTCCTCATCCAAGGAGTGCCCATGTTTCATACTTTTGATGGACCCTCCTACATGAAAAATGAGAAATAGATGAAAAACGTGATTGCAATCATGTTTTTTTCATGTATTTCCAATTTTTCGTGTAGCAAGGTCCATCGAAAGTGTGTAGCATGGGTGCTCCTTGGATGAGTAATTAAAATTTTCATCCAAGGAGTACTCCCGCTCAGAATTTGAGTTAAAAATTTGGGATTGCTATCACCCCATAAGTTCTGAAGGTTGAAAGATAGAACCATGGGAGAAATATCAAACCATGTTGGAGCCCAAGACCTAGCTTTCCTGGACTCAGAGAGGGCTCTCTCTATTTGATATAGCTTTGTTTATATGGGAATTTTAGGCTAGCTATTAGTGTATAGTGGTTTGTATGAATATTTTGTTGAGGCAGCAGAAGGGGGCCATTGAGATATGGAGTCAGACTGATGCAAATAGATTCGAATGGATGAACAACTGAATTCAAGTGCAACCAGGCAAGCAAGCCATCTCAATGGCTATTTACAGCTGGTGAAATGGGAAATATGAGGAGATTAAGGTTCAATGAGAATGGAGATCATACCATCTTCGAGTTCTGCATTCTAGTGGATCAACGTGGATGTAGAGAAGACCATCTCTAAATTTGACATCCAAGTCTCTGAGGAAAACATAATGTACTGTTTCAAGACTGAGCAAGGTACCCCATGGTAAATCCTACACAAAAAATTCTATCCACAACAAAGAAAAGAAAATAGTATGAGAAAACATGAGAATGAAAATTTACATAAGGGAAGAACTTCACCACATATCATAACACAAGAATCTAGAAAACAACATACTCCTTCATTCACCCAAAAGAGAGTGCTTAGAACTAGCATAGTCAATTACAATGGTTTTTCCCCTTCAGACCTCTTTCATACTGCTAATGCATGCAGTATTTATAAAAAAAAAAAAGTCGGTTTCCCTATTCTACTTAACAACCTTCTATGGATTGAAATTTAGTAGAAAATGGATAATTATGGCCATGCAAGGCCTGAAAATAAAATCACTGACAACAACACCACCTCTGGAATTAATTATGGGCAACACTTTTTTGGTATTATTTTATGGCTATCTTTTTCTCCTAAAATCCCATAATTTATCCACCATTTTCTTCCATAAATCCCTTATAGTTTACTGAAATTGATTAATATAGCATTATAATTTTTATTTTTACATTAAATTTAATTGATGGAATTTTTGTGTTAAAAATTGAAATTTTTCAAGAAAATTACAAAATGTGATAAATTCCTATAAATAGTTTATGTTCTGACACGTGGCATAGAAGATAGATCAAAACGAAGGACAAGGACATGATCTGGAACGTACACACATGACGAAAAATCTATCCAACATCAGATTTTAATTTCCTAAATAGCCAGTCCACACTGGTCAAACCCAGCAAATCTAGCAGAAAAATCTGAGTCATAATGAATGAGCTTTATATTCTGCCTACGAATAGGAATTCCAAACTAATTCAATCTATTTTGGAGATCATTTAGGATTAGAAGGAACGAAAATAGCCACTTTTGATTGTAATTTTTGATAAATAAGTGAATGGAAGCATGTAATAGGCTAGTAATGCTAGTAATTCTAGTAATGCTAGTGATGCTAGTGATATTATGGGATGCAAGACAAAAATTGAGACTATGTACGTGCTACAAAACTCTTTTTTAATGTAACTCATTCCCAGGTTTTAATCAGAGACAAAATTTCATCATTTATGGTGTTTTAAGTTAGCGTTCTCATCATTTGAAGTTTCCTAAGTGTGTCTTCAAAGCGTGGAAGGGCCCCCATGTGAAGTCGGTACACTTTTCTTTAAATTTCTATTATATTTAGTATTCAGATCTTATTAGTATTTTATTTCATTTTCATGCTTTTGAGTTCATCGATTTTCATTAAGAGTGCTTTTGATTTTATTCATCATTTTTATTTCATGATTCATAGTTATAATTGAAGAATTTGATTACAAAATTAATGAACAGTCCTTGTAAGAGGTTTGGTTGAGTATTGAATTCCAAATCATTTCTGTGATCTCTATTTTAATGAATTCAATTTTTAGTATTCTTTAGTGTGTTACCTTGAAAGAGTTTTTGTGAACTATAACCTTGTAAAAGGATTGAAAACTCAGACAATTAGTAGCACTCTATTCTTAGAACAATAGATCAGATTTAATTACATAAGTGTTTAAAGTGTGTGAAGAACCACATACCAATATCTTGTAAAAGAGTAATGGAGCCTACCATGATAAACATTTACTTAGGAAAACAGATCCTTTTAGGTCTATAAACATTAGACACATTCCTCTAAGATTACCTCCCTTGGTTGAAAATAAATTGGGCCTAATATAGAACACTAGATTGGTCTATACATTTTGGCGTCGTTGTCGGGGAGGTGCAACTAGAGGATTTTAAAAACAAAAACAAGAAAAAACAATAATAATAAAAAAAAAACAAACAAAAACATAGATTTAGTTTTAATTCTACATTTTAGAAGTCATGGTTACTTATGTCCAGACCTAGAGATGATAAAGGTAAATTCATAAAAATCCCTCGTCCAAAAACTAATCCACCACTAGGAGCAGACTCTTTAGAGAGGATTGAACACACAACTCCAGTCGAGGAAATCATTGTACAAGAATTAGAGGACAAACAGAAATCAGGGCAGAGACTCACACTCATTGAAAGACAAATTTTATTGGCATACGAAGAAAAGAAAAAACATCTCCCTGAATCCATTATAACAAGAGAAAGTAGCAAAACAACCCAAAAACCTCTCCTTGAACCTACTGATTTTGAAAAATCTCAATAAGGAGAAAAATCACCATAACAACCTTTCTTTGAAACAAGTGACACTGAAAAATACATTAAATCAATAGAAGAACCTATCAAAATGACTGAGGAAGGAGGAGGATCACCAAGAGGACGCACTCCTGAAAAACTTAGAGAATATGAGAGACAACAAGAGGAAAGAATAAGACAAAGAGAAGCTAAAAATAAACAAAGGCAAGATCAATATCGAAATCCACCAAGAGAGGAGGAAGAGTCAACCTTTAAATTTCCTATTTAAGAACCAAGAGAAAATAATGATAAGGAAATAAAAATGAAAAACATACCTCCATCTGTGCTACCAAAATTTTATGGCATGGCTTCAGAAGACCTAGAATCATTCTTTTTTGAATTTGACATAGTATGCTGAACATATGGTTACATAGATGATGCCCATAGGCTTAGACTCTTTCCAGCAACACTAAAAGCATCAGCACTTAGGTGGTTCATGGGACTTGGTGAACATGCAATAACTGATTGGGATGGCATGAGAAAAAAATTCTTGAAGTACCAACCTTATTTTAGATCAAGAGATTCTAAAGATGATATCTTTAGAATGAATCAACAAGAGGATGAGAGCTTAGAGGAATATTTGGAACGATTTGTTTACAATCTACAAAAACCAAAACATAGAACCATGTCTCTTGATCTGATCCGAACAATATTTTTGAAGGGCATCCGAGAAGAATACTTATATGATCTTAATTTGATGGGAAAAGGTGATATTTCTACCTTACCTTTTGATGAGATTGCTGATTTATGTGAAAATTATTCTAGGAGCAAATCTAGGAACAAAAAAAGAACCATATCATCCAAAGCCACTAGATCTGCTTCAACTAGTGTCACAAGGGCTGAAATAGGAAACTTATTAGAAGAATTCAAAACAGACCTATTAAGTACCTTAGGAAATCAAATTGACACTTTGAAAGCAAAGAAAAGACAGGAAGAGGAAGATCAATTAATGGTTGTATTTTTCCCAAAGTGCCGGAAGAAACATGCTTTGAAAGACTGCCCTTTAGAAAATGTTCAAAATGTTCAAGTTTGTGCCTTTTGCACTGAAAATCATGATATCTTTCATTGCTCTAAAATCAAGATTTTGTAGAATTGTAATTTGGAAGCCAATGCAGAAATGGAGAATTTGTATTTCATGGGCGCTAAGAGACCATGGAAACGAAGACCTCCACCTCCAGGTATGTTTCCAAACCAATTTCTACAATTTCCTACACAAGATCAGATGTATGTTCAAAATTCTTGGAATTTTCCCATGCCGTGGCAACACCAAACTTACCCACAACAACAATGGAGACCATTTCGGCAATATCCTCAACCATACCAACCATATCCTCAGTTATACCAACAATATCCTCAGCCATATCAGTAGTATCCTCAAACATATCAACAATATCCTCAGCAACAAGTTGTCCATCAACCTCAAAACACTCAACAAACATTGCCTACTCCTCCACCAATAAATCCACCTCAATTACAACTTCCATCTAACCAACCTCCTAGACCTACTCAGATTCCTGCTCAACCTGTACCTAATCCAAATAATAGAGCAGATAGACCAGCTTACAGTGTATATGAGGGAACATCTTACCCCACTCTACCTTTACAAAATATCGAGATTAGGTATGGTAGGATACTTCAAAAATAACCTCCAGTAGCTGAAAAACAAAAAGAAAACAAATAGAATGAAGATGAAACTTCAATTCAAAAGAAACAAAATGATGACATCCAAAATAAACAAATGCAACCAATGCATCCACCACCTTTTCTGGATAGATTGATCCAAGCAAAACTCCCCATGTCTCTACCTTAGTTTGATGTTTTAAATGATCAAAGGAATGTCTATATAAAAATTCCACTAATTCAAGCCATAAAAGACATTCCAATATATACTAAAGGAATCAAAGAACTATGCCTCAAGAAGCCTACAAAGAAAATACTTGACCCACAAACTATTCATGTTATTGGACATCTAGCCGGCCTTATGACAAACACCATTTCAATGGAAAAGTATGTTGATCCCGGTATTCCCAAAGTCACTGCAATCATTAAAAATATACCTATTCCAAAAACTTTGACTGACCTTGGGGCTGCAATAAATGTGATGACCCTTGAAACAATGAAAACATTGTAGCTCACAAACTTGCAATACACACCAATTGTCCTAGAACTAGCTGATAGGTATAAAGTGATTCCTGAAGGGATTTTGGAGGACATAATTGTTTCACTGGACTCTTGGGAGTATCCAGTTGAGTTTTTAGTCCTTCAGAAAAAATCTAATTTAGGATGACACCTTATCATCCTTGGTAGACCATGTAGACCATGGTTAGCAACTGCTGATGCATTCATAGGGTGTAGATCACGTAATATGATTATTTCACGAGGAACTAAAATAAAACAACTCAATATGTACCCATCAGCACAATCACTAGCATTAGCAAACAACTTATGGCTTGATGAAAAATACAATGATAAAGAAGAAGTTCAATCTGTTTTCAGCATCAATAAAATCTATGATTTTCAAGAACATAATAATGATGATTTCGTAGAATTGTTCCGTTCTCAACCTGATATTTCTGAAGAATTAAGAAATGAACAATACAATGCTATAGATCAAATTTTAGCACAAATTTTTCAAGAAACATGTACCATTCATTATTTGCAAACATTATTTGAAAACATTTTTCCCATTCAATCTATCACAAACACACAGAGTAAGATCATAGAGATTAATCCAGGAAAAACATTGAAGATTGGCACACACCTAGACTTATCTCAGGAAAAAAAATTGATTCAATTATTGAGAAAATATCGAAATGCAATTTCTTGGGACTACACCGATATGCAGGTAATCCACCTAGAAACATGCACTCACCATATTTACACAGACATTAATGTAAGACCAGTGAGGCAACCATAGAGAAGAATGAATCTCATCCTTCAGGATATTGTTAGAGATGAATTACAAAAACTACTAAAAGTCAATTTTATTTATCCCATCTCTGATAGTCAGTGAGTATCTCCATTGGTATTAGTGCCCAAGAAAAATGGTAAGTGAAGGATTTTTTTATTATTACAGACAATTGAACAAAGAAAACCTCAAAGATTATTTTACACTACCATTTATTAACCAAGTTTTGGATACATTAGCTGGGAAATCATCATTTTATTTTCTTGATGGTTTTAGTGGCTATAACCAGATCAAGATAGCCTTAGAGGACTAGGACAAAAACACTTTTACTTGTCCCTGGGGCACTTATGCCTAAAATGTTTTACCATTTTGACTCTTTAATGCTCCAACTACATTTCAGAGAACTGTATTAGCTATTTTTGTTGATTTAGTTCATGAGTGTGTTCAAGTTTATATGGATGATTTTTTAGTGTATGGTAATTCATTTAAGCATTCATTAGAAAATATTGAGAAAGTATTGAAGAGATGTATTGAAGCCAATTTATCCTTGAGTAATGAAAAGTGTTTTATGATGGTAAATGAAGGGGTAGTATTGGGTCATTATATTTCTTCAGAAGGAATTAAAGTAGATCCATCAAAAATCCAAATCATTGTCAATTTGCCAATTCTGAAGACTCAAAAAGAGGTAAGAAATATTATAGAAGGTTTATTGAACATTTTAGTAAGATATATTTACCTCTGTTTAAGCTTCTTGGAAAAAATGCACCTTTCAACTGGAAAGAAAATTGTCAAAAATCTTTAGAAACACTCAAAGAAAAGTTATCAACCACACCAGTTTTAAAAGGACCTAATTGGACCCTGCCCTTTCACATATTTACAGATGCATCTAATACTGTAATAGGTGCCTCATTAGGAAAAAAAGAAGAGTCTTTTAACTATGCCATCTATTTTATTAGTAAAAATATGACACCTGCAGAACTAAACTACACGGTTACTGAAAAATAAATGTTTGCAATCATACATGCTGTGAATAAATTCCAACATTATATAACTAGTTATGAGGTTTGTTTCCATACTGATCACTCTGTCATTAAGTATTAAATGAAAAAACCAATAACTAATGGTAGAGTCACCATATGGTTTCTATTGCTACAATAATTTAATATTACAGTGTTAGATAGACTAGGTAAAGAGAACCAGGTTGCAGATTTTCTTTCTAGACTCCAAAATCCAGGTGAGGTTGTTCCAGTTGAAGATTCTTTTCCTGATGAAAATTTATTTGCAATATCAATAGTGGATCCATGGTATGTTGATTTAGCTAATTATCTGTCCACAGAAAAGACACCTCCATATTTTACTACAAAGGAGAAGAAAAGACTCATCAAGAAAAGTGTCAGATATTCATGGGTTAATGAAGATTTGTTTTACACTGGTTATGATATGGTTATTATAAGATGTGTAAGAAATGATGAAATAATTTATATTTAAAAATCTTTCCACGATGAACTTTGTGGTAGGCATTTTGCACCAAAAATGACAGCATTCAAGATCCTCAGTCTTGGCTATTATTGGCTATCATTTTTTAAGGATTCCAAGAAGTATGTGAGAAGTTGTGACAGTTGCCAAAGAATGGGTAGACCAACTACTTTAGATGAGATGCCACTTCAGCCTCAAGTACATTTAGAGTCATTTGAAAAATGGGCTCTAGATTTTGTAGGACCTATCAATCCACCTTCAAAGGGAAAAAAGTACATCTTAGTATGTACTGACTACGTGACTAAATGAGCTGAATCAAAAGCACTTGTTCAAGAAACTGAACAAACTATGGTAAACTTCCTTTTTGAAGAAATTTTTGTAAGGTATGGAGTGCCTAGAGAGATAGTAACAGACCAAGGTACTCAGTTTACTTCAAGGATGGTTCAAGACATCACAGAAAAATATAAAATCAAGCACAGGAAAATTAAACCTTACCATCCACAGGCCAATGGGAAAGTGGAATCTACAAATAAAACTTTGGAAGGAATTATCACTAAAACAGTGGCAATGAACAGAGAAAACTTGGAGGAAAAGCTCAAGGATGCTCTCTGGGCTTACAAAATCACGTGGAAAGACACTACAGGATTTACACCATATCAGCTAGTGTATGGAAAAGAGGTAAAGCTTCCTATTGAATTTCAGATACATACTTATAAAATGGTTGCAGATTTAGGCATTGATATCAGTGAAGCACAAAAAGAGAGAATTATGCAATTGAACCCGTTAGATGAAATGAGGCAGCAAGCAGAGGAGAGAACAATCCTAATGCAGAAACAAAGGAAGCAGTGGCATGATTCACACATAAAGAAGAAAGATTTTAAAGATGGTGACTGGGCTTTACTATTTCACTCCAAATTCAGATATCATAAAGACAAGTTCACAACACATTGGATGGGCCCATATGAAATAGTTCAAGTATTTGAAAATGGATCAGTCAAACTTACTACAATTGATGGAGAAGGCAACACCTTTATTGTCAATGGACATAGGTTGAAACTCTATCATAAGCCCATCAAAAAAGAAGATTTTATTCAAATTGTATCTCAACAAAAGGAGGTTGAGATATCACAGCCTTCAGCTATGATATCTCTACCTTAGTCATTTCAATTTTTAAAAAAATAAAAAATAAAAAATATAATAAAACATTAAAAAAAAAAATAATAATAATAAAATAATGGTTTAGATGTGAAAACCAGACTCTGGCACACTCTAAACCCGAATTCTTACTGGAAAACTAATCATTTGGCTGGTAAGAATTTATAATTCTAGTTATTTCCTGTTTTTCACAAATTCAATAATGACTTGAGGAAAAGTCAAAGAAATAGTGGGGGATAAGAAACAATGGTTTTTCCCTATCTCATCTCCTCATTCTCAATTTTTCAAAGAATTTGTTTCAGTAATTCACCATTTCAATAAGAGTTGTTTTGTTCTAATCAGTAAAGGGACCTGTTCTAGAAAAAAAATATGCAGTGGGACCTATTTCAACATGATTATACAGAGGAACCTATTCAAAGGCTATGTCAATATTACAAATAGCAGAGGGACTTGTTCAAGACTACATCAAAGGTACACAAGGCTACTTCAGCAATTTTCAAAGGTTGCCTATCAGAATTCTAAACAAGGTTGCATCAACACTGAAGATGAATAGAATCTTCACAAACATGACTCTTGATATTTTAAGGGACCTGTTATACTCAATTTCAAAGGGACTTGTTTTAGAAGACAAGGATCAGTTACAAAGACAATCGGATCAGTCACACCTATTACACCTTGAGATGGAAATCCCATGGCAGTACTCAGGATGGTGCAAAAGCATCAGGTTTTATATTGACAATTGTAATGTATTGAAAGATTTTTTTTTTTAGCATTTAAATTCCTAGATTATTTTAGTGTTAAATAAATAATTATGATTGATTATTATCAATTTCATAGGCCTTTTTATAACCCTCATACCCATATTCTTCTGTCTATTTCTATATGCTCATATATATTACCACTCTGCCTATTTCTATACAAACATTTCTATTTTCATAACATCCATTCCTATTCCTACCATTCCTACCCATATCATCCATTTTAACCTATTCCGAGCCATATTCCTTAAAATATTTTTCACAGACTCATATTTTAACCTCTGCCAACAAAGTACCAACAAGCCAATGAGAAAATCTATCAAAGGGAATAAAACCTCCTGTCCTCAATTTCTCCTTGAGAATGGATAAGACATTTTGTGAAAGGAGAAGCGGAATCAGAAGCAAAGTGGTGTAGAAGTGGAATGGTGCGGAACCATGAGAATAAGAAGCAGAATCTTGAGCGATAAAGTAAAAGTAGGTTTGAAATAGAAAACTGGTAGTATTGCGTAGTTGAAAAGTTGTATTTAAGTTTTATAAAAAAGAATGCGATATTTGTTTGTTGTTGACACGTAAGGAGGTACTGGTACTATAATACCACTAAATTCGCGTAGATTTGGAGCGTTAACGCTAGGAAACTTTAACAACGTGATACTCATTGGTGATCATCCGATCAAGGTTTGCAACGTGACGAGATGGGGGTCGTCGAATGAAGAAGTGCATGAATTGGTGGGACCCATTCTTAATACAATGCTAAGGTTTATGACTGGAGAATGTTTGAGGCATGGTTTAACCTTAGGCCGAGGCACATATATGGATTTAATTGAAAGGTTAGAGCACATATATATATTTAATTGAAAGGTCAGGGTGCATATATATATAGTTATATCTGCTTATGAGTGTATCCGCCAATGATTTCATTTCTCTGTCAGCATGACTTGTATACTCTGTTACTATGATTATGCTTTCTACAGACCACTATCATTCTTCTTTATCTACGATTTGAATTCTCTATGAGACGTCTTCAGGCTCTGTAAATAAGACTACATTTTTTCATGATAAAACCCTATTCTTTGTGCCATCATTATAACAATTTCTTCTCATGATAGCGGGCAAAATCAAGGTCTGGCGCTGAGTTTTAATTTTATGAAACTCTGACTTCATAAAAGTCGGCTAACATTTGGGCTATCAGTTTTAAAATTAAAAGGCCGAGATAATAGGTGTTGAAAAAGGGAGAAAGTATAGGAGTCAGGGGTTATCCAGAATTGTGACTTCCATCCAGAAATTGAAGTAAGCTTAGAAATTTATGGCCAACTCAGACATTTGAAGAAGTCAGTTCAGAAACCTAAGGTCAGCTCAGTGGAACGCAACAAAAAAAAGGTAACAAGTTGAAAAACCATGGTCAAATTTTTGTTTCATAGAGTATAATAAAAAAGGGTTAAAACAGAGATTTTTCTAAAAATGACAAATAGAGCAGAACCTAAGAAATTTTATAGCTCAAAATACCATGAAAACTGTGTTAAAAATTTGAGGGAAAAACAATGGTTATATTTTCTAGAGAAATTCAATGGAAACAATGAAAAAGTTACAAAACAGTTTTCATTTTCATTTAATGGAGAAAATGCTTTGATGGGAAATTTCTCTTTCAGAATCTCAAAGGATACAATAGCTTAGTAATTAAAAATTCGTTCAGAAGGGGAAAAATACTTCAAAACCAAGCAGTTTGGAGAAAAATCATGGACTCAGTTTATGTCTAGGTCAAGAGTTTCTTATGTCAATTCAAAAAAGGGTGTTCCTAGAAGTTGGTTAATCCACCCATGGGATGAAATGGTATACATTCTCCAAAAAATTGTCACATGTGAAAGGCGTTACATCATAGTATACCTGTATCACATAAAAATCTTGTTGCACTTAAAGGGTCAATGCACTATCAGTTTTCCTTACTTTCATTTATAGAGTTAGACTAAAATGTCAAAGAACATCTAGAAACAAAAGGGTAATGAAGATAGAAGCTTGTATCATTTTTGTTTGATCAAAATTTTAATTGAATTTGAATTGCAAAAGAGAGGAATAACATGGGAAGGATTTTTAATTGCCAATCAAATCAAAACCAAAGAAGATGAACAGGAGAAACAAGGAAGCATAGAGTTTATGGTTGATGTTGATGAGGAAACCCATGAATTTAAGTCAAGCATTGTTACTCAGCCCAGTAGTAGTGTGAAAACAAGGAGAATAAGGCAAGAAGATGCCAAGAAAATTGCAAAAGACAAAATTTTCACTACTTACACAAAAAGATAAAGGAGGATAAAAAGAAAAAAAATACAAGATGACCAACCAGAGCAAGATATAAATACACCAATGGAAATTGAAAGCAGTGCTAATTCATAGTCTAAACAAGATGCAGAAATGGAAACTGAATGTAACAAGAGAGAAATAAAAGAACCAATACCTACAAATAAGAAATAGAGAAAGCTAAAGAAACAAATTGAAGAGTTAAAAGAGGAAATTATGGAAGAAAATATGTTAGAAAGAGTCATAAAGAAATAAAATGAAGTGTTAAGAGCCCAGAGCAATAAGATTCAACAAAAAAATGAGAAATTGAAAAGGAAAGTCAAAGAACTCAAAACTGATCGAATTGAAATATGTAAATGGGCAACAAAATGGTTCACGCAGAAAAAGGCTCTCAAAGAAAAATACAAGAACATGAATCATGAGTTTCAAGCCTAGAAAAATGTAGATGTATTGCTACAAGCAGCAGAAGTAGAAGTAGAAGCAGAAGCAGAACATAAAGGGAGCATATCAGGTTAGCATGATAGCATGCTAAATCATGGAGTTTGGGGGAAATGTTGGTATTATTTTATGGCTATCTTTTCCTCCTAAAATCCCATCATTTATCCACCATTTTCTTCCATAAATCCATTATAGTTTATTGAAATTGATTAATATAGCATTGTAATTGTTATTTTTACATTAAATTTAATTTATGGAATTTTTGTGTTAAAAATTGAAAATTTTCAAGAAAATTACAAGATGTGATAACTTCCTATAAATAGTTTATGTTATGACACGTGGCATAGCAGGTAGATCAAAACGAAGGACAAGGACATGATCTGGAATGTACACACATGATTAAAAATCTATCCACTATCAGATTTGAATTTCCTAAATAGTCGGTCAATGATGGTCAAACCTAGCCAATCTAGCAGAAAAATCTGAGTCATAATGAATGAGCTTGATATTTTGCCTATGAATAGGAATTCCAAACTAATTCGATCTATTTTGGAGATCATTTAGGATTAAAAGGAACGAAAATATCTATTTTTTATTGTAATTTTCGATAAATAAGTGAATGGAAGCATGTAATAGGCTAGTAATGCTAGTAATGCTAGTGATGCTAGTGATATTATGAGATGCAAGAGAAAACTTGAGACTATGTACGTGCTACAAAACTCTGTTTTAATGTAACTCATTCCAAGATTTTAATCAGAGACATAATTTCATCATTTATGGTGTTTTAAGTTAGCGTTCTCATCATTTGAAGTTTCCTAAGTGTGCCTTCAAAGCGTGGAAGGGACCCCATGTGAAGTCGGTACACTTTTCTTTACATTTCTATTAGATTTAGTATTCAGATCTAATTAGTATTTTATTTCATTCTCATGCTTTTGAGATCATCGATTTTCTTTAAGAGTGCTTGTGATTTTATTCATCATTTTTATTTCATGATTCATAGTTATAATTGAAGAATTCAATTACAAAATTAATGAACAGTCCTTGTAAGAGGTTTAATTGAGTATCGAATTTCAAATATATTTTTTGATCTCTTTTTTTAATGAATTCAATTTTTAGTATGCTTTAGTGTGTTACTTTGAAAGATTTTTTGTGAACTATAACCTTGTAAAAGGATTGAAAACTCAGACAATTAGTAGCACTCTATTTTTAGAACAATAGATAAAATTTAATTACATAAGTGTTTAAAGTGTGTGAGGAACCACATACCAATCTCTTGTAAAAGAGTGCTGGAGCCTACCACAATAAACATTTACTTAGGCAAACAGATCCTATTAGGTCTATAAACATTAGACACGTTCCTCTAAGATTACCTACCTTGGTTGACAATAAATTAGGCCTAATCTAGAACACTAGATTGGTCTATACACACTTCATAGGTCCAAATGCTTCGATGGCACTTTGAAAGATCAAACAATAAGGTTGGAGGTGGATATGATGGTCACGAAGAGGTCACAAATAGTGGCTCTGACATTTGGCTTAGTTTTTCAAAAAATTGGCATTGGGGAATCAAATCTGGTGTAGTGTTGGCCACTTTCAATTGATTGATGACAATGTTGTGCTTCTACTAGTATACGATACATTTCTACATGAACACGCTTTTCCCAAATCAACCTATTGCGTTCACTCCTTGTCAGGGTTTATTTTACCATAAGTATTGATGCTATGTTTTGGCCTACTTATTCATAAAACAACATACAAACTGCATCTGCCCAGACTTGAAAATTGTTAGGCCTCAGTCTTGGGATCATATCGCATCCATGCAAACATCGCACTTTGCATTTCGCTATCTTTTAACTTTACCTTTATACTTATCTTTTAAAAATTGCGACGCATGTTTTGCGATCGGACCCCCCTGACATCGCACATCACACTTCGATGGTTTTACCATGAACCATTTCACTTATCCTTCAAGATTTGTGATTTTTGTTTCCGAACGGTCCCACCGACATCGCACATCGCACTTTGGAAATTATAAAACTTACCTCCTGCAGTTGTCATTTAATGTTTGCGATTTTTGATTGTGATCAAGTCCCACCTGGCATCACACATTTCACTTCACATTCCGTAGATTTCACATTGTAATCTCCTTTCCCTCTTCT
This sequence comes from Pinus albicaulis, assembly GCA_034641835.2. NCBI lineage: Eukaryota > Viridiplantae > Streptophyta > Pinopsida > Pinales > Pinaceae > Pinus > Pinus albicaulis. The sequence continues at coordinate 1,385,829,793 of CM076584.1, forward strand.
GATGTGATTTAATATAGAAAAGGCTCTGCATATGGATTTGAAATCCTTTGGATTTTGGCTTTGAAACTACATCGAATTCGAGTCTCTTTATCGCACTTCGAAAATTTTAATGTTTAACCATAAACTTATCCTCTGTGATCTATGATGTGCGGTATGTGGGCAAGGTCTACATCATCGTGCCATGTCACCTTACTACGTCACTGCCACATCATCTTGCCTCGTCATCATAAACTAACTGCGGTCTGTGGGGTCTGGGCCACGTCATCTTCCACGTCATCCTCACACTTTGCATTTCTCATTTTTTGTGACATATTGCATCGCAACATAAATAGTTTAGCTTATGATTTCTTAACTTATAAATGTGAAACTCACCGATATGTGATATGTGATTTCATCTCCATTGTTGATCAATGCTTAGATACAACGGTCCTTCCTACTCCCTTGTTATGGTTTACCAACTTTGTTTCTCTGGTCATGCCCATTCATTTCTTTGTTGTTTGTGGATTACCTTGAATCCTTCACTAATTTTCCTCACATTCACAACTTTCCCCACATTCATGACTTGACTGCCTTAGCATTCACTACTCGACCCAAATGTTCAGGAGTCTGTCCAGCACGTTCACGACTCTATCTTTGTTTCTTTTTTTCCTTAACTTCTTCTATGCTACCTTTTCTTTATTTGATTCTAGTGTTTCTCCTCCCCTTTCTACTGCTTTGTGTTCCTTATCAATAACATTTTCCCCTTCTTCTAAACTGAAAGGAACATATATTCTTTTGAAGCTCGTGACAGTCAATATTTCCCCTCACTCTCTAAAAAATAAATTATAGCCATAGAATATTATTTTCAGTATGAGAAATATAATCAATAATCGGTCACCTTTTGATACTGTGAAATATAGGAGTCTAATAGTGGCTCCAGCTGGGGATGAAAGCTCCTTTAGGAGGTGTCAAGAACATCATAGACTAGTGGCCTGAGCCATTGGCGTGATCCCAAATTTGCAACTTAGTCTACTCAAAAACCTCTGTGGCTGATAGTCTTGAAGCTGAAATTTAACACTCTTTGCAAAAATGAAGTCTGGGACACACTTGAATGGAAAAAGAAACAACATTCTAGAACTAAAGCTGGAAAATTTCTCAGAGTACTGAGATTATTTTCATACCTACCTACCCTACACTACTAAAATTTTTGTTGTTCTAAATGATACAATAATTTTAGTGCAACAAGTCAAGTAATAGGAGAAACAAATGGACAGCTTGACTGTTGGTTAGGAAAATCAGAAAGATAACTTGATCATGTGTCCATATAATCAAAGCTATAATATGAAATGGAAACTGGTGGTGTATTTGATCCTTATAGAGAATACGTGTCTAAAATATTGAGCTAGAAAGAACCTCCATATAATCTTCTATAGGATGAATAAAAGCATGATGTATAATACTTGCTCCTATGTGTTCAATGACTAGTTGATCAGTTATATCCTCAGTATTAAACCTTGAAACCTCATCTTTAGTTTGGTACTTGAAATCACGATCATCCTCAATATGTAATTCAAGAGGTAGTACATTTTCCTCTTGCTTAGGGGAAGGAATATTTTCCAAGGATTCTTCAAGATCTCGGAAACTATATGACTATATATGAGAATTCAAAAGTTCAGTACTAGTTTCATATCGTTCAACAACTATCTCTAGAAAACATGTTTTAGATTCAAGACTAAATTTTCTTGATTTCAAAATAAGAAAAACAACCTCTAGGAAATCTTCATCGAGTTAAAATTCTGATAAACGATTCTTGAATGCATTTAAAACTTCACTAGATAGAAGTTCTGCCACAAACCTTGTCATATTATTCAACAGGAAGTCTAGTCAATATGTTGTGGAGTCGCCATGAATGCTCAAAAGTTGATTTCTTTGAATCATGGTGTCACCAAGTGAATAATTGCAGCCTACTTGTGTCTGGTCACTATCCACCATCAGTAATCAGATCTGAACTTCAAAGTACTTTCTGAGGAAGATAGATTTCATCCCCAGTGGAGTCGCCATTATGTTGTCACCCCATAAAATTCCCAAGGCTGAAGATAGAACCACGGAGGAAACATCAAACCACTTTGGAGCTGACAACCTAGCCTTCCTGGACTTAGAGAGGGCTCTCTCTATTAGATATAGCTTTGTTTATAGGGGAATTTTAGGCTACCTGTTAGTGCATAAGGGTTTTTTGAGGATTTAATTGAGGCAGCAGAAAGGGGGCATTGCGCTATGGAGTCAGACAGGTGAAAACATATTCAAATGGATGAACAACTGAGGTCAGGTGCAGCCAGGAAATCTAGCCATGTTAAAGAATATTTACAGCTGGTGAGATGGAAAACATGAGGAGATTAAGGTTCAATGAGAACACTGAGTATACCATCTCTGAATTCTCCATTTCAATGGCTCAATGTCGATGCAGAGCAGACCGCCTCTGAATTTGATATCCAAGTCTCAGAGGAAAACATAATGTATTGTTTCAAGACTGAGCAAGGAACCCCATGGTAAATCCTACGCAAAACTATCTATCCATAGAAAAGAAAATAAAATCGTATACGAAAACACGAGAATGACAAATTAAATAAGAGAAGCACTTCACCATAGATCATGAACATTGCACTTATCCTTCAAGATTTGTTATTTACGTTTGCAATCGGGTCCCACAAGCATTGCACATTGCACTTCAGAGATTATAAAATTGACCTCCCGTGGTTGTCCTTTATAGTTTGCGATTTTCGATTATGATCAAGTCCCACCTGGCATCGCACATCGCACTTCATGTTCCATAGATTTCATGTTGTAATCTCCTTTTCCTCTTTCGATGTTATTTAACACAGAAAAGGCTCTGCATAAGTATTTGAAATGCTTTGGATTTTTCCTTTGAAACTACATCACATCTAGGCCTCTTTATCGCACTTCACAAATTTTAACATTTAACCATAAACTTATCCTATGTGATTTGTGATGTGTGGTGTGCGGGCCAGGTCCACGTCATCATGCCACATCACCTTACTATGTCACTACCATGTCCTTTCCGCATCGCCTTACGATGTCATCATCACGTCATCAGAAAATAACTCAGTCTATGGGGTTTGGGCCACGTTGTATACCACGTCAGCTTCACGTTTCGCATTTCACATTTTCTGTGACTTATCGCATCGCAAATTAAATAGTTTAACTTGCGATTTATTAACTTATAAATGTGAAACTCGCTGATATACGATATGTGATTTAATCTCTGTCGTTCATCGATGCTTAGATCCAATGGTCCTCCATACTGCCTCGATGTGGTTTACCAACTTTGTTTCTTTGGTCATTCCTATTCGTTTCTTAGTTTTTCATGGAATACTTTGACTCATTCAGTACTTTGCCTCATGTTCACAGATTATGGCACATTCATGACTTCACCTACTTAGCATTCACTACTCAACCCAAGTGTTCACGAGACTTCCCAACACGTTCACGACCCTACCTTTTTTGTTTTACCACCTTAACTTCTTCAATGCTACCTATTATTTCTTTGATTCTAATGTTTCTCCTCTCCTTTCTGCTACTTTGTGTTCCTTATCGGCAACATTTTCCCCTTCTTCTGAGCTAAAAGGCACATAGATTCTTTTGAAGCTCTTGACAGTATGGATTTCCCTTCACTCTCTGCAAATAAATGATAGCCATAGAATATGATTTTCAGTATGAGAAATATAATCAATAATCAATCACCCTGTGACACTATGAAATACAGGAGTCTAACACGGAGATGAGGCAAAAATATGAGTTGAAAAATTATTTTTATTATTTAATTATTTTTGAATCTTTTTACCCTTTTACTTAAAAATTGCGATTCATCCCCCATGGTTGAAAACATGATATTGAGTCCTATTTTTTCTTATAATGTTTATTTTTGTTGTACCTTTTTCTTAGGAGGCACATTTTACACCTCAAAATTCACCTAATGGTCAAAATCAAATTCACCAATGAACTTTGGAAGTGAAATTTATTTACATTTATCCTAAGGTTGAAGGAGAATTTTTTGTAGGTTGTAATAGTCCAACCAGTGTTGGACAGGTGGTGCATCCAGGGGCTACCAGGTGCCCCATTTGGTGGACCCATCCAACCTTAGGACTGTTGAAATTTCCAAATTAATTCATAATTTTAATGTTGGGGACATGTGATATGGTTGAATATATATTTCACATTATAGCCTAAGGTCTAACTCTATGAGGGAGGTGGAAAAACATCTATTATTGGTTCAATATATATTTAACCTATGGTTTAAATTTTTGGACAAGAATCACATTATAGATGGGGGACATGAGCTATATATTGCGGACATATTGTGTTAACCTATGGCTCTACTATGGCGGAGAGACATATAGGGTGGATAGATATTTTTAAATTGGTGAACATGTTTATAAGAGAAGGTTTATAACTATGATGGGGAGAAAACCTAGGTTATGGATTTAATCCAAATTTTGAACCATGGGTTCATGGATTGCAATGCATATCAAAACTTTCGTGCGAGGGTCAGGGTTGAACCCATGACCTCCCCCGCGCCAGTCTTCCACCTTACTAGGCACAATCTATAATGGTTATTAACCATTAAGGTAACCAATGCTATTTATGTTTTACTGGTTCTGACGACGGGGGTTCGAAGGGGGCCAACCTCACGAGCCAAACCCCTCCCATATGAATTCAAAAAATGATCGTGACGAAGGCCAAACAAACTAGCTGGAAGTTTAAAATCTAAACCTGGATAATTAGTACTAATGCACGGGGATTATGGTAACTAAGCATGTTTTTTATTTGATCTAATTCACTTTTAAACAAATGGATAACTCCTTGGTTAATGAAGTTTTTATCCTTAATTAAGACCTCATTAACTGCTAGTTAATCCACACTTAAACTGGCTGAAAAGTTGGTGACAACACCATTTTCGTTAGGTTTCTCCAAAGGTAGCGGGGTAAGCTGGATTCCTTATAGATTTGGAGGAGAAATAGTAGGGAATTTGTTTTTCCACAATTGAACCAATTTTTGACTAATTTTGGCCCATTAAAAGTCATTCTTAGTAGATTTTGAAGTATTTGAGCCATTCAGTCAGGTTGCGGAGGCAAGATGAGGCTATAAATATATTTTTTTCACAATGTAAGCTAATACAAAGGCCCATGCCATGGAAGCTGGACCAAGGAGATGTATCCCTCGAGGGATGAAGTCCTTTATCGAAACAAAGTTTTATTGATTAAATTTTCATGGTTTGTTGTGTGTTTAAATGTTGTTGTTCAACGTTTAGTTTCCATGCTTTTATGTTCATGAATTCAACTTAATCTCCACAAGTTTACTTTTTTTTCAGTTATAAGCACTTCAATAAACCCTTGTACAACAAGAAAACATCAGCAGTTTTAATATAAATATGGAACTGATATTAGTGCAACAAAACTAACAATCAAATTTAGATCAATACTACAAATCAGTTAATATCAAGAACCTGTTAGGGCTTTCAAAAACATATTGGAACTACCTATTATTTCTTCAAAGTTAATATATTCAAGTGGAGAGCTAAATAAATGAAATGAAATTATAAAAAGAAATGATTATGGTGGTGTTTTTGTTGGTACAACACCCTCCAAAATTTTTTTCCTACATCCAAATTTCCAAGCATACTTTTACTAGTCCCATTTGGAAGAATGTAAAAGTGTCCTTTTTTCGCATGGAAAGCATCAAAGATCACAATAATGTAGTTTTGGTTTGGTTCAAGGAGATATATTGGTGGTAATTAGTCATAAATGGATTTAATTCCAATACAACTAGTTTCCACCACCCCTACCTTTGATTTAGTTCCATAACAACCTCGTAAAGAAGCTACTTCTGTTGTGAAAGCATCTCATGAGTGGGAAATGTCCACAAAATGGGTGATGAGGAAAACATTTTCCATGCTGCAACCAATCATTCTCAAGCACATAAGCTTACTCCTCCATGAGCTTCATTTAATTTTCATCACCATGACATAAATAATTTCCCTGATCTTCCCCATATGAAAATCATGATTTCAGAACTCATAGTTTAGCTAGACCCTAATGTCATAGAGGTACAATACACCTTACCTAAATTCACCTAGAAAAATAAACCTTTACAAAAAAATAACTCTTTCACTTTGTGCGATATGTAAGGTCGTTATCGACACCATTTCCATCTTCTCTACCATATTTGTGGTGCTCTATATATTATTTGTGAAATTTATGTTGCTCGTAGTGACCCTGCTCCTTCTCTAATTGCAGCCCCTAACTACAATTCATCTCTAGGGTAGGATGTTTCTCAAACCACTATGATGATTCCTCATCTTGATGTCAAAATTTTGGACACTTCCATATAGATTTAATACCTTTAACTATCAACGTGAATGGCTTCTTTAGAATTGTTGGGAGTGTCTAAATGTGTTACTTTATATCCATATTCTGAAGATACTTCATTGTCAACATCGATGCACTTTGAATCCATTCGTCATCTATCTCTTCTTCTAGAAGTTCTATATGTGAACAACGTACCACATGATGATGATTGATTCATGCACCATTTAACTTGAAACATGGAGCCTACACCACATCCACCTTGTGGCCATTACATTGCCACACAATTTTTGGGTAACTCGTCACCCTTTCTTGATGGTCTACAAGAACAAATACTCCCTATCTATCTTAGTCCATCTATTAGTGTTGAATGTAGTCTCATTCTTCCATATCATGAAGCCTCTATAGAGTCCCATACTACTCAATATCACCCTTGGTATGATACATTTAATAATTCCTACATATTATCTTAAAAACCTAGTCCCTTAGACATTGGTTTTTTTCAAACACAGTGTTATCTAGGTGAGGATAATCTCATTATACCAAAATCCACTCTTTAGTCTGGTGGTGACACCCTATATGCGAAACCAGGAATTTCACCCCTTTGACAAATATATGTAGTTCATTGTGATATCGAAAATAAACTATTTCTTTTTTCCTAATGCATCCTCCATCTATTATTCCCATCAGAATGCAATCACAATAATAAATTTTGATGACAAAGAAAGTACAAAAACAGATTATGTATATCCCTACAATTGTTGGGAATCCATTATTCTAAATACATTTAACATTTCCATTGCATGTTGCATACACATCGAGCTAAGGGAATCATTACGACCTTAGCATACATGATCGATTCCCTCCATCATCATATGCTAAGGGAAATATCTTGTGCTTGGGATTACTGCCATAACCACCTTCTTAGATGACTAACATCAAGCTCAACATCAACCCACATTTCTAGGTATGGTTGATTATTATTTCATTCACTGTATAGTTTGTCATACTAGTCTCACCAAGATCTATAATGGTTCTCTCTTCACCTTTGGGGAACCTCACTTGGAAGCTATTTTTTCCACGAGGTCTCTCTTTGTTGCTTATTAAAATTGAATATTTTTATATGAGTCACTTGTACACTAGCACTAATTTTTCTATACACGTGTCAAGTTATGTGTCTTCTTTTTTCATCAATAACCATTATTTACTTTTGTTATCATTACCCCCGTTGGGAAGTTTCCATATGGAAGCATTATTGAGTCACCCTCGTTTGAATAATTTGAGATGAGTCACCCCTATATCCATGGAGTAGATTCACAACCTATTTTTTTCTTTTTATAGTATATTATTATTCTCTCCATTTTTCACATTCATCTTGTGTTTACCACATTTGGATTTTTGTTATCCTGCATTGTGTTTGTAATTGACTACCCCCAACATAATCGTTTCAACAACACTCAGGTTAACCTTGCACATTATACTCTCATAGGGAAAGTATTAAGTCCACCTGTCCCCTTATTTCCCTCTCATTAGCCCTAGTGTTAGTCTCTATCAATCATATTTCTATTTTCCTTGTGCCTTTCTTCAATACTCATCATTTAATTAACTCTCATAAGCCATGTTCTGTTAACTTGAACACACTTATTCAATGAGAGTTCCCAAGAGGGTGTGTACCTTGTTAAGTAAACTTGAATGGGGATAGAGTCAATGTTGACTATGGTAAATGGTAGTGGTTTTGGGTCACATGGTTTTGTGCAACCACGGTTTTTAGCCCATGGTATTGCATGAAATAGAGCCTATAAAAGGCTGGGAAGACTTGATTGTAATGAATGCCTGGAGGTGAGTGGTGAAGGTTCACTTGACCAGATTGGCCAGGATTTCGACCAATGCATGTGAAATTTCAATGGTTGGGTTTTGCCCCAGATTTAAGGGTTTTCCCAAATAAACATATGTGTTTATGTTTATGATTCGTTGTTGGATTTTTATGTTTATTCCTGTCGGTAAATTGTTAATTATTTTTGCCGTAAATTCTAACAAATGGTATCGGAACCATATTTGGCTTCAGAGGGACGCTTTTGTAGCCAACAATTTTATTGGCCTGCTAAATAGAGAAATCAATGCAACCTTTTGAAGATATGTCCATATGAAGCAAGGTATTGTTGTGAAATAGCATGAGGTTTTCCATTCATAGGAGTAGAAGGGCGTGGTGTAGAGGAGAACCGATATTTACATAACCCATTAGAGGAGTTCTCTCATGAGAGTAATGTGGACGAGCACATTGAGATGGAAATGTAATTTCTTTGCGGCATGGTGAAACCACCGAAAGGATAAAAGATACGATTTTGTATACTTCTACTATATTGAAGGTCGATTTTGATAGAATACTAGTGTGGAAGGAGATCAGGAAATTTTCTCAGAAGAATATGGGAACCACTGATGCGAAGACACTGGATGTTGTGCAAAATTAGTTTAAATGTGTCAGATCAGGATAGATCTAGTTGGGAAGATGTTGGATAAACATAGATCTAATTAGATCTAGTGCAATTAAAGGGTGATGGATCCTATCGGAGGTCTACGAGCATAGAAGACACAAGATGAATCGTGTAACTATGGACCTCGTCAAGGTTGAAATTCTCCATTGGATGCAGGGCGATTGAGATCATTGATGGTGATGCAAATGATGGTAAATTTCTCTGGTTGTGGAATGCTGTTGCAATGCCAACAATGGTGAAGATCGTGAAGATAAGGGGACATCGTACATGATAGAGTTCAAGCATGCAGAAAACATTTCATTGGTGTTTCAGCCCTGCACATAAAGTGATGCATGGTGAGAACTATGGATGTGAGACATATAATAGAAAACATGCCTCGAGCTCAGGCCTGAAACTACAAATGTATCTGATGTCCAGTGAAGTTCTGTTGTGTAACCAACTCCAAAAATAGAAGAAAAGAGATATGAACGCCTTAGAAATAAGCCACTTCGAGGGGGCAACCTCCAATACATTACATAAATGAACAATTCTTGGATGATACAATTTACAAAACCCCATTTCTATATATAGGAGTCCATGGGGCCATAATGTAATCCTAGTGGGCCACAAAGTAATCCTAGCCGACCTAACAATAATAATTTAAGGGCACAATAATAACAAAATGGGGGTTACAAGGGTACAATAATAACAATAAGGCGGTTACACTAACAATAATAAGGGGCTACACTATTAATATAGGGACTTAACATGCCCCTCTCCTTCAAACAAGTGTTGTCCTCAACGCTTGATTATTTCTTGATGCTTCTGTATAAAATTCTCATCCTCCCATGTGAAATATTCTACAGGAAAGTTCTTCCACTTGCTGAGATACTCTGAAATTGATCGTACTTATCGAGTTCTTGTTTCTATGACTGCTTCATAACTTCTTTCGATGTGATGTTGATCTTCCCGTTGTTTCATTAGATTCTGCACCAAAGTTGGGTTATCCTTTGAGAGTTGGAGAACTTGTTGTTGATGCTCGATGTGATCTTCCACTAATTTATCATCCATATTAGCTATTATTTGATCCTTGAAACCATCCAACTTAGCCTCCATTTCTTCTTTTAAACCATCTATTTCATCTTCGGTTGCTCTTCGTAAGATTGAAATTTGTTGCACTTGGTACCGTAATTTTGATATCTCATATTGCAATTCTTCCTCCTCATGCGTCATAGTATAGCTTTTTGAGGGCTTTTTATGGTGTTGAATTCTTTTTAAATACCATTTTAGAATCCAATATTGATACCTTACTTGCTTTGAGGAGCTCGTGCGCTGAAATTGAATTATCTATGTAATTGAAAATCTTCAATATCCCAGAAATTCAGTCCTGTAGTAGCCCTGCGAAGCTTCTTTCAAATGGCACGAATTCTGATCTAATTGAATTCTATGGATTCCCCAAGACAAAGTTGTGTCCAATCTCCCACAATGACCTAATTCTGGACTGGTTTAGTAGAGCAAACTTGTAGGACTTGCCACGTGTCACTGTTTCGTCCTTTGTCTCTGAAATTGATAGCCAATAAACTACAGTCTGTGTACTTGCGACCACTTTTTTACGGCACTCAAATCCAATGCCTAGAGAGAGAGTTATTGAACTTTTCCCACGATCACTTCTTTGAGATGAAATTCAGGAGCCTGAAAAAGCACTACCTTCCACAGATTATATATCCAAAAATATTGCGAACCAAGCTCTGAAATTTTTTGAAACATTTACTCAGGATTTTAGCTTTGCACCATATGAATTTCAGATTCTGAACCTTCGTAGAAAAAAATTTATAGCGCAAATGCCACGATGACCTGTTTAGGAGCCTGAAAAAATACCTGACTTCCACAGATCATATCTCGGAAATTATTGCGAACCAAACTCTGAAATTTTTATACACGATTCCTCAGGCTTTTTTCTTCGCACCCTACAAATTTTAGCTTCTGAAACTTTGTAGAAAAAAAGTTATAGCGAAAATGCCACGATGACCTGTTTGGAGCAGCGAAACCCTAGAATCCAAACCTCTGATACCAAATGTTGTGTAACCAACTCCAAAAATAGAAGAAAAGAGATATGAACGCCTTAGAAAAGGAAATAAGCCACTTCGAGGGGCAACCTCAATACATTATAAATGAACAATTCTTGGATGATACAATTTACAAAACCCAATTTCTATAAGTCCATGGGGCCATAATGTAATCCTAGTAGGCCCACCAAAGTAATAAACCCTGGCAAACCTAACAATAATAATTTAAGGGCACAATAATAACAAAATGGGGGTTACAAGGGTACAATAATAACAATAAGGCGGTTACACTAACAATAATAAGGGGCTACACTATTAATATAGGGACTTAACAAGTTCAACCGACCTGGGGGATAATTTCACAGCTTCAAAATAATGGTGAACCTGGGAAGCTAGAAAGCATGAGCTTGAGTCACCGCATAGCACACAAAAGGGAACTAAATATATCATGCCTAGGAGGATGGGGAGATCTTGGAGCATAATTATTGCATCAAATATTAAGTGATGCCTCGATTGGGTTTTGAATATTGCATAGTTATTCACGTTCATAGTGTTGCATAATGTGTCATTCTGTGTAGGATGCAAACCAAGTGTTTGATGAAATGTGCCAACGATATGTGGTCACATGGACTTCCATGATTGTTTTACTTGTGCTTAATGGGTATCATGGTGATGCATTGGAATTTTTCTGGTAGATGTAGGTCGAAGAGCACAAACCCAATTCGAAAATTGTTGCATCAGTTTTACCGGTATGCAGGAGCTTGACAACTCTGCTAGAGGGAAAGGAGATTCATGGCTACATTGTCAGAGGTGAGATTCATTTCAATGTTTCCATTCAAACTTCTGTAATGGAAATTACGTAGGTGCAGATCATAGCGTTGAAGAAATATAGATCAAAGAGAGAATCAGAATGAAAATGATCAAAGTATGAAGAGGATATGTGTACGTGGGTTAATTAATTGATGAACCATGTATCTGAAGAGAACTCCTAGAGGAATATCGGTTACCGTTGTTGGTGACCAAAGTAATCTAGTATATGGGTTCTTTGTATATGGACATTGGTGACATATGTACAAAGACAGTAAAAATGCAATAAAAAATAAAAAATAATTATTATAATGGAGTTAACTTTTACATGTAAATGGGCATACTACTGTAAGACCTAGTATGGCATGCATACCCCTAAGTAATCATTGGTAGAGCCTGGGTTATACTTAGGTGATAGGGGGATGTCAATTTAACAATTACCCTGGGTAAAAAATTGAGGGGGAAAGAGCTAGAGTGAGCAGGGTTGTCTCACTTAGCAGTTTTGGCTGGATTTAGTCGATAAAACCTAAGTCAAGTTTAAGGGGGGAATTGTTAGGTAAAATAGACTCAGGATAGAGTGAATTTTGATTAGGGTAAATGGTAGTGGTTTTGGGGCACATGGTATTGTGCACCCATGGTTTTCAGCTCATGGTATTGCATGAAATGGAGCCTATAAAAGGCTAGGAAGACTTAATTTTAATTAATGCCTGGAGGTGAGTGGTGAAGGCTCACTTGGCCGTATTGGCCAGGATTTTGGCCAATGCTTAGTGAAATTTCATGGTTGGGTTTTTCCCCATATTTGGGGGTTTTCCTGGATAAACATCTATGTTTATGTTTGTGATTTTTTGTTGGCATTTTATATTTATTCCTGTCAGTAAATTGTTTATTATTTCTACCATAAATTCTAACATACCTTGGATCCAAATAATTAATTCTTTGGTTCCTCATATTGGGTGAAGTGAACCCTTATTCCCCTTTGACTTCGTTGTCTATGGCATTCTCAACTCTAGCTTATTATCATATGATCAAGAATCATACACTTGATGGTCTAGTGCTTGAATAGATTGTCCAAATATTCACAAAGTTTGAGTTAAATTTTGAATACCTCATTAAGGGTGTGAATTTTAGGTAGCACCCCACATGCCCAGTAGTTACTAGATCATGATCTAGCCTCAGATGTAGTTTTTTATATTTCACTAGCTTGGATTCTACTAATCGTACTGCGTGCAAGATGAGCCCCTCCTTCATTCTCATTATATATTTTCCGTAATAAATTGCACATTTACAAAATAAGAACTTAGAATTAAATCTCATAAAAGTCACCAATGATGATCTAATCAGTCATGAGGGTGTTTTTGTCCTTCATGCCCCTATCCTCTCTATTATACATTATTACAATATTTATAAGTGTTGCAGCATATAATTTAAACAAAAAGTCCCTAGAATATATTAAATTTCTCATAAAGAAAATTTATCATCATTGAAGGTTCTAATTTTCAATTTATTTCCCAATGATGAAGGTAATTCATTGGTGGGTGGAGTATTTCACTACAGAACTTTCTTATATGAAAAATATATTTTTCTATCCATTAAAATTCCATTTTTGGTTGATCGTCGAGGGACTACATGGAAACTATTTGGATAAAACACTTGATATGGAGCAATGGTATGTATATATATATATATATATATATATATATATATATATATATATATATATATATATATATATATTGATGGTGGGTGGAGGGGAGGGGGGGGTTGGGGGGGATGTGGTTGAGGGAGAGGGATCTTCTGAATGGTTTATGGAAGTAACCTCTGGGGGTTGATGGGATGTCGAAGGTGGTGGAGACAAGAGATAATAAATACCCTTGGGTTACCAATCATTAGGTCAATGTGAAAATAATTAGGTGATGGAAAACCAATGGTTGTTGTTGATTCAAATTATAGACTTATAATTTTCCAAGAAATTGTCAATCTGATCTGAGTTTAATTTCCTGCAGTAGCACATGGAACTCCTGCAGCACATGAAGAAAACTTTTCTACAATGACAAAATGTTGAATAAAATTATAGATGTATAATTTTCCATTTATAAATTGTCAACAGAGGGTAGGTAAACTTGTGAGATTCTATGAAAAATATATGCATGCTTATTACTGCAAGTGTTCATAATTTAACTATTCATACACATACCAACTAATGCTTCTTTCCTGTATCAATACTTTAGCAGAAAAGGCTATGGAGTGAAATATAACATCCCTCTACAGCTCTCGGTATTGCTGACATTAACCATGAAAAGATAAAATATCAAATTACAACAATCAAGGGACCAACTTAGACAATCGTAAATCCAAGCTTTCATCAAATGAAATTAACACATTAACATAAGAAACTTAATCCTTAAATAAATTATAAATTTGCTACTGAAACTTTAGAAAGAGTGCATTAGCTATGTAAAATAATTATTGCTCGATAAAAAAGAATTAAACACACACAAACTATGTTGCAGGAGTTTTGAGTGAAGGGGGCCATCCCTCACTCATAACCCCTTCAAAACTTGAAGAAATTTCTTAGCAAAGTATACAAAACATAAGATATTATATCACTATGAAAATATAGAGTGAAGTATAATCTGATATATTTATTATCAGCAGAAATCCCAACCCTACCCGCATACAATATGAGATACATATCCTTTTGTAAAATCTCTAAAGCCCATATTCAGCTCGAATGACTAATCTAAGCTATCAGCCAACAATACAGTTCTAAGCTATCGAATTTATAATTTGTTGAATCTAATCCATGACTGAAAGCATGGATTAGATGATTTCTGATTCATAGTTTAAGCTGCAGGAAATTTTGTTATGAGGAGAAATCTGTAAGTTCGGGTTGTTTGAAAAACAAGTTCGAAGTAGCCAATATGATAGCCTTCATGTGGAACGAATTCCCAACAAAACCCATGTTTTGTTTTGATACAAAAATAAGTAAAATATGGTCAACCACTCATGTCACTGTAGGAAATCAGTGGTTGCAGTAAATCGTAGCTTCTACAGGAAATCTAGAACTACTATGGGAAATCTGAAATAGTTGTAGGAAAGCTAGAACAACTAGATGAAATGTGGTTGCACGAGCTGTCTTCAAGATTTTGCGGAGCTGCTTTGGATAAAATAAAATATTAATCAAATCAGGATGGTTGGAGGAAATTGACGTCTGTAGGAGTTTTGGAGCCTCTGTAGGAAATGTGGAACTACTGCAGGAAATCTGGATCTACTTTAGGAAACTTGTAATGGCTGCAGGAAATTCAGAACGACTACCAGAAATGTGGTCGCACAAGCTATTTTCAAGATTTTATAGAGATTCTTCGAATCAAAGAAAATATTAATCAAATCAGGGTGGTTTCAGGAAATCAACATCTGTAGAAAGTATGGATCTTTTACAGGAAATGTGGATTTTCCATGAGAAATCTGGATTTGCTAGAAGAAATTCATAATGGTTGCAAGAAATCCAGAATGGCTGCAGGAAATGTGGTCGCAAGAGTTGTCTTCAGGAATTTGCGGAGCTTTTTTGAATCAAATTCATTCTACACATGAGTTACAAATAAGTTGGAGTGGTAATTCAATAAAGATACAACTAGATAAAAGAATACTTCAAGTTTAAGGAAAAATTACACTTATTATATTAATTTGACATACCTTAAGATTATAGCACCGTTTTAGCCAAAATTAAACAATATATCCAAACTAAGCTTAATGAGGGGTGGAAGGAGTTCAAAAATAGGGGAGGTAAGGTCTGGGAAAGGTGTCAAAAAATAGGAAAAATTGAAACTCAACATCTCCCCCACACTAAAAACTTTTCATGTCCCTATGAAAGAATATCAATTGTTGTAGTGTCTCTCCCTTGCAGAAACAAAAACATTTATGGACGCTTGTAATAATGTTCCTCCAATTGGTTGTGACCCATATTTCTTTCAATGGATGGAACTTATTCCAAAAACAAAGTGTCTGTTGATTTCATGCAAATATAGCGCAAAGGCTACCATGGGAATACTAAATTGCAAGGATGGTGTTGTTTACTTGAATAAAATAGCAAACTTATTAAAAATTCCATAGAAATTTATGGGGCATCCTTGATTAGAAGTTTTACTTTAATATCCTTATAGTAAATATAAGTGGCATGATTTGAAATCCGTGGTGCTTAAAAGTAGTCATAATAATACTTTCCCATGGTGACCATATTACCATTACCCACATATAATTGAAGCTCCTCTTTTATAGGCAAGGTGAGGTACCTTCACTAAGGGTCCCACATCCATAAAAACAAATTGTTACAAAAAGATAGAACTCCAAGGCATAACACCAGAAGGATATTTAAATCCATTCTCAAAGAGATATGATAGTGAATTCAGAAAGACAAAAACAAAAATTTAAATCATAGTGTAAAGTTAAATTTAATACCACGGGCATGGCCCTTCTACCAACAGGCATTAATAGCCTCGACAGGGATTCCTTTTAACCCACGAAATTCCCATGTCTCAAATTTTAGATATATATTCAAAGTTGTTTCAATGAATTCACATTTATTTTGAAATTAATTGAAGGCCACTATCCCCGCTTGGTAACCAGCTAACAATAGTTCCATTCACAAGAACTAACAAGAAAGAACAATTCAGCTCGTGATGAGACCTCCTATCTTCCAGGATTTCAAATAAAATTTATTACCTTGGCTTGGTGAGAAGTGTGGTAATGTTGTTCTTGTTAGGACCCATGATCATGGTAGGTCGGCTCGTAACAAGGCCTCCTATCCATAAATTAATCTATCTTATATAAAAAGTATGATTATAATCAAACTTAAATAGGTTACTTAATAGTTCAGGAGGTGATTCTACTACTTAAGATTACAAGAAGGTGTGAAAAGTTGTTAATTACTAATCTTTACTAGTTGTTCCTTCTACCCTGAAGAATTATTTTAAGTAAAAAATCATAAATAATGACTAAAAAATTCCTCAAATTGATCATGTCACTGTTCTTGTGAAAACTTGTTATAGTTTCTTAGGCGTGGTCCACCATATTAATATTCTCATCAGTACCTTCAAATAAGGTCTTAAAAAATTTTGGATGATAGTTATTGGTCAATAATCAATGTCACTTTATAAAATATGAGGCAGTAAGAGTAAATTTCGTCTGAAAAGTCTTACCACGAGAGTACGTAATAATAGATATTTTACGAGTTGTACTTTAGGGAATCACAATTTCAAGGGTGTTATAAAATTTTGTTTCAGATGGCATCTTTAATCATTACCCTACCCTATTTTAATGTGAGGAAGATCCATTTAAGTGCAGGCATACTTCAAATGTATCCATGTACGCAACATAATGCTAAATATACTCACACTTAATTTTAAAGAATAAGCCTTGATATATACCAAAGTGTGAGAAACCAATTTCTTTGATTGCTATGGTACCAAGGGTTTCAATTTAATGATGGAATGGGGTGTGCTAACAATTTTTTGGATCGAAGATTCAACAAGACGCACATATTGATGATTCTCCAAATCTTCCACAACTTGATGTTTGCTCTCTTCAAATTGACAAGGATGGTTAAGGGAAATCATAGGATTTTCTTCTTGGTGAGCTTCAACGCTGGTTCTTGAACAAGTTCCAATAATATATTACCCCTTTAATGTTTTATGGATTAAATTTTATTCCTGAGGCAAGTGTTGTATGGTAATAGGGGAAGTTTCTATATTCACTCCTCTCCCCTCTCCAAAATATATGGCATTACATCAAGTAGGGGAGTGAGTAGGAAAAATAGGTGTTTTAAATGTATGTGCACCTTGATAATAAGGATTTTGTTGCATAAATGATTGAGACCGTAGAGACGGATAACATGGTCATGCATTAAATAGGAATTGTGTTTATTGTGGCTCGGGTAGCAAAGTTTGCATGGGGAATTTCCATAGAGAAGAGGCTACAAACCAACCTTGAGGTTGTGGGAATATATGGCTTGAGGGAGAGGTCCAATGTGGCCATAAGGTGGGCCGTTGAATTAGAGGAGGATTATAAGTTTTCCATGGAACTGTAGGGTTGTGCATGTGTTGAGGAACCCATTGGGGATAATAAATACTATTCCAAGTATTAAATGATGATGAGTTTTGAGTTATACCTGGCGGTCCATCTATTTCCTTAATTGAATCCTTGAACACATGTTGAAACCCCGATAGTGATGGAAAATAATATGTTGAATGTTCCTCCTTGCACTGCTTCTATTCTTCTTGTAAATCATCCATTTTTAAATTTAGAAAAAAATTTGTAGCTCCTATTTTTGTAGTATATTTCAAAAGTTGAGAAGAAGGTTCTCGAGAATCCTTACCAAGCTTGGAGATTCAACTTGAATAACTAATGCACAATTTTCAAACATCATCATATGGTAAGTGAGAAACATTACCTACTCCTATAAGATTTAAATATTCTAAAAATTCATCTTTGATTCCTTTCAGAAGGAGTGTTTTCAAGGTATCTTTTACTAAATTCTTATGTCCTTATTTTTGGAGGTTGTATCTAAATCGATCCACATAATCCTCCAAATTTTTATTCCCCCCATGTGTTATCCCAAAAATATCTTGAACGAACTGGAAGTAATCTTCGTATTTCTCCAAGAATACATTCTTCATGTCTTCCCAGGTTTGAATGTAGTTCCCTCCAAGGCTCCTAAGCCATCGAAGAGTTGTTGCTTTTAGAGTGGGAGGAAACACTTGAAACCTATGAGCATTAATGTAATAACCACATCCTCTGCAAAGAACTTATAATTCAAATAATAATGTAGCTAGGTATTCATTTTCCAAACCATGAAATTTTGATAGTGCAGATGGGGGAATAATATGCATTTGTGCCACTCCTAGATCTTTGATAGGGAATTAAAAAGTAACATTTTTTTCCATTTAGCTAGTACATCACACAGTTCAAGAACATCTTGAAAAGAGTCAAAGCAGCTACAAGGAAAACACATGATAAGCATCATTTTGATCACAAATTTGAGGTTGAAGATGAGTCTTTGTTATATATTAGCAAAGAAATATTTGAAGGAGAAGGTAAAAATATTAAGACAATCTATTATGGTCCTTGTAAAATTCCTGAAAATATCAGTAGCAATGCATTTAAGCTAGATTTTCCTCCTTATATGCAAATATATCCTTCCGTTAATGTTGAAAATTTGAGATTTTATGAAATCGTATAGGGGAAAAGGGGGTTTATAAAGGAAAGATTAAATTTTTATGAAATAAAGTTTAAGGGAAAAATGGAAAAGGGGTAGGGTTTAGGCTATAGGGGACCTTCTTTCACTTAGGCATAAATTTCAATCCAGGAGTCAGTTTTGAGAGTATAATATACTGTTGGAAAGCTCTTTCGGGACTCTTTCTGATGGACATGCTTAGAACATGATTTTGTGTTGAAAAGGTTGTGGAAAACTTCTTTGAAGGTCAGGGTGGTGACTTTGTGGAGATAGCAGCTTTTGAAGTGTGTCTTATTACATATGATGACATTAAGTTACATAAAAAATGGAAATGGAAGCAAAGTAGCATGTTTTCACCTCAAAACATAGTTTTGAGGCAAAAATTACATCAAGCTGAATAAAAAATTTATTTGATCTTCCCAGATGCTGTGACTTCGAGTTTATTTGAATTTCTCGTGACTTTGTTGATATTTATTGATACTTGAATTTATTAATTTGACCATGATGAGACCCTAGAACTTAATGAGACCAACTCTATGACCTAATAATATGGATTTAGGAGTGAAAGTGAATGATTACTAAAGACCATAGAGAGGAGAATCAACAAGTTTTACATGAGGTAAAACTGATGAAAAAACCACTACCATCAATGAATCTGTGACCTAACGGAATGATGAAATTTTATGGTATGGGACTCGTAATATGCAAATGCAAAAGAGTAAATTTGATCACTAATGGCAATATGACAAGACTGACACTAACAGGTGCAACCAGGAAAGCTAGCCATGTTAATGGATTTTTACAGCTAATGAGATGGAAAATATGAGGAGATTAAGGTTCAATAAGAATTATGAATATACCGTCTCTGAATTCTCAATTTCGGTGGCTCAATGTGGATGCAGAGCAAACCACCTTTGAATTCGATATCCAAGTATCATCGGAAAACATAATGTATTATTTCAAGACTGAGCAAGGAACCAGATGGTAAATCCTACACAAAACTTTCTATCCATAGTAAAGAAAATAAAATCGTATGCGAAAACATGATAATGAAAAATTAAATGAGGGAAGCGCTTCACCGCAGATCATAACACAAGAATCTAGAAAACAACATACTCATTCATTCATCCAAAATAGAGTGCTTATAACCAGAAAAGTCAATTACAATGGTTTTTTCCCCTTCTAGCCTCTTTTAATACTGCTAATTCATGTAGTATTTATACAAAAATTAAGTTGGTTGCCCTATCCTACTTGTTAACCTTCTATTGATTACAATTTAGAAGAAAATGGACAAGTGTGGCCATGCAAGGTCTGAACAGAAAAACACTGACAATAACACTACCTCTGGAATTAATTCTAAGAAACTCTTCATAGATACAAATTCTTTGATGGCTTTTTGGAAGATCAAACAATAAATTTTGAGGTGGTTGTGATGGTCACAAAGAGTTAGCCAATGGTGGCTCTGATATCCGGCTCTATTTTTCAGAAAAGCAGGGTTGTGGAATCAAATTTTGTGTAGTGATAGCCACTTTTCATTGATTGGTGATGGTGTTGATGTGTTCTACTACCTTTTCCAATTTTACTTATATATCATATAGTTCTACATGAATTCGCTTTGCCCAACTCAACCTCTTGTGTTTACTCCTTATCGGGGTTTATTTTACCATAAGTCCTTCATTCCATTTTTTGGCCTATTTCTTCGTAAAAAAACGTCAAAAATGCATCCTCCCATACCTGAAAATATTTAGGCCTCAGTCTTGGGATCACATCACATTCAAGTGAACATCGCACTTCAAGTTCCACTATATTTTAACTTTACTTTTGTAATTATATTTTAAAACTTGCGATGCATACATTGTGATCAGGCCCCACCCATGTCACACATCGCACTTCGGTTGTTTTATCATGAACCATTGCACTTATCCTTCAATATTTGTGATTTGTGTTTCCAATCGAGTCCCACCAGCATTGCACATCGCACTTCAGAGATTATAAAACTAACCTCCCACAGTTGTCCTTTACAATTTTCGACTTGCGATTATGATGAGGTCCCACCTGGCGTCGCACATCACACTTAAAATTCCATAGATTTCATGTTGTAATATCCTTTTCCTCTTCATATGCTATTTGAAACAGAAACAGTTTTGCATACGTATTTGAAATTCTTTGGATTTTTCCTTTGAAACTACATCCCATCTATGCCTCTTTGTCGCACTTCACAACTTTTAACATTTAACCATAAACTTATCCTATGCGATCTGCGATGTGTGGTATGCGGGCCAGGTTCACGTCATCATGCCACATTACCTTGCTATGTCACTACCATGTCGCTACCACATCGTCTTGCGATGTCATTTCCATGTCATCATAAAATAACTACAGTCTATGGGGTTTGGGCCACGTCGTCTACCACGTCATCTTCATGCTTCCCATTTCACATTTTTTGTGACTTATCACATCGCAAATTAAATAGCTTAACTTGTGATTTATTAACTTACAAATGGGAAACTCGCTGATATGAGACAAGTGATTTAATACCCGCCATTGATTTATGCTTACATCCAATCGTCCTCCCTACTTCCTTGTTGTGGTTTGTCGACTTTGTTTCTTTGGCCGTGCCTGTTCGTTTGTTAGTTTTTCATGTAATAATTTGAATCCTTCAATACTTTGCCTCATGTTCACAGCTTGCCCGACATTCACGACTTGACCTGCTTAGCATTCACAACTCAACCCAAGTGTTCACGAGACTTCCCAACACGTTCATGACTCTACCTTTGTTGTTTTTCCACCTCAACTTCTTCAATGCTACCTTTTCTTTCCTTGATTCTAATGTTTCTCCTCTCCTTACTGCTACTTTGTGTTCCTTATCAGCAACATTTTTCCCTTCTTTTGAGCTAAAAGTAACATATATTATTTTGAAGCTCTTGATAGTCAAGATTTCCCTTCACTCTCTGCAAATAAATGATAGCCATAGAATATGATTTTCAGTATGAGAAATCTAATCAATAATAAATCACCCTGTGATCTGTGAAATACAGGATTCTAATAGGGAGATAAGGTGAAAATACGAGTTGAAAAGGTATTTTTATTATTTTATTATTTTTTAATATTTTTACCCTTTTACATAAAAATGGTGAATCGTCCCCCATGGTTGACAACATGATATTGAGTCCTATTTGTTCTTATAATGTTTATTTTGGTTGTACCTTTTTCTTTGGAGGCCTATTTTAGAGCTAAAAATTCATCTAATTGTCAAAATCAAATTCGCCAATGAACTTTGGAAGTGAAATTTATTTTACATTTATCCTAAGGTTGAAGGAGAATTTTTTGTAGGTTGGAATAGTCTAACCAATGTTGGGCACGTGGTGCAGCCAAGGGCTACCACGTGCCCCTTTTGGTGGACCCATCCAACCTTAGGAATGTTGAAATTTCCAAATTAATTTATATTTTTAATGTTGGGGACATGTGATATGGTCGAATATATATTTCACATTATAGCTTAAGGTCTAACTCTATGTAGGGAGGTGGACAAACATCTATTATTGGTTCAATATATATTTAACATATGGCTTAAATTTTTGGACATGAATCACATTATAGATGGCGGACATGAGCTATATATTGCAGACATATTGCATTAACCTATGGCTCTACTATGGCAGAGAGACATATAGGGCAGATACATATTTTTAAATTGGCGAACACGTTTATAAGAGAAGGTTTATAACTATGATGGGGAGAAAAACGAGGTTATGGATATAATCCAAAGTTTGAAACATGGGTTCAGGGATTGCAATGCATATCAAAACTTCCATATGAGGGTCAGGGTTGGACCCACGACCTCCCTCGTGGCAGTCTTTTGCCTTACCAGCCACAATCTATAATGGTTCTTAACCATTAAGGTCACCAACGCTATTTATGTTTTACCGGTTTTGATGACGGGGGTTCAAAGGGGACCAACCCCATGGGCCAACATCGTAGGCCAGCCCCCTCCCATATGAATTCAAAAAATGACCGCGGTGGAGGCCAAAAAAAATGGCGGGAAGTTTAAAAACTAAACCTGGATAATTAGTACTAAGGTGCAGTGATTATGGTAACTAAGCATGTTTTGTATTTGATATAATTCACTTTTAAACAAATGGATATCTCCGCAATTAATGAAGTGCTTATCCTTAATTAAGCTGTCATTAACGACTAGTTAATTGGCACTTAAACTGGTAGTAAAGTTGGTGACAATGCCATTTTTGGCAGGTTTCTCCAAAGATAGCAGGGTTAGCTGGATTCCTTCCAGATTTGGAGGAGAAATAGTAGGGTATTTTTTTTTTGCATAACTAAACCAATTTTCGATCAATTTTGGTTCATTAAAAGTCATTCTTGGTATATTTTGAAGTTTTTGAGCCATTCGGGTAGGTTGCCGAGGCAACATGGGACTATAAATATAATTTTTGCACAATGTAAGATAATACAAAGGCCCATGCCATGGAAGTTGGACCAAGGAGATGTATCCCAGGAGGGGTGAACTCCTTGATCTAAACAAAGTGTTATTGATTCAATTTCCATGGTTGGTTTTTTTTTATATGTTTTTGTTCAACATTTAGTTTCAATGCTTTTATGTTCATGAAGTCAACTTAATCTCCACAACTTTACTTGTTTTTCAATCATAAGCACTTCAATAAACCCTTGTACAAGAAGCAAACATCAACACTTTTAATATAAATCTAAAACTACTATTAGCACAACAAAAATTACCATCAAATTTAGGTCAATACTACAAATTAGTTAATATCAAGAACCTGTTAGGGCTTTCAAAAGCATTTTGTAACTACCTATTATCTCGTCAAAGTTAATATATTCAAGTGGAGAGATAAATAAATGAAATGAAATTATAAAAATAAATTATTATGGTGATGTTTTTGTTGGTACAACACCCTCCAAAAATTTTGGCCTACACATCCAAATTTCAAAGCAGACTTTTACTAGTCCTATTTGGAAGAACGTAAAAATGTCCTCTTTTTGCATGGAAAGCATCGCAGATCATAATAATGTAATGTTGGTTTGTTTCAAGGAGATATATTGGTGGTAATTAGTCATAAATGGATTTAATTCCAATACAACTAGTTTCCACCACCCCTACCTTTGATTTAGTTCCATAACAACCTCATCAAGAAGCTACTTCTATTTTGAAAGCATCTCGTGACTGGGAAATGTCGGGAAAATGGGTGACAAGGAAAAAGTGTTCCATTCTGCAACCAATCATTCTGAAGCACCTAAGCTTAATCCTCCATGAGCTTGATTTAATGTTCATCGCCATGACACAAATAATTTCCCTGATCTTCCCCATATGAAAATCATGATTTCAGAACTCATAGTTTAGCTAGACACTAATATCATAGAGGTGAAATACACTTTACCTAAATTCACCTAGAAAAATAAACCTTTATGAAAAAATAACTCTTTCATTTTGTGCGATACGTAAGGTCGTTATCCACACCATTTCCATATTCTCTACCATCTTTGTGGTGCTCTATATATTATTAGTGAAATGTATGCTGCTCGTAGTGACCCTTTTCCTTCTCTAGTTGCAGCCCCTAGCAACAATTCATCTCTAGGGTAGCCTGATAGGATGTTGCTCAAATTGTTAGTCATCAGTATTTTTCATTGGTTGGTGATGACTAAATCCATAGCTGAGTTTTCTAGAAGCTGATCTCCATATGTCAATTTGTCATCTAGAAAACCCTCATAAATTTTTTTTTCGCCCTCCTACTTTTCAATCCGCCAATGTCAAGATGAAACCTCATTATCACTATCCTATTTAGCTTTCGCCTTACTGGTCTGCCCATCAGCTCTAAAAGGACAATCCAAGTCTTTTTCAAAAGCCTCCCCTAAGTTAGGAAGTGGTGCTTTAATGCATTTTACCCTTGGCAACCATCAAAAGGCCAAAAACCTCCATCTGCTACAAACCAATCATGACAGACCTCCCACTCTGCAAATGAAATTGATCACAGCCCTAAGTCGCGCCGCTTACACACCCCTAAGTCTCAGCGATGCATAGACCACAATATCAAGCTGATTTTAGGTGTTTTACAGTGTTTTATGGATTTAACAAAGACAGGAAACATGTCATCATCTCAGAAGAAATTTCTTGAATCTACATTTAGAAGAACAGCTGCTTCTCAATGTAAACATGAGCCTGAGATATATCTGCAAGACAGAGAGTTTCTCATAAAAACCTGGTAGCTCCATTCAACATGAAAACACAGTAGAAGAAAGACAACACTGTCAAACAGACTTGTAATTTGTCATGGCCAAGAACCTCCTTCATCTACAAGCAGAGGGTTAAGGCGCCTCCCTCATCTACAAGCAGAGGGCGATGGCTAATATTGATTTGAAGAAATTACAAAACTGACTATAAGCACAGGTTTTTTTTTACTAGGCAGTGAAACAGTGACTCAAGGTTTCTGAGGGAAAGTGATGATCAAAACAGGGCTAAGATCTGAAATGTGCAAGACAAAAGAAAGTCGAGTTTTTGGTCTTGTGTCCTAAGAAAGAAGATAAATTGAAGTTACTAGCATCATCATCATGGCGCAATAGAAAAAGACTTCATTGATCAAAGCTATCATAAAAAAATATCTCTGCAGGGGTGTTAATATGAATGGCTCAAATTAGTGCTGAGCATGAAGATACTTCAGCAAAAGGGACCTCTGTGTACTCTCATATTTTTGTTGAGTTGTGGAATACAGTCCATGGTTTCTGGATAAACATAGAGAAAAAGTAGTCAATTAGTACACAACCCCAGACATGAGACATCTTAATATCATTCAAAGCGCCAGTGCCAGTTTAGGTGTTGTGATCTACACTCCACCACAAAGACAAATGTATCTTTCATATGCAGTAGGGTTAGTGATTTCAGATCTCCATTGAAAAGAAAATGATTGATAAAAGCCTTGGTACCTATGAAATATTCCAACAGTCATTCTACACCTCATATGTTTGTCTCCTAAGCACAAAGGTATAAAAAGCTTATGATCTGAGTTTTAAACCCTTGGGGAGGCATGTCATTAATGAAAGTAACTCCAATCATAGACAGGTGTCTTTCTTTTTTTTTTAAATATTTATCACAGCTGGCAAAGGCAATCTGGGCTTTTATTATCAAGAG
Organism: Pinus albicaulis; assembly: GCA_034641835.2. NCBI lineage: Eukaryota > Viridiplantae > Streptophyta > Pinopsida > Pinales > Pinaceae > Pinus > Pinus albicaulis. The sequence goes on from CM076584.1 coordinate 1,385,855,880, forward strand.
ACATCATCACTGAAAAGATTGTTTAAATGTCCAAAAGGGGTCATTTGACATACTGTTAGTTTTTGGAAGCTTGAAACAAATGCAGGTCTTCATTATCCAAAGGACAGAGATATCATAGTAATATGTTCTAAGCAGAGACACTGTATTGGAAAAAACTCCTTTCTTAATCAATAGAAGATTGGCGAAGTCTGAATAAATGCAAATTTTTTTGACACCTACAGTTAGGGAAAAGAGTTGATGAAGCAATTGGAGACAAGTTTTGTCAAAACAAGTTAATGGATAAGCCTCATCATTTCAAAAGACAAAGACATGTATGACATTCAAGAATCAGGAATATAAAGATATTGGGGTAACATTTCAGTTTCTTTTTCAACAAAGAGCACTGAAAATGAATCTACAAGTTCATAAGATGCAAGAAAGACCTTGGCACTTTTCTCAGGTTCTGGAGCTCATTAAGAGCAAAGTAGGCATGCCACTGTCACAAAGGTATGGCACTTGCCTTATGAACACAAGTCAAGACACTCTGCTGTCACGTTTGGAAGAGAGGTAAAGCAGTACATTCTAAGTTATTTTTCAGTAGTTTCATTACCTTGGAAGCACAAAGAAGAACAGATAAAATAACAGGTTTCATCCCCATGGAAAAAGATTGTGAAAACAGATAGTCAAAATGGTAAAAAGGGGTCTTGATCTCAAAACAACCTCTACCATCATGGTCAAAAGGAAGCCAAGAATTTGTCAAAAAGGCCATCCCCCACAGTCAAAAAGAGGCTCAAATATCTCATCTCAGAAAATAAAAATGGATAGTAAAATTGCATGGTTGTTGAATCATAATACCTCTGCCACAGTGAAATTAGGGTTAAAGAGCGCCCAGCAGTTTGATTCAAAATTATTTTCTGACCAAAAAGATATGACATTTACAAAAGTGAGAGAGGTTTTTGTCCCTCATATGTTCAATAAGAAAAAACTCCTTCAGTTTCTACATAGGTATCATGGTTTGTGAGAAACGTGAAAAATTCAGATGTCACGGGAGAATTTCTGCACCAGGATTCACCATTTTGACCAGTGATGGGACAGTCAGTTTTTGAACAAAAAAATTGACTCCAAATGAAAAAATTCAAGTTTTTATGGAATATATACTTCCATATCTTTCCTATGAGCCATCTCGGGCCAAATTCCGACAATAGGAAGGCATCCAAAAGTAGCCTGCAATCAACGTTATGTTTTTCTGCACCAGCATTCACCATTTTTTACCAGTGATGGGACAGTCAGTTTTTGAACACCAAAATGGACACCAAATGAAAAAAATAAAGCATATTTAGAAATTAGACTTCTCTATATTTTGAAAGAGCCATTGCGGGCCCAATTCTAATACAAGGAAGGCATCCAAATGTGGCTTACAAATAGCACTATGCATTTCTGCACCAGGATTCACCAGTTTTGACCAGTGTTGGGAGAATGAATTTTTGAACAATAAAATGGACTGAAAATGGAAAAATTAAAGTTTTTTTGGAAATTTGACTTCCACATCTTTCCAACGAGCCATCTCGCGCCAAATTCTGACACCGGGAAGGCCTTCAAAATCGGTTGCAAAGTTGCGCGACGTGTTCAGAAATCTGCACGGCGCGCTCAGGCAGAAAGTTTCCAAAGCAATGCACTGGTGCGCGGCGCGCCTGTAGCATCAGTAAAAATCTCACCATAAAACCTCCAAAAACTCATTCAAAGAGTTTTTAACTCACAAACAACGGTTTGCATCATGTTTTAAAGGTATTTGTCTCACCCCCCTTACAATTTTCAAACTGCTAAATGGTGCTTAAGGCAAGAAAAGACCTTGATGTAAATCAAGATATGACAAGTGACTATGTTAAAAAGGAGATCAAGTGTTTTGATTTAGAATATGAGTCTGGAATAAGCTAGGATTCAACAACAGTAAGCATATTTCACTCTTAGTGTTTCAAAACCTATGAACTGCCCCCCAAATAGTCAAACATTAGTGAGAAAGCAGTGTAAATCAGTTGGAGGTGTTTTTGTTAAGTTAGTGTGAGGAACAGTGAAGTAAAAAGGGCAGTTTTCTATTTTAGGAGGGTTTAATGCTGTTAAAGTCCAACATTTCTCTATGACCACATCAAAAGAAAAATAAACCCTGTCACTTATTAAAATAGAAAACCTTGGACTGTGTAGAGACTTGTTGAAATTGACTGTGCTTATATCATTATATATTCGGTGAGCTCCATGCGAGGGGGTTAATGTTTTGATCAAAGAGGAGGTTATTGGCATTGGAATACTACAGGTTTTTTTTACCACATCATAAGAAACTTTTCAAACTCTGTCACCATATCTATAAACAGTGACTTTGACTGTGTGGGTCTCCTTTGTTTGACTATGGTGTAACATTGAAAATAATGATTGAAGGGCATACCAAGAAAAGAAAAGAAGGTCTTGAACTAAGAAACTGTGCTTCTTCCTTCCTCTACAAAGACAAGGATGTCCTAGTGCCTCAAACACCAAAGCTTGGTGCCCTTCCACAAGAAGCTCCTTTAACTGTCTTTATCCTTGTTAGTTGTGTTTTCATCATGGATATTGGTTGATTGATGTACAAAGGTTGGGAAGGCAGCATTTTGAAGAAACAGAGTCTTACACCAAAGGAAGTTTCTTGGCTTTTAACTCCTACAGGCCTTTGATAACACCTTAGAAGCATTTCAAAACTCTGCGACTTTATCTCATATTTACAGTAACTTTGATTGTGTAAGATACATTTTATGGTTGAATGTCTTCATATTGGTGGATCTATTGATGAAGTGCCTACAAGGAAGAAAGAAGGTCTTGAACTAAAGGACCGTTGTTGCATTCCTCTAAAAAATAAGGGTGTCTTATATCCTCAACACATCAAAGGAAAAGTGACTTTACCAGAAAACACAGAAGCATCACTTTGACTATGTTGTTATCCTTGAGTCTACTTGTTGAATGGCTTACAAAGGGAGGAAAAGACAAGGTTTTTGAAGGAGCAGAGACCTAACACCAAAGAGAGCTTCTCACATAACATTTCAAACCATTTCTACCCTGTCAAACAATGATTGACAGATGAGATATAGTTTTGATTAAATAACACATTTCAAGAACTCTTGAGGCAGTTTTGGTTTTTTTCATAAGCGCATCCAAGTCAAGATTCCTCCCAAGCAGTGATAGTAGGGTAGTGTATTTGATGAATGAAAAAGGACCAAGCCAACTGTCCCCCGAACAATATTAAAAGGTAAAAGCACTGTTTGATGGTAGAAAAACAGTATTGGAACAAATGAAGCAGTGGTCCTATTTTCAAACATGGTAATCAAGCATATGTTGCTTAAGTCACTGTTAGAGGTCATCTCTGTGTGATAGAAAGCAAAGTCAATGATACCTTTTCTGTCCATTAAAAAGACTTTAATAAGGGATTGTATGTCTTTTATTGGCCTTGTATTTATTCTTGAAATATACTTGTTAAGTAGCAGGCAAAGGATAAAAACAATGGTTTGAAAAGAGCAGGGAACTTTGTGTTTAAAAGGTCATCTCAGTAAGGTAGAAACAGGAAAAAACCACTGCCACCTCTTTGACCTTAAAACAAACTGCAGTATTTGAAGCTGACACCACCATTTATAGATGTATGTCATAATCTATGTGAGGGAAAAGCAAAGGCAGATCAGTGTGTTGATTGTGAGAAATGGTTGTTGTGGACTGACTACAGGGTTGTTTTTGTTCACACCAAAACTCAAAGAACTAGTGACCTTACACCATCACAGTAACCCTTTGACTATTTAACTTTTATGGATTGTGTTTTTGTCCTTAAGTCTACTTGTTGAGTTTCATACAAAAGAAGAAAGATAATGTTTCAGGAGTAGCAAACTGAAGATGAGAGGCAGCAACATGACAGTGGTGAAGATGAGTAGCAGCAGGAAACAGAGGAGGAGAGTGCCGAACAACAGCAACTCAGCATTTTGAGCAGCAGCATAAGGATGATGATCAAGGACAACAGTTTCAAGAAGAAAAGAAAGAGAAACACCTTTAAACTTGGAGTTTGGGCCCAAGATTCAGAACATGTTGCCAAAGACCCTTGAGGGTCATACACACCAATTTTGGGCACATTTTGACATGTTTTAGTTTTTTGGCATTTTTGAGTTTTTGGTCAAAACTCATGAAATTCGCCATTTCATTTTGGGGATTCGAAAAAAGAGGAGGATGGTATCATTGGATGCCATAATTTGATGAGCACACCCTCAATGATTTTCATACCATTTGGAGATCATTTGCCTCCTCAAACAGCGAAAAAGGCTCTCTTTTTGCACACTCTGCCCGGTCTATCAGTAGACTGTAATTTTCTGGTTTTCACACACAGGTGCAGATTTGGACGACTTCTAGGCATCAGATTGGGGAAATTTTAGTTGCACCAGAAACTAGACACTCAGAGCTTTCCAACGAGCTATCATGAGCCTCGTTTAGACATCAGGAATGCTGCCAAATGTTTCCGGCAAATCAGGGGACCTTTTGCTGATGAAAATTTGAAGTATTTTTATAATTTTTGAACCTCTAAAATCTGCTTTTTCCAAATGTGCGTTTAGCTATTTTTGCACATGGAAAATGATGCAAAGTCAATTATTTTTCCTTTTTTAGCACTTTTTAGATATTTTATGGGATATTTTGTGCCTTGGGCTTTGCAAAGCCTCAAGGACAAGTTTAGATATTTTGATTAGGCCAATGAGGATGGAAGTTGAACCATGAGGTTTTCCTCACTTGAGCCTATTTATTCCACAAGCTCTCATTGTAAACAAGGCTGAACTTGAGAAGAGAAGAAATATATGGTCATATGAGCTTTGGAGAAAATACTTGTGTTATGCTTTTGGATTGCCTCATGAATGTTCTTGGATGGATGATGAAGGATTGTTGATGGATTCCATGACATGGTAGAATGGTATAGTGTTTCTTGCTTTGTTGTTGTCTTCTAGTTTTCATTCATGATACATGTTTCTTGCTTGCTATAGATTAGTAGAGATTAAATTTTACATATGCCCATGGAGGCACCTCAAAATTCCTGAATCTTCATAGCTTTTATGTTTTCTTCTTCCTTAGTTACATTAAAGAATTCTTAACTGCTCTTTAATAACTTGAGGATATTGTTGCTAGTTTCATTAATAGTTCTATGCATGTTGAGTAGGATGTATGGTGTGCCCTGCTTACCTATGACTGTCCATAGTCCCATCCATGAAAATATCTCTTTGACTGATTAAGATTATCATTTTGTTTGAACCAAGGAGGCCTAGTCCCGATCTAGCCCTTTGCCTAAAACTATGAAAATCTTTTTGTTCAAAGTGCCCAATAACTTGAAGTACTGTGTTTAGGCGTTCCGTCATAGTGTTTTGAGTTGTAAGTCCGTCTTATGTGTTTTACCCAAAGTCTGATAGCCATTTCCCAAAGTTAGAGGTTCTTATACTTCTATGCATGGCTTGAATGTTTGTTTCTATGTATTGATTAGTTTATAGTTACATCTTGCATGATTAAAGGTTTTCTTTACCATGTTTATGTTATCTATTGAACCAGTGATGCTTGAAACTCTTTGTTGTTCACAAACTTAATGTCCATTTACTCCATTTTGCCCAAAGATCCTTTCTACCTTGAATCAAATCGGCCCTTCAACAGCCTTGTATCGTCATCTAATAGCTTTCTTGACCTTTTGACCCCATAACCCAGTTAATCTACATCTTTTTATCTATTTTATATCTTTGATCAGTTTCATCCCTCACAACTTTAAAAAAAAAAATCAAAAACTTACTTCATAACTAGCCTAAAATCAGAACACAATAAGCGAAAACACCGATATCTTTTACATATAATAGAGAGAGCCCTCTCCAAGTCCAGGAAGGCTAGGTCCTTGGGCTCCAAAGCTTGGTTTGATGTTACACTATCATTTGGCTTGCCAATCAGCCAAATCACGGGAACCTAACATAATGGCGATCATGGTGGGACTTATTGAGTACATGACAGTCTAGCAAACTCTTATAGACTCTTTAGTCCTTTAACACTAAACTCAGACCATCAGCCTTTAGAATCATTTAGAGTAAGTTCTTTGTTTCACCATCTTAGCAAAGTGATGAATCAGGTTTATAACACTCTTACATACTAGGCTGCACATAAAACTCAGAAAAAACCCCAAAAAACTCCCTTAGATTGGTTTTTTTCAGTACTGGTGGTGGACCATACAAATATACCTCAAAACAACTGAAAATCCACTTGGCGACTCCACTAGCCTCCAGTAGGCCTTACTATTTTACCGAAATCTAGGTTACTATCCGATCAACCTATCCCATCGCTCACTAACATAGCGGGAGATGGTGGGACACTGAGTACATGACAGTCTAGCAAACTCTTATAGACTCTTTGGTCCTTTAGATACTTAAAAAATCAAGCAGTCCATAGACTCATTTAGAGTAAACTCTTTTTGTTATCGCCACCCTAGCAAAGTGTTGAAATAAGTTTAGAATACTTTAACAAACCATAGGCTGCACATAAAACTAGAAAAAACCTTAAAAACATTCCCAGATTGGCTTTACGTTATTTACTAGTGGTGGACCATAGCTAAACTTTTCATAAACAACCAAGTTCCACCTGGCGACTCCACTAGCCTCTAGTAGGCCTAAAAACTCCATAAAATACCAAAAAATTCATAAACCATACTTTTCTGCTCACTCATCCTTCCAAAACTCAAGCTTAGGGTGGAAAATATATGATCAGTGGCAATCTAAGTATAACTTAGCGATTCAGAAAACCTCACCTAAACATAGGAGATAAGCAGAAGCTTTCTTGCCAAGAGAACCATTAGCTTGTCCATGCAGCCTAGCAAACTGTAGAAACCAAGTGAATCACTCTTCTTTGCAAGTTTCCATCTCAAAGTTTGCTATAAAACTTTTTCCCAAAAGCATCTTTGATAGTATTGGTGGTGGACCATAGTTTTTCATAAAAATCCACCTAGCGACTCCACTAGTTCATCCTTTTGGTTTTGACTATCCTTCACATTAGTATAACCTTAGAGAGGCCATACATCCAAAACATTCACCAATACCATCCTCTCTAAACTCTAGACCCGAAATTTGGCTTCACGAAGAATCAACACCAGATCCCATCCAAACCACTACTGTTCAAACCACCTCAGTCCATCCCACAAGCCCTCATCTTATACATCATCCATTAGCTCCCATCATGGCAGCCTGGTACGCACCTTTGGTGTTGCCACCGCCTTTGGCTCCTCTCCCAAATAAATATCAAGACAAAATCCCACACTTTACCGGAGAAGACACTGCCACAGCTCAACAGCATATAAGTAGGATTAGCGATGCTTATGAATACCTGGAAGTACAAGACGAGACCGTCAGAATGAGAATATTCGCCCAAAGCCTGGGTGGGGAACCCAAAACATGGTTCAAAATCTTGACTCCAAACAGCATCCACAACATCCCAGAACTACATCAAGTCTTCAGAAATAGGTGGGAAGTCTGAAAGAACCCTATTCAAATCTTGTCAGAATATAACAATCTAAAACGGGAAAATGGAGAAACTGTCGAGGCATACTGCACTAGGTTCAACAGTGTGTATAACTCCCTCCCACCTCACTTCAAACCCCCACTTGGTTTAGCCTTAGCGAAATTCCCCGAGGGTTTTGATCCAGACATGACATATCATCTGAGATACAAGGATCCCCCTACCCTAGAAGAAATGCAACAAATAGCCATAAAAACAGAAGCCAACTTAGCAGAAAAAAGAGCCAGGACTAGATCAGAAATAAAAGTCCCATATAGGGATGAGTTCCACATTTCATCCCCTTCCCTAGATCCTAGAATAGATGACTTGGTTAAAACCATGGCCAAAATGTGGGAGAAGATAAATGAAAAAGTTCCTCCTAGGGACAACCAACCAAACCCTCAAAACCGAAAACAAGGCTTTAGAAAAGATCAGTCTCAAAATAAACCAAGAGGAAATGATCAGCAGATCAGACCATCCTTCAGTGAGAATTATGTTGATGAAGAGAATAAGGATACCGCACCCACTGATGAAAATCATTGGAAACTCATAGGTTCTGATAACAAGAGTAAGGTTTACCTCACAACAGAAGAGCAAGAGTTATGCTCCCCAAGTCAAGACGAAACCGACTATGAAGATCTCGAAGATCCCTCCATAGATTTTCAGAATTCTATTATAGAAGCTCATAGGCAGTATAACCTTAGAAGTAGAAAAAACCAAGACCACTCCAATAAGAGTAGCCCTGACACTACTAAAACCTCTGACACCATCCTTAAAAAATCCATGGATAGCAACAAAATTATGGCCAAGAAAATTGACCAAAACAAAGATAAAGCTATTCAAACAAGTCTTAGCTCGGATACTCTTAGTACCTCCACAAAGACTCCCAAGGCGACTGTGTCAAACAAGGTCTCAAACCAGAATCAACAAATTAAGAGCATAGAAAAGGTCATGTCCGAAAAAGCTGAAACAAATCTGCCCAAACTACAAACTCCTTTTAGTTTCGAAGGGGAAGTTTCCGAAATAAAAATTACTATACCCCTTACTGAGCTAATAACTGTATATAGGTATAGATCTCAAATTTTCAAAGTTTTTGACATAGGGAGTGAGGCAGATACTTTAAATCTAACTGAAAACAAACCCGAGCTCTTATTCGGCCCGAAAATAGAAGGTCAATACCAAGAAGGATCTGTTTCTCCTTCCTATGTGAGCCTAAACATACGAGACAAGATATTACATAATGCCATGTTAGATTCTGGTGCCTCCCATAACCTCATGCCTAAAGCAGTCATGGAAAACCTAGGACTAGAAGTAACTCAACCTCTGGTAACACAAGCAGTCATGGTAAACAATACTCCCATTTATTCCACTCATTCCAATTTAGATTCTTTTATCTTATACAATGAAAGTGATATAAACAAGCAGATAATGGAAAAGGAAGAAGTTCTCAAACCATCATAAACACATTTTCCATTACTAGATGCAGAAACTAATAACCAAAACTTCTTTGATATTTCTCCTGTTAATATTGCATATCATAAGTCAGAAAATAAATTTGTAAATCAAGTTGGAGAAAAGCAATCTGGCAGTCCAATGTACATGGCTGGTGACATTGCTTATGTTAATGATTCTCAAATGTTTGATCAATATGTTGACTTATATGATTTCCAAATAGAAGCTAGCTTTGCAGAAGATTCAATTTTTGATTTTTGGGAGGAAGCTCAGTTTCATAAACTTGAGAAAAGTGAGCAGCCATTACAGGTCATCTATAACACTGATAAGGAGAGCCTTGAGAGTTTAGAAGTAAGTGAAGAGTCTCAGACTCTTGACTCTACTTCACTTTAGTCCGTCAAATATAACATTCACATAATTGGAAATCAACTGTTTTTCAGCTTTGACGATGAGGTTGAGAAGGATGATGAAATTCTTGAGCAGGTTATAAATAAATTTTTTTTTCCTAAAATGGTTGAAGAAATCACTTTGGACAGGGAATCTTCCTTAACTCCAGATTTACAGCCACCAAGTTCCATTGAGTTACAAATTGCATACGAAGAAGTAGAGGCTGATAAACACATGAGAGTTGTCACACTGTCCTTTCAAGATAATTTACTATCAAAGTGTATGCTTGCTCATCCCCTGATAACCTTCACACAGTGTTCAGACCACCCTATCAAGACACATCAGCTTGGCAAGAAAACTACACTACAATATGTGATGAGTCTGACATTTCAAGTGATCAGGAGCAAAAGGAAGAGTTGCTTTACCGGGAGAGTCCCAAATATAGTCAAGTGGAAGAAAGAGTAGTCCTGAATGAAGCTTATATCTCAAATCCTCTAGATCAGGTATTATTCCAAGATCCATTTGTTATTTTCCTTGAGAAGTCTGAAAGAGTAATCCTGAATGAAGCCCATATCTCAAAACCCCTAGATCAGGTATTATTCCAAGATCCATTTGTTGTTTTCCTTGAGAAGTCTGAAAGAATAATCCTGAATGAAACCTATATCTCAAATCCTCTAGATCAGATATTATTCCAAGATCCATTTGTTGTTTTCCTTGAGAAGTCTGAAGGAGTAGTGGGTTCTATCATGAACAATTTGCTGCCTAGAATGGGGAAAAACTTACACACTACTGTCCGAAAACAAACCGAGTGGGAGTGGCATTTTCATTATTCCTGCATCATAAAAGAACTAAACCGGAATGACCCATGTGAGCATCTACTTGACTGGTTGCATTGGAAAGAAGATTTCACCAAGTGTATGTTGTGTACAGTTTAGGATAGAATAGATAAACAACAGTAGAAAATAAGCTCAGCCTTGTGAGCACTTTTTTCATTTGTAGTTTGTTTGAAGAAAAAGTGAAAAAGCAGAAAATACAAAAAACAGTGAAAAGTAGAAAAAGAGGGCAGTTTCTAAAAAGCAGTGGTAAAGCCCCATGTTCCAAAAAACAGTCCTTCGGAAAGCGCGCAAGACTAAATGCCGCTACTAGTACTTCAATGTCTTGTTTAGCTATCTAGCCTAATCATAGCTGAGCATGTTTAAATTTATTTGCTGATAAGTTAGTGAGTGAAAAAGATGGTCAACATTGTGTAAGATTGACTTATCACAGAGAGTAGATTAGGGAGAGATTCTGGTTCCACATGCCTAAAACAGAACCAAAGAGAGAAGCGAGGGATGAAAAACACATTGTACATCTTAGGCCCGCTTTTCTAAATTTCCTTTTTGCAAAATAATATTTGTGTGCAGTTTGTCTTTCCATGCCGCAAATACATGACAAATCCGATTGTCTAATCCTGATTTGATCATCTTTTAAATTTCGTGTTTCAGATTAGAGAACAAAATCCTGTCAAACTGCTTAATCTTGATAGTTGATCTAGCATAGGTAGAGTAAATAAGGAGTTCATCAGTTTAATCTGAGCTCCCGGCAGATATAAGAGTAGAAATAGATAGGTTCATTTTGCAAAAAGAAAAATATACATTGTCAAAAGGTTGCTAGTTCAAATGCGCCAAAGAGAAAAAAAAAATGTTAGGAAAGATAGTGGGGTAGGTAGAAATATCATTGATGTTAACCATGCTGTCACTTTTCAGAAGAAGCATCAAAGAAGGGTGAAATTTTGCGCCAATGGGTAAGGCACTAATCTTCATAAGCTAAAGATCTGAATTCTGGACACCTCTTGACGAGGAGCTACCCTCCCCAAATGGAGCCACTGTTATTCATCAGTATTTTTCATTGGTTGGTGATGACTAAATTCATAGCTGAGTTTTCTAGAAGCTGATCTCCATATGTCAATTTGTCATCTAGAAAACCCTCATAAGACTTTTTTTCACCCTCCTACTTTTCAGTCCGTCCATGTCAAGATGAAAGCTCATTATCACTATCCTATCTAGCTTTAGCCTTACCGGTCTGCCCATCAGCTCTAAAAGGACAATGAAAGTCTGTTTCAAAAGCCTCCCCTAAGTTAGGAAGTGGCGCTTTAAGGCATTTTACCCTTGGCAACCATCAAAAGGCAAAAAACCTCCATCTGCTACAGACCAATCATGACAAACCTCCCACTCTGCAAATGAAATTGATCATAGCCCTAAGTCGCGCCACTTACACACCCCTAAGTCTCAGTAATGCATAGACCACAGTCTCAAGCTGATTTTAGGTGTTTTACAGTGTTTTATGGATTTGACAAAGACAGGAAACATGTCATCATCTCAGAAGAAATTTCTTGAATCTACATTTAGAAGAATAGCCGCTTCTCAATGTAAACATGAGCCTGAGATATATCTGCAAGATAGAGAGTTTCTCATAAAAACATGGCAGCTCCATTCAGCATGAAAACACAGTAGAAGAAAGACAACACTTTCAAACAGACTTGTAATTTGTCATGGCCAAGAACCTCCTTCATCTACAAGCAGAGGGTTAAGGCGCCTCCTTCATCTACAAGCAGAGGGCGATGGCTAATATTGATTTGAAGAAATTACAAAACTGACTATAAGCACAGGTTTTTTTTTACTAGGCAGTGAAACAGTGACTCAAGGTTTCTGAGGGAAAGTGATGATCAAAACAGGGCTAAGATCCGAAATGTGCAAGACAAAAGAAAGCATAGTTTTTGGTCTTGTGTCCTAAGAAAGAAGATAAATTGAAGTTACCAGCATCATCATCATGGCGCAACAGAAAAAGGCTTCATTGATCAAAGCTATCATAACAAAATATCTCTGCAGGGGTGTTAATATGAATGGCTCAAATCGGTGCTAAGCATGAAGATACTTCAGCAAAAGGGACCTCTGTGTACTCTCATATTTCTGTTGAGTTGTGGAATATAGTACATGGTTTCTGGATAAACATAGAGAAAAAGCAGTCAATTAGTACACATCCCTAGACATGAGACATCTTGATATCATTCAAAGCGCCAGTGCCAGTTCAGGTGTTGTGATCTACACTCCACCACAAAGACAAATGTATCTTTCATATGCAGTAGGGTTAGTGATTTCAGAGCTCCATTGAAAAGAAAATGATTGATAAAAGACTTGGTACCTATGAAACATTCCAGCATTCATTCTACACCTCATATGTTTGTCTCCTCAGCAAAAAGGTATAAAAAGCTTATGATATGAGTTTTAAACCCTTGGGGAGGCATGTCATTAATGAAAGTAACTCCAATCATAGACAGGTGTCTTTTTTTTTTTTAACTGTTTATCACAGTTAGAAAAGGCAATCTGGGCTTTTATTATCAAGAGACATCATCACTGAAAATATTTTTTAAATGTCCAAAAGGGGTCATTTGACATACTGTTAGTTTTGGGAAGCTTGAAACAAATGCAGGTCTTCATTATCTAAAGGACAGAGATATCATAGTAATATGTTCTAAGCAGAGACAATGTATTGGAAAGAACTCCTTTCTTAATCAATAGAAGATTGGCGAAGTCTGAATAAATGCAGAAATTTTTGACACCTATAGTTAGGGAAAAGAGTTGATGAAGAAATTGGAGACAGAAGTTGTCAAAACAAGTTAAAGGATAAGCCTCATCATTTCAAAAGACAAAGACAGGTATGACATTCAAGAATCAGGAATATAAAGATATTGGGGTAACATTTTAGTTTCTTTTTCAACAAAGAGCACTGAAAATGAATCTACAAGTTCATAAGATGCAAGAAAGACCTTGGCACTTTTCTCAGTTTTTGGAGCTCATTAAGAGCAAAGTAGGCATGCCACTGTCACAAAGGTATGGCACTTGCCTTATGAACACAAGTCAAGACACTCTGCTGTCACATTTGGAAGAGAGGTAAAGTAGTACATTCTAAGTTAGTTTGCAGGAGTTTCATTACCTTGGAAGCACAAAGAAGAACAAATAAACTAACAGGTTTCATCCCCATGGAAAAAGATTGTGAAAACAGATAGTCAAAATGGTAAAAAGGGGTCTTGATCTCAAAACAAACTCTACCATCATGGTAAAAAGAAAGCAAAGCATTTGTAAAAAAGGCCATCCCCCACAGTCAAATAGAGGCTCAAATATTTCATCTCGGAAAATACAAATGGATAGTAAAATTGCATGGTTGTTGAATCATAATACCTCTGCCATAGTGAAATTAGGGTTAAGGAGCGCCCAGGCAGTTTTGATTCAAAATTATTTTCTGACCAAAAAGAGATGCAATTTACAAAATTGAGAGAGGTTTATGTCCCTCATAGGTTCAAGAAGAAAAACCTGCTTCAGTTTCTACACACGTATCATGGTTTGTGAGAAACGTGAAAAATTCAGATGTCACGGGAGAATTTCTGCACCAGGATTCATCATTTTGAACAGTGATGGGACAGTAAGATTTTGAACAAAAAAATTGACTCCAAATGAAGAAATTCAAGTTTTTATCGAAAATATACTTCCATAGCTTTCCGATGAGCCATCTTGGGCCAAATTCCGACAACAGGAAGGCATCCAAAAGTGGCCTGCAATCAACGCTATGTTTTTCTGCACCAGCATTCACCATTTTTTACCGGTGATGGGACAGTCAGTTTTTGAACACCCAAATGGACACCAAATGAAACAAATCAAGCATATTTGGAAATTATACTTCTCTCGATTTCGAACGAGCCATCGCGGGCCCAGTTCTGACACAAGGAAGGCATCCAAAAGTGGCTTACAAACAGCACTATGCATTTCTGCACCAGGATTCACCAGTTTTGACCAGTGTTGGTAGAATGAATTTTTGAAATATAAAATAGACTCGAAATGGAAAAATTCAAGATTTTCTGGAAATTAGACTTCCACATCTTTCCAACGAGCCATCTCGCGCCCAATTCTGACACCGGGAAGGCCTTCAACATGGGCTGCAAAGTTGTGCGACGCGTTCAGAAATCTGCGCGGCGCGCTCAGGCAGAAAGTTTCCAAAGCAATGCACTGATGCGCGGCGCACCTGTAGCAGCGCGCGGCGCGCCTGTAGCAGCGCGCGGCGCGCCTGTAGCATCAGTAAAAATATCACCATAAAACCTCCAAAAACTCATTCAAAGAGGTTTTAACTCACAAAGAAGGGTTTGCATCATGTTTTAAAGGTATTTATCTCACCCCCCTTACAATTTTCAAACTACTAAATGGTGCTTAAGGCAAGCAAAGACCTTGATGTAAATCAAGATATGACAAGTGACTGTGTTAGAAAGGAGATCAAGTGTTTTGATTTAGAATCTGAGTTTGGAATAAGCTAGGATTCACCAACAGTAAGCATATTTCACTCTTAGTGTTTCAAAACCTATGAACTGCCCCCCAAACAGTCAAACATTAGTGAGAAAGCAGTGTAAATCAGTTGGAGGTGTTTTTGTTAAGTTAGTGTGAGGAACAGTGAAGTAAAAATGGCAGTTTTCTATTTCAGGAGGGTTTATTGCTGTTAAAGTCCAACATTTCTCTATGACCACATCAAAAGCAAAATAAACCCTGTCACTTATTAAAACAGAAAACCTTGGACTGTGTAGAGACTTGTTGAAATTGACTGTGCTTATATCATTATATATTCGGTGAGCTGCATGCAAGGGGGTTAATGTTTTGATCAAAGAGGAGGTTATTGGCATTGGACTACTACAGGTTTTTGTTACCACATCATAAGAAACTTTTCAAACTCTGTCACCATATCTATAAACAGTGACTTTGACTGTGTGGGTCTCCTTTGTTTGACTATGGTGTAACATTGAAAATAATGATTGAAGGGCATACCAAGAAAAGAAAAGAAGGTCTTGAACTAAGAAACTGTGCTTCTTCCTTCCTCTACAAAGACAAGGATGTCCTAGTGCCTCAAACACCAAAGCTTGGTGCCCTTCCACAAGAAGCTCCTTTAACTGTCTTTATCCTTGTTAGTTGTGTTTTCATCATGGATATTGGTTGATTGATGTACAAAGGTTGGGAAGGCAGCATTTCGAATAAACAGAGTCTTACACCAAAATAATTTTATTGGCTTTTAACTCCTACAGGCCTTTGATAACACCTTAGAATCATTTCAAAACTCTGCGACTTTATCTCATATACACAGTAACTTTGATTGTGTAAGATACATTTTATGGTTGAATGTCTTCATATTGGTGGATCTGCTGATGAAGTGCCTACAAGGAAAAAAGAAGGTATTGAACTAAAGGACTGTTGTTGCATTCCTCTAAAAAACAAGGGTGTCTTATATCCTCAACACATCAAAGGAAAAGTGACTTTACCACAAAACACAGAAGCATCACTTTGTCTGTGTTGTTATCCTTGAGTCTACTTGTTGAATGGCTTACAAAGGGAGGAAAAGACAAGGTTTTTGAAGGAGTAGAGACCTAACACCAAAGAGAGCTTCTCACATAAAATTTCAAACCATTTCTACCCTGTCAAACAGTGATTGACAGATGAGATATAGTTTTGATTAAAGAACACATTTCAAGAACTCTTGAGGTAGTTTTGGTTTTTTTCATAAGCGCATCCAAGTCAAGATGCCTCCCAAGCAGTGATAGTAGGGTAGTGTATTTGATGAATGAAAAAGGACCAAGCCAACTGTCCCCTGAACAATATTAAAAGGTAAAAGCACTGTTTGAAGGTAGAAAAACAGTATTGGAACAAATGAAGCAGTGGTCCTATTTTCAAACATGGTAATCAAGCATATGTTGCTTAAGTCACTGTTAGAGGTCATCTCTATGTGATAGAAAGCAAAGTCAATGATACCTTTTTTGTCCATTAAAAAGACTTTAATAAAGGATTGTATTATTTTATTGGCCTTGTATTTATTCTTGAAATATACTTGTTAAGTAGCAAGCAAAGGATAAAAACAGTGGTTTGAAAAGAGCAGGGAACTTTGTGTTTAAAAGGTCATCTCAGTAAGGTAGAAACAGGAAAAAACCACAACCACCTCTTTGACCTTAAAACAAACTGCAGTATTTGAAGCTGAAACCACCATTTATAGATGTATGTCATAATCTATGGGAGGTTGAAGCAAAGACAGATCAGTGTGTTGATTGTGAGAAATGGTTGTTGTGGACTGACTACAGGGTTGTTTTTGTTCACACCAAAACTCAAAGAACTAGTGACCTTACACCATCACAGTAACCCTTTGACTGTTTAACTTTTATGGACTGTGTTTTTGTCCTTAAGTCTACTTGTTGATTTGCATACAAAAGAAGAAAGAAAATGTTTCAGGAGCAGCAAACTGAAGATGAGAGGAAGCAACATGACAGTGGTGAAGATGAGCAGCAGCAGGAAACAGAGGAGGAGAGTGCCGAACAGCAGCAACTCAGCATTTTGAGCAGCAACATAAGGATGATGATCAAGGACAGTAGTTTCAAGAAGAAAAGAAAGAAAAACACCTTTAAACTTGGATTTTGGGCCCAAGATTCAGAACATGTTGCCAAAGACCCTTGAGGGTCATACACACCAATTTTGGGCACATTTTGACATGTTTTAGTTTTTTGGCATTTTTTAGTTTTTGGTCAAAACTCATGAACTTCTCCATTTCATTTTGGGGATTCGACAAAGGAGAAGGATGGTATCATTGGATGCAATAATTTCATGAGCACACCCTCAGTGATTTTCAGACCATTTGGAGATCATTTGTCTCCTCAAAACGGCGAAAAAGGCTATCTTTTTGCACACTCTGCCCGGTCTATCAGCAGACTGTAATTTTCTGGTTTTTACACACAGGTGCAGATTTGGAGGACTTCCAGGCATCAGATTGGAAAAATTTCAGTTGCACCAGAAATTAGACACTTGGAGCTTTCCAACGAGCTATCATGAGCCTCGTTTCGACATCAGGAAGGCTGCCAAATGTTTCTAGCAAGTCAGGGGACCTTTTGCCGATGAAAATTTGAAGTATTTTTATAATTTTTGAACCTCTAAAATCTGCTTTTTCCAAATGTGCGTTTAGCTATTTTTGCACATGGAAAATGATGCAAAGTCAATTATTTTTCCTTTTTTAGCACTTTTTAGATATTTTATGGGATATTTTGTGCCTTGGGCTTTGCAAAGCCTCAAGGACAAGTTTAGATATTTTGATTAGGCCAATGAGAATGCAAGTTGAACCATGAGGTTTTCCTCACTTGAGCCTATTTATTCCACAAGCTCTCATTGTAAACAAGGCTGAACTTGAGAAGAGAAGCAATATATGGTCATATGAGCTTTGGAGAAAATACTTTTGTTATGCTTTTGGATTGCCTCTTGAATGTTCTTGGATGGATGATGAAGGATTGTTGATGGATTCCATGACATAGTAGAATGGTATAGTGTTTCTTGCTTTGTTGTTGTCTTCTAGTTTTCATTCATGATACATGTTTCTTGCTTGCTATAGATTAGTAGAGATTAAATTTGAGATATGCCCATGGAGGCACCTCAAAATTCCTGAATCTTCATAGCTTTTATGTTTTCTTCTTCCTTAGTTACATTAAAGAATTCTTAACTGCTCTTTAATAACTTGAGGATATTGTTGCTAGTTTCATTAATAGTTCTATGCATGTTGAGTAGGATGTATGGTGTGCCCTGCTTACCTATGACTGTCCATAGTCCCATCCATGAAACTATCTCTTTGACTGATTAGATTATCATTTTTTTTGAACCAAGGAGGCCTAGTTCCGATCTAGCCCTTTGCCTAAAACTATGCAAATCTTGTTGTTCAAAGTGCCCAATAACTTGAAGTACTGTGTTTAGGCATTCCGACATAGTGTTTTGAGTTGTTAGTCCGTCTTATGTGTTTTCCCCAAAGTCTGATAGCCATTTCCCAAAGTTAGAGGGTCTTATACTTCTATGCATGGCTTGAATGTTTGTTTCTATGTGTTGATTAGTTTATAGTTACATTTTGCATGATTAAGGGTTTTTCTTTACCATGTTTATGTTATCTATCGAACCAGTAATGCTTGAAACTCTTTGTTGTTCACAAACTTGATGTCCATTTACTCCATTTTTCCCAAAGATCCTTTCTACCTTGAATCAAATCAGCCCTTCAACAGCCTTGTATCGTCATCTAATAGCTTTCTTGACCTTTTGACCCCATAGCCCAGTTAATCTACATCTTGTTATATATTTTATATCTTTGATCAGTTTCATCCCTCACAACTTAAAAAAAAAAAATCAAAAACTTACTTCATAACTAGCCTAAAATCAGAACACAATAAGCGAAAACACCGATATCCTTTACATATAATAGAGAGAGCCCTCTCCGAGTCCAGGAAGGCTAGGTCCTCAGGCTCCAAAGCTTGGTTTGATGTTACACTGTCATTTGGCTTTCCAATCAACCAAATCACGTGAACCTAACACAAACCACTATGATGATTCCTCGTCTTGATGTCAAAATTTTGGACAGTTCCATACGGATTTAATACCTTTAATTATCAATGTCAATGGCTTCTTTAGAATTGTTGGGAGTTTCTAAATGTGTTACTTTGTATCCATATTCTCAAGATACTTCATTGTTAGCATTGATGCACTTTGAATCCATTTGTCATCTATCTCCTCCTCTAGAAGATCTATATGTGAACAACATATCCCATGATGATGATTGATTCATGCACCCCTTAACTTGAAACCTAGAATCTGAGCCACATCCACCTTGTGGCCATTACATTGCCACACAATGTTTGGGTAACTAGTCACCCATTCTTGATGGTCGACAAGAATAAATAATCCCTATCTATCTTAGTCCATCTATTAGTGTTGAATAAAGTCTCATTCTTCCATATCATGAAGCCTCTCTAGAATCCCATACTACTCCATATCACCCTCGGTATGATACACTTAATAATTCCTACATATTATCTTAAAAATTTAGTGCCTTAGACATTGGTGTTTTTAAAACACAACATTATATAGGTGAGGATACTCTCATGATATCCAGATCCACTCTTTATTTTGGTGGTGACACCATATATGCGAACCCAAGAATTTCACCCCTTTCGCATATATATCTAGTTTGTTGTGATATTGAAAATAAACTATTTCCTTTTTCCTAATGCATCCTCCAACTATTAGTCCCATAAGAATGCAATCATAACAATAAATTTTGATGACACAGAAAGTAAAAAAACACATTATGTACATGCATACAAACATTGGGAATCCATTATTACAAATACATCCAACATGTCCATTGCATGTTTCATACACATCGAGTTAGGGGAATCATTATGACCTTAGCATAGATGATCGATCCCCTCCACCATCATATGTTAAATGAAATATCTTGCACTTGGGATTACTGCCATAACCACCTTCTTAGATGACTAACATCAAGCTCAACATAAACCCCACTTTTCTAGGTATTTTTGATTATTATTTCATTCCCTATATAGTTTTTCATACTAGTCTCACCAAGATCTATAATAGTTCTTTCTTCACCTTTAGGGAAATTCACCTAGAAGCTATGTTTTCCATGAGGTCTCTCTTTGTTTCTTATTAAAATTGAATCTTTTCATATGATTCACTCATACACTAGCAATGATTTGTCTATACACGTGTTAACTTATGTGTGTTTTTTTGTCATCAATAACCATTATTTAATTTTTTTATGATCACCCCTGTTGGGAAGTTTCCATATGTCAGCATTATTGATTCAGCCTTATTCAAATAATTGAAGATGAGCCACCCCTATATCCATGGAGTAGATTCACAACCTATTTTTTTCTTTCTTATAGTATATTATTATTCTCTCCATTTTTCACATTCATCTTGTGTTTACCACATTTGGATTTTTGTTATCCTGCATTGTGTTTGTAATTGAATACCCCCTACGGAATCATTTCAAAAACACTCAGGTCAACCTCACACATTATGCTCTCATACGGAAAGTATTAAGTCCACCTGTCCCCTTATTTCCCCCTCATCAACCCTAGTGTTAGTCTTTATCAATAATATTTCTATATTCCTTGTGCCTTTCTTCAAGACTCATCATTTACTTAACTCTCATAAGCCCTGTTCTATTAAATTGAACACACTTATTCAATGAGAGTTCCATAGAGGGTGTGTACCTTATTAGGTAAACATGACTTGTGATAGAGTCAATGTTGACTAGGGTAAATGGTAGTGGTTTTGGGTCACATGGTATTGTGCATCCATGGTTTTCAGCCCATGGTATTGCATGAAATGGAGCCTATAAAATCCTGGGAAGATTTCATTGAAATGAATGCCTGGAGGTGAGTGGTGAAGGATCACTTGGCTGGATTGGTGAGGCTTTTGGCCAATGCTTGATGAAATTTCATTGGTTGGGTTTTGGCCCAGATTTAAGGGTTTTCCCAGATAAACATCTATGTTTACGTTTATGATTTGTTGCTAAAACTTTATGTTTATTCTTGTTGGTAAATTGTTTATTATTTTTGCCGTAAATTCTAACAAATGGTATCGGAACCATATTTGGCTTCAGAGGGACACTTTTGTAGCCAAGGGTTTTATTGGCCTGCTGAATAGAGAAATCAATGCAGCCTTTTGCAGATCTATCTGCACGAATCAAGGTGTTGTTGTGAAATAGCATGATGTTTTCCATTCACAGGAGTAGAAGAGCATGGTGTAGAGGAGAATCGATATTTACATAACCCATTGGAGGAGTGCTCTCATGAGAGTAACATGGATGAGCATGTTGATATGGAAATGTAATTTCTTTGCTGCATGGTGAAACCACCGAAAGGAGAAAAGCTACGATTTTGCATGCCTTCTAGTGTATTGAAGGTTGATTTTGATAGAATACCGGTGTGGAAGGAGATCAGGAAATTTTCTTAGAAGGCTATGGGAACCACCGATGTGAAGACGCTGGATGTTGTGCGAAATTTGTTTAAATGTGTTAGATCGGGACATATCTAGTTGTGAAGATGTTGGATCAACATAGATCTAATTAGATATAATGCAATTAAAAGGTGATGGATGCCCATTGTGAGAGATGGGCCTATAGGAGGTCTGCGAGCACAGAAGACACAAGATGAATCATGTAACTATGAACCTCGTCAAGGTTGAAATTCTCCATTGGATGTAGGGAAATTGATATCATTGATGGTGATGCAGATGCTAGTAAATTTCTCCGGTTTTAGAACGGTGCTGCAGTCAAAACGATGGTGAATATTGATGAAGATAAGGGGACATCATACTTGGTAAAATTCAAGCATGCAGACAAAGTTTCATTTTCGTTTCCTCCTTGCACATCAAGCGACGCATGGTGAGAAATATGGATGTGAGACATATAACTACGAATGTATGTGACATCAAGTGAAGTTCCACTGACCGAGGGTAGAACTTCGTGGCTTTGAAATAATGGTGAACCTGGGAAGCTGGAAAGAATGAGCTTGAATCATTGCATAGCCCACAAAAGGGAACTCAAGTGATGATGCCTAGGAGGACGGGGAGATCGTTGAGCATAAGTATTGCATTAACTGTTAGGTGATGCCTCGAATGGGTTTTGAAGACTGCAGAGTTATTCACATTCACAGTGTTGCATAATGTGTCGTTCCATGGAGGATGCAAACCAAGTGTTTGATGGAATGTGTCAATGATATGTGGTCACATGGACTGACATGATTGTTGTACTTTTGCATAATGGTTATCATGGCAATGCATTGGAATGTTTCTGGTAGATGCAAATCGAAGAGCACAAACCCAATTCGAAAACTTTTGCATCGGTTTTGCTAGCATGCGGGAGCTATGAAGCTCTGCGAGAGGGAAAGGAGATTCATGGCTACATTGTCAGAGATGAGATTCATTTCAATGTTGCTGTTCGGACTTTTGTAATGGAAATTACGTAGGTGCAGATCATAGCACTAAAGAAATATAGATCGAAGAGAGCATCAGAATGAAAACAATCAAAGTATGGAGAGGATATGTGTACGTGGGTTAATTAATTGACGAACCATGTATTTGAAGAGAAATCCTAGAGGAATAGTAGTTACAGCGGTTGGTGACACATGTAATCCGGTAGATGGGTTCTTTGTATATGGACGTTGGTGTCATATGTACAAAGACAGTAGCAATGCAATAAAAAAAGAAAAATAATTATTATAATGGAGTTAATTTTTACATCTAAATGGTCATACTGCTGTAAGACCTGGTATGGCATGCGTACCCCTATGTAATCACTAGTAAATTATAGGTTAGACTTAGGTGATAAGGGGGACATCAATTGAACAATCACCCTGCGTAATAATTTGAGGGCGAAAGAGCTAGAGTGAGCAAGGTTGTCTCACTTAGCAGTTTTGGATGGATTTAGTCAATAAACCCCAAGTCAAGTTTAAGGGGGGAATTGTGAGGTAAAATTGAATCGGGATAGAGTCAATGTTGATTATGGTAAATGGTAGTGGTTTTTGGGCACATGGTATTGTGCACCCATGGTTTTTCAGCCCATGGTATTGCATGAAATGGAGCCTATAAAAGGATGGGAATACTTCATTGTAATGAATGCCTGGAGGTGAGCAGTGAAGGCTCACTTGGCCAAATTGGCCAGGATTTTGGCCAATGCTTACTGAAATTTCATTGGTTGGGTTTTGCCCCAGATTTGGGGGTTTTCTCAGATGAATATCTATGTTTTTGTTTATTATTTATTGCTGCCTTTTTATGTTTATTCCTATCAATAAATTGTTTATTATTTCTACTGTAAATTCTAACATACCTTGGATCCAACTTTATCATTCTTTGGTTCCTCATATTGGGCGAAGTAAACCCTTATTTCCCTTTGAATTGGTTGTTTCTAGTGTTCTCAATTGTAGCTTATTATCATATGATCGAGACTCGTACACTTTATGGTCTAGTGCTTCAATATATTGTCCAAAAATTCACCAAGTTTGTGTTAAATTTTCAGTACCTCATTAAGGGTGTGAATTTTAGGTAGCACCCCACATGCCCAGTAGTTAGTAGATCATGATCTAGCCGCAGATGTATTTTTTATATTTGACTATCTGGGATTCTGCTAATCGTATTTCCTGCAACATGAACCCCTCCTTCATTCTCATTATATATTTTTCATAATAAATTGTACAGTTACAAAATAATAATTTAGAATTAAATCTCATAAAAGTCACCAATGATGATCTAATCAGTCATGAGGGTGTTTTCGTCCTTCATGCCCCTGTCCTCTCTATTATACATTATTACATTATTTATAAGAGTTGGAGCATATAATTTAAACAAAAAATCCCTAGAATTTATGAAATTTCTCATAAAGAAAATTTATCATCATTGAAGGATCTCATTTTCAATTTATTTCCCAATGATGAAGATAATTCATTGGTGGGTGGAGTATTTGGCTACACAACTTTCTTATATGAAACATCTATTTTTCTATCCATTAAAATTCCATATTTGGTTGCTGGTAGAGGGACTACATGGAAGCTATTTGGATAAAACAATTGATATGGAACATTGGTATTAATTGTATATCTATATATATATATATATATATATATATATATTGAGGGCGGGGGTTGGTGGGGGGGGATGTGGTTGAGGGAGAGGGATATTTTGAATGGTTTTTGGAAGTAACCTTTGGGGGTCGATGGGATGTCGAAGGTGGTGGAGACAAGAGATAATAAATACCCTTGGGTTACCAATCATTAGGTCAATGTGAAAATAATTAGGTGATGGAAGACCAATGGTTGTGTAAAGTCAAATTATAGACTTATAATTTTCCAATAAATTGTCAATCCGATCTGAGTTTAATTTCCTAGAGCGGCATAGGGAATTCTTGCACCACATGAACACAAATTTTATACAACGACAAAATGTTGAATCAAATTATAGATGCATAATTTCACGATCATAAATTGTCAACCTAGGGTAGGTAAGCTTGTGATATTCTAAGAAAAATATATGCATGCTTATTACTGCAAGTGTTCATAATTTAACTATTCATACACACACCAACTAATGCGTCTTTCCTATATCAATTCTTTAGCAACAAAGGCTATGGAGTGAAATATAACATCCCTCTACAGCTCTCGGTATTGCTGATATTTACCATGAAAAGATAAAAGGTCAAATTACAACAATCAAGAGACCAACTTAGAGAATCGTAAATCCAAGCTTTGATAAAATGAAATTAACACATTAACATCAGAAACTTAATCATTACGTAAATTAACAATCTGCTGCTGAAACTTTAGAAAGAGTGCATTAGCTATGTAAAATAATTATTTCTCCATAAAAAAGAATTAAAAACACACAAACTATGTTGCAGAAGTTGTGAGCGAAGGGGGCCCTCCCTCACTCATAACCCCTTCAAAACTTGAAGGGATTTCTTAGAAAAGTAGACAAAACATAAGATATTCTATCACTATGAAAATATATAGCCAAGTATAATCTGATTTTTTCTTATCAGCAGAAATCCCAACCCTACCCCCTTACAATATGAGATAGATATCCTTTTATACAATCTCTAAAGCCAATATTTGGCTCGAATGACTAATCTAAGCTATCAGCCAACAATACAGTTCTCAGCTATTGAATTTAGATTTTGTTGAATCCAATCCCTGATTGAAAGCATGGATTAGATTACTTCTAATTCATAGTTGAAGCTGTAGGAAATTTTGTTATGAGGAGAAATTTCTAAGTTTGGGTTGTTTGAAAAACAAGTTCGAAGTAGCCAATATGATAGCCTTCGTGTGGAATGAATTCCCCACAAAACCCATGTTTTTTCTGGATATGAAAATAAGTAGAATATGGTCAACCACTCATGTCGATGTAGGAAATCAGTGGCTGCAGTAAATCGTAGCTTCTGCAGGAAATCGAGAAATGTTATGGGAAATATGGAACACCTATAGGAAAGCTGGAAAAACTGTAGGAAATGTGGTTGCACGATCTGTCTTCAAGATTTTGCAGAGCTGATTTGAATAAAATAAAATATCAATCAAATCAGGATGGTTTCAGGAAATCTATGTCTATAGGAATTCGGGAGCCTCTGCAGGAAATGTGGAACTACTGGAGGAAATCTGGATCTATTGTAGGAAATTTGGAATGGTTGTAGGAAATTTTGAACGACTGCAGGAAGTGTGGTCGCACCATCTATATCACGATTTTGCAGAGATTCTTCAAATCAAAGAAAATATTAATCAAATCAGGGCGGTTGTAGCAAATCAATATCTGTAGGAAGTATGGAGCTTCTACAGGAAATTTTGATCTACTCCGAGAAATCTGGATCTTCTACAGGAAATTCATAACGGTTGTAAGAAATTCGGAACGGCTGCAGGAAATGTGGTCGCACGAGTTGTCTTCAGGAATTTGCGAAGCTTTTTTGAATTGAATTAATTCTACACATGAGTTATAAATAATTTGGGGTGGTAATTCAATAAAGATACAACTAGATCAAAGAATACTTCATGTTTAAGGAAAAATGACACTTATTATATTAATTTGACATACCTTAATATTATAGCATCGTTTTAGCCAAAATTAAGCAATATAGACTAACTAAGCATAATTAGGGGTGGTATGAGTTTAGAAATAGGAGAGGTAAATCTTGGGAAAGGTGTAAAAAAATAGGCAAAATTGAGACTCAACATCTCCCCTAGATCAAGATTTTTTCATGTCCCTATGCAAGAATATCAATTGTTGTAGTGTCTCTTCCTTGTAGAAACAAAAACATTTATGGATGGTAGTAATAATGTTCCTGCAATTCGTTGTGACCCATATTTCTTTCAATGGATGGAGCTTATTCCAAAAACAAAGTGTTTGTTGATTTCATGAAAATATAGCGCAAAGGCTGGCATCAGAATATTAATTTGCAAGGATGGTGTTATTTACTTGAATAAAATAGAAAACTTATTAAAAATTCCGTAGAAATTTATGGGGCATCCTCAATCAGAAGTTTTACTTTAATATCCTCATAGTAAATATAAGTGGCATGATTTGAAATCCATGGTGTTTAAAAGCAGTCATAATAATACTTTCCCATGGTGACCATCTTACCATTACCCACATATAGTTGAAGCTCCTGTTTTATAAGCAAGGTGAGGTACCTTCACTAAGGGTCCCACATCCATAAAAAAAAAATTGTTACAAAAAGATAAAACTCCAAGGCATAACACCAAAAGGATATTTAAGACCATTCTCAAAGAGATATGATAGTGAATTCAGGAAGACAAAAACCAAAATGTAAATCATAGTGTAAAGTTTACTTTAATACCATAGGCATGGCCCTTCTGCCAACAGGCGTTAATAGCCTCGACAAGGATGCCTTCTAACCCATGAAATTCCTGTGTCCCAACTGTTATATATATATTCAAAGTTGTTTCAAAGAATTCACATTTAATTTGAAATTAATTGAAGGCCACTGTCCCCACTTGGTAACCATCTAACAATAGTTCCATTCACAAGAACTAACAAGAAAGAACAAGTCGGCTCGTAATTACCTTGGCTTGGTGAGAAATGTGGTAATGTTGTTCTCCTTAGGACCCATGATCATGGTAGGTCGGCTCGTAACGAGACCTCCTATCCATAAATTAATCTATTCTATATAAAAAATCTGATTATAATCAAACTTAAACATGTTACTTAATAGTTCAGGAGGTGATTATACTCCTTAAGAGTACAGGATGGTGTGAAAAGTTGTTAATCACTAATCTTTACTGGTTGTTCCTTCTACCCTAAAGAATTATTTTAAATAAAACATCATAGATGATGACTAAAATATTCCTCAAATTGATCATGTCAGGGTTCTTGTGAAAACTTGTTATAGCTTTTTAGGCATGGTCCACCATATGAATATTCTCATCAATACCTTCAAAGAGGGTCTTAAAAAATTATGGATGATAGTTATTGGTCAATAATCGATGTCACTTTATAAAATATGAGGCAGTAATAGTAAATTTCGTCTAACAAGTCTTACCATGAGAGTGCGTAATAATAGATATTTTACAAGTTGTCCTTTAGAGAATCACAATTTCAAGGGTGTTATACAATTTCATTTCAGATGGCATCTTTATTCATTACCCTACCCTATTTTAAAGTGAGGAAGATCCATTTTAAGTGCAGGCATACTTCAAATGTATCCGTGTACGCAATATAATGCTAAATATACTCACACTTCATTTTAAAGAATAAACCTCGATATATACCAAAGTGTGAGAAACCAATTTATTTGATTGATATGGTACCAAGCATTACAATTTAATGAGGGAATGGGGTGTGCTAACAATTTTTTGGATCGAAGATTCAACAAGACCCACATTTTGATGATTCTCCAAATCTTCGACAACTTGATGTTTGCTCTCTTCAAATTTACAAGGATGGTTAAGGGAAATCATAGGATTTTCTTCTTGGTGAGCATCAGCAATGGTTTTTAAACAAGTTCCAATTATATATTCCCCCTTTAATGTTTTATGGATTAAATTTTATTCCCGAGGAAAATGTTGTGTGGTAATAGGGGAAGTTTCTAAATTCACTCCTCTCCCCTCCCCAAAATATATGGCATTACATCAAGTAGGGGAGTGAGTAGGAAAATTAGGTGTTTTAAATGTATGTCCAACTCGATAATCAGAATTAGGATTTTGTTGCATAGATTATTGAGACCATAGAGAAGGATAACATGGTGGTGCATTAAATAGGAATTGTGTTTGTTGTGGCTCAGGTAGTGGAGCTTGCATGGGGAATTTCCCTAGAGAAGAGGCTACAAACCAACCTTGAGGTTGTGGGAATATATGGCTCGATGGAGAGGTCCAATGTGGCCATAAGGTGTGGTGTTGAATTAGATGAGGATTATAAGTTTTTCATGGAACTTTAGGGTTGTGGATGTGTTGAGGAACCTGTTGGGGATAATAAATACTATTCCAAGTATTAAATGATGATGAGTTTTGGGTTATACCTGGTGGTAAATTTATTTCCTTAATTGAATCCTTAAACACATGTGGAAACCCTGATAGTGATGGAAAATAATTTTTTGAATGATCCTCCTTCCATTTCTTCTGTTCTTCCTGTAAATCATCCAATTGTAAATTTAGAAAAAAAATTGTAGCTCCTATTTTTGTAGTATATTTCAAAAGTTGAGAAGAAGGTTCTTGAGAATTCTTACGAAGCTTGGATATTCTACTTGAATAACTAATACACAATTTTCAAACATCATAATATGGTAAGTGAGAAACATTACCTGCTCCTGTAAGATTTAAACATTCTAAAAATTCATCTTTGATTCCTTTAAGAAGGTGTGTTTTCAAGGTACCTTTTACTAAATTATTATGTTTTGATTTTTGGAGGTTGTATCTAAATCGCTCCACATAATCCTCCAAATTTGTATTCCCCCCCTCTGTTATCCCAAAAATATCTTCAACATCATGGAAGTAATCTTGGTATTTTTCCAAGAATACATTCTTCATGTCTTCCCAGGTTTGAATGCAGTTCCCTCCAAGGCTCTTGAACCATCGAAGAGATGTTGCTTTTAGAGTAAGAGGAAACTCTTGAAACCTTTGAGCATTAATGTAATAACCGCATCCTCTACAAAGTGATTATAGTTCAAATAAGAATGTATCTAGGTCTTCATTTCCCAAACCATGAAATTTTGGTAGTGCAGATGGGGGAATAATATGCATTTGTGCCACTCCTAGATCTTTGATAGGGAATTCAAAAGTAACAATTTTTTCCATTTATTACACAATGAAAAGAGGTTCCCCATGTATTACTTTGAGACTCCTTCATCGAAATTTCTTGCCAATTGACTAGTGAAATAGATACATTGGATGATTGATATTAGCCTTAAAACTCATCATAAAAAAAATTCTTTGAAATACCATTCCTGTATTTTCAACAAGCTAGTTGGTATATCTTGTTAGCACATGGTTGAATAGATTGGGTGGGTTCTTACAACACCCAATAAATGAAAAAAAATTCTTAAAAAAAAAACAATTTCAAAAACACTACGTGCCAAAAAATCAATACATGGCTTTGGTGAATTTTTGACCTCTGTGGGTGAGTGGGTTTTTCCCTTCGTCTTATAAATTTGACTCCCACAGTCTTGCAAAAACAAAATCTAGAAAATAAAACTAAAAAACTTTTAGTAACATCCCTTAGCACCTCCTGTGCCAAAATGTTGAGTCAAATTATAGACTTATAATTTTCCAATAAATTTTCAACCCAATCTGAGTTTAATTTCCTGCAGTGGCACAGGGAATTCCCGCAACACATGAACATTAATTTTTTGCAGCGATAAAATTTTCAATCAAATTATAGAAGTATAATTTTCCAATCATAAATTGTCAACCTAGGGTAGGTAACCTTGTGAGACACTATGCAAAATATATGCAAGCTTATTACTACAAGTGTTCATTAATTAACTATTCATACACACACCAGCTAATGCCTCTTTCATGTATCAATACTTTAGCAAAAACTACTATGGAGTGGAATATAATATACCTCTATAGCTCTCGAGATTGCTGATATTGACCATGAAAAGCTAAAAAATCAAATTAAAAAAATCAAGAAACCAAGTTAGACAATCATAAATCCAAGCTTTGATCAAATGAAATTAAGACATAAACATCAGAAACTTAATCATTAAATCAATTAAAAATCTACCGCTGAAACTTTAGGAAGAGTGCATTAGTTTTGTAAAATAATTATTGCTGCATAAGAAAGAATTAAACACACACACACACTATGCTATAGGAGTTGTGAGCGAAAGGGGCCCTCCCTCACTTTCAACCCCTTCAAAACTTGAAGATATTACTCGGAAAATTAGAAATAAGATAAGATATTGTATTACTATGAAAATATATAGCCAAGTACAATTTGGTATATTTCTTATCAGCAGAAATCCCAACGCAGCCCCCTTAAAATATGAAATACATCTCGTTTTATACAATCTCCAAAGCCTATATTTGGCTCAAATGACTAATATAAGATATCATCTAGAAATACAGGTCTAAGCGATCAAATTTAGCTTCTGTTGAGTCTAATCCATGACTGAAAGCATGGATTAGATGATTTTTGTTACATAGTTGAAGCTGCAAGAAATCTGGTTATGAGGAGAAATATGTAAGTTTGGGTTGTTTCAAAAATTGCTTCAAAGTATCAAATAGGATAACCTTCATGTGCAACAAATTCTCAACAAAACCCATGTTTTTTCTAGATCTGACAATAATTATAATACAGTCAATTGCTGATGTCGCTGCAGGGAATCAGCGGCTACAAGAAATTGCAACTTATGCGGGAAATCTAGAACAGTTGTGGTAAATCTTGATCTACTACAGGAAATCTGAAATGATTGCAAGAAATGTAGTTGCACAAGCTATCTTCAATATTTTTCAAATCTTCTTCGAATCAAAGCAAATATTAATCAAATCAGGACGGTTGCAGGAAAGTGGTATCTGCAGGAATTCTCAAGCTTCTACAGGAAATATGGAACTGCTCCTGGAAATCTAGATGTGCTGTAGGAAATCCTGAATGGCTACAGAAAATATGGAATTCCTACAGGAAATGTGGTCACACGAGCTATCTTGAAGATTTTTAGATTTTCTTCGAATCAAAGCAAATATTAATCAAATCGGGACGGTTGCAGGAAATCGATGTCTGTAGGAATTATGGAGCTTATGTAGGAAATGTGGAACTGTTGCGAGAAATCTAGATCTGCTGCGCTGTAGGTGTTAGCCACCCATAATTTTTGGCATAACAAACAAGTGGCTAAATATGTTTCTGAGCCTTTAAGAGAAAAATTTCCTTTGTAAATCTATCATTCTTGAAGTCCCATATTGTTAGGTCCATATATTACTAGTATATTCCCTTATTGTTGTTAGTGTAACCCCCTTATTGTTATTATTGTACCCTTGTAACCCCCATTTTATTATTATTGTGCCCTTAAATTATTAATGTTAGGTTGGCTAGGATTACATCAGGCTCACTAGGATTATATTGTGGCTCCATGGACTCCTATATATATAGAAGGAGTGTTTTGTCATTTTGTATCATCCAAGAATTTTTCATTTATGTAATGTATTGGAGGTTGCCCCCTCAAAGTGGCTTATTTCTAAGGCATTGATATCTCTTTTCTTCTATTTTTGGATCTAGTTACAGAACATTTGGTATCAGAGCTTTGGATTCTAGGGTTTCACTGCTCCAAACAGATCATCGTGGAATTTTTGCTATAAATTTTTTTCTACGAAGTTTCAGAAGCTGAAATTTTAGGGTGCGAAGCCAAAATCCTAAGGAATATTTTCTAAAAATTTCAGAGCTTGGTTCGCAATATTTTTGGAGATATGATATGTGGAAATTAGGTCTTTTTTTAGGCTCCTAAATAGGTCATCATGGAATTTGCGCTATAACATATTTTCTATGAAGGTTCAGAATCTGAAATTCATATGGTGCGAAGCTGAAATCCTAAGGAAAGTCGTCAAAAAATTTCCGATCTTGGTTCACAACATTTTTGGAGATATGATCTGTGGAAGGTAGCGCTTTTGAAGGCTCCTGAATTTCATCTCAAAGAGGTGATCGTGGGAAAATTTCAATAACTCTCTCTCTGGGCGTCAGATTGGAGTGCTGTAAAAATTGGTCACAAGTAAATAGATATTATTTTCTTGGATATCAATTTCAGAGACAAAGGACAAAATAGTGACAGGTGGCAAGTCGTACAATTTTTCTCTACTCAGCCAGTCCATAATTAGGTCATTGTGGGAGATTGGACAGAACTTTGTCTTGGAGAATCCAAATCAAGTCAGACCTGTGGCATTAAAAAGATAATTCAGAGGGCTACTTTAGTGCTGAATTTCAGATATATAAGAGCTGCAATCACAGAGATAATACAATTTCAATATCGAGCTCCTCAAAAGCAAGTAAAAGGTGTGTATTTTTTTTCCGAATTGCATAAGTCTTGTTTGAAGAATCAAGTTGAATTGATTGCAAGGGCATATTGTAGAATAGATATCAGTATTGGATTATAAAATGGCCCAAAAAAATAATTCAACACCCATTAAGCCTTTGGAAAGCTCTACTATGACTCATGAAGACGAAGAATTGCAACATGATCTATCAAAATTACAAGAGCAAGTGCAACAAATTTCACTCTCGCAAAGAGCAACAAAAAATGAAATGGAAGTTTTGAAGCAAGGCATGGAAGCTAAGATGGATGGCGTGGAAGCTAATATGGATGGCATGGAGGCTAGCATGGAATCTAAGATGGATAACATGGAAGCTAAGATCGATGAGAAAATGGAAAACATGAAGAATTTTCTAAAAGCAGACATGGAAGGTTTGACAAAGTTGATACAAGAAAGGTTTCCTAATGGTGAAAAGATAGTAGAAGAACCTCACGATCAGAACAAAATAAATGTTAATTGTGATTTCATAAACTCTAATGTTGGTGGGAAGAACCACCATATTCAAAAGATGGATATGAGGAAGTTTGATGGAAAGTATCCTGTAACATGGATGCTACAGATGGAGCAATATTTTGATCTCCATAACGTGAAAAACACACAAAAGGTATGCATTGCAACTTTACATTTAGAAAAAAATACATTTGTATGGTATCTATGGCTTTGATCCCGTAAAAAAATTGTCACTTGGTCAATTTTTATGGAGGAAATGATAACACATTATGAGGATAAAAAGAGCAACACATTCTTTAGCCAATTGATAAATCTCAAACAGAAGGGTTTAGTGGGGCAACACATTGAGGACTTCCAAAAATTTAATATAAGGGTAATTGATATTCCAGAGGAACACATGATTGATCTCTTCATAGGCACTCTAAAGGATAACATCCAACATGAATTTCATGTTTTGGAGCCTGATTCATTGGAGAAGGCATTCAGGTTGGCAAGAAAAGTTGAATGTAAAATTATGGCGACAAGGAAGCCTACCAGTCAATTCTATAAAGAAGGAAGTGTTGATATGCCTAGATTTCCACAACCTACAAGGTTGACACCACAACAATTGGAAGAAAAAAGAGAAAAATGGCTTTGCTACAGTTGTGATAGCAAATACACTAAAGGTCATAAGTGTGCTGAAAAGAAATTATTTTACATAGATTGTGAAGAAGAAGAAGAAAATTAACAAGAAGAGGATATACACCAGGAACCAGCCCTAGAAGAGGAAGAAATGAATCTTACCATATCATGTAATGCACTGGAAGAAATTACCACTCCTCAAACTCTCAATATAGCAGGACAGATCAAGAAGAAAAAGGTAATAGTGTTGATTGATTTAGGTAGCACCCATAATTTTATTCATTGTAAGGTAGCCAAGGAATTAAATTGTTTCCTATACCCAGCACCAGAATGTCAAGTGATGGTTGCAAATGGAGGAACTATAAATTGCTCTGGGAAATGCCATAATATCAAGCTAACCATGGGGGAACATGTATTGACTAGTCCAATGCTTTCCATTCCTATGGGAGGTGCTGATGTTGTACTAGGAGTACAATGGTTACAATCTTTGGGGACGGTAGCTTTTAATTTTCAAGAACTTTTCTTGAAATTTTTTTCAGAAGGAAAGGAAGTCGAATTACGGGGTATTGAAGGGAATTCGGGAAGGATAATAAGCTCTAATGTCATGACAAAGCTTCTAAAGAAAGAACAACGAGGCGTAATTGCACAATTATGCTCACTAGAAGTTCCGACATCAAAATCATCTATTTCTGCAGAACTCCAACAAGTCTTGGACAATCATTCCAAGGTGTTTGAAACTCCCAAAGGACTCCCACCTATTCGTGATCATGATCATGCTATTCATTTGATTCGAGGAAGTGTTCCTCCAAACATCAGGCCTTATAGATATCCTTATGTCCAAAAGAGCGAAATTGAACGTATGATTGCAGAAATGTTAGAGGCGGGCATAATTCAACCTAGTCAAAGTTCTTTCTCTGCTCCTGTAGTATTGGTACACAAGAAGGATGGATCATGGCGAATGTGTCCGGATTATAGGGAGCTCAATAAGCTCACCATTAAAGACAAATTTCCCATTCCTGTGATTGATGAATTATTGGATGAATTACATGGAGCAATTTATTTTACCAAGTTGATCTTCGTTCAGGATATCATCAAATTAGAATGAAGACTGAAGATATTCCAAAAAAATCATTTCGAACTCATGAGGGTCATTATGAATTTTTGGTCATGCCTTTTGGCCTTACCAATGCACCTTCTACATTTCAAGGGTTGATGAATTCCATTTTCAAACCCTTCCTTAGAAAATTTGTCCTAGTATTTTTTGATGATATACTAATCTATAGCAGGTCTTGGAAGGATCATGTTGAACATGTTGACAGGGTGCTCAAAATATTTCAGGAGAAACAATTATATGCAAAAAAATCCAAATGTTTCTTTGGAGTACAAGAGGTGGAATATTTGGGTCATATTGTATCTCATGAGGGTGTTAAGTAGACCCTAACAAAATTAAAGCCATTAAGGAATGGAAAGTCCCCACAACCATAAAGTAGTTGCAAGGATTTCTCGGGTTAACAAGGTTTTATCGCAATTTTGTTAAGAATTATGGGAGAATAGCAGCACCTCTAACAACATTATTGAAGAAAGATGAATTTTCATGGACTCTTGAAGCAACTAAGGCCTTTGAACGGCTTAAAGAGGAAATGTGCCTAGCACCGGTCTTAGCTATGCCAGACTTCACAAAAACCTTTATTGTGGAATGTGATACCTCAGGAAATGGAATTGGTGCGGTTTTAATGCAGGAAGGAAGACCCATTACTTTTGAAAGTCATCCAATGAAAGGAAAGTATTTACGGAAACCTATTTATGAGAAAGAAATGTTAGCAATACTACATGCACTAAAGAAATGGTGAACTTACCTAATGGGAAGACACTTTAAGGTAAAAATTGATCATGATAGTCTTAAACACTTTTTGGAACAAATACTATCATCAGAAGAGCAGCAAAAATTGGTCACAAAGATGTTGGGTTATGACTTTGAAATAATCTACAAAAAAGGAAAGCTTAATGTGGTTGCAGATGCACTCTCAAGAAAGAATGAAGAGGTGGAAGCATTTCTTTGTGCCATTTCTATTATCCAACCAGATTGGATAACCGAAGCAAGGGATGAATGGAAGAAGGACAAAGATGTATGGACACTCATTCAAAAGTTTCAGCAAGATCCTAGTACATATGATACAATTAGTTGGAAAAATGATTCCTTATTGTACAAAGATCGCTTATATCTTTGTAAGAATTCCCAACTAAAACAAAAGATTCTTCTGGAATTGCACACTTCTCCTTTAGGAGGACACTCAATATTTTTAAAAACTTACCACAGGGTGAAGAAAGAATTTTTTTGGGATGGCCTTAAATCTGTTATTCAAAAGTTTGTGGCGGAATGTTTGGTTTTCCAGCAGAATAAAGTGGAGACAATTAAGACCCTGGGACTTCTACAACCTTTATCCATTCCAAGTCAACGTTGGGAGGAGATTTAAATGGATTTTATCACAAGTTTACCTAAGTCCGAAGGAAAGAATGTCATCATGGTGGTAGTTGATAGACTTACCAAGTATGCACACTTTTGTGCATTATCTCATCCATTTAAAGCAAGTACAGTTGCTACTACATTTGTGGACAAAATTCAAAAGCTACATGGAAGCCCAAGGGTTATTGTGAGCGACAGAGATCCCATTTTTACAGGAAATTTTTGGACGGAGTTATTTTCTTGTTTGGGTACTCAATTAGCTCATAGCTCATCTTATCATCCTCAATCTGATGGTCAAACTGAGATAGTAAATAAATGTTTGGAAGGATATCTTCGTTGTTTTGTATCTGATAAACAAACACAATGGGTCAAGTGGTTACCTCTTGCCGAATGGTGGTATAACACTTCCTTCCATACTGCAGCAAAAATGACCCCATTTATGGCGCTTTATGGATATCATCCACCATCCATCACATCATCTTTAAGGGAAAATTCGAAGGTTCAAGCAGTGGAAGATCACATCGAGCATCAGCAAGAAGTTCTTCAACTCTTAAAGGATAACCTGAATTTGGCACAAAATCGAATGAAACAACAGGCAGATCAACATCGTAGCGAGAGAAGTTTTGATGTAGGAGATTGGGTATTTTTACGGCTACAACCATACAAAAAAATGTCCCTCAAGTAAGCAAAGAAGGATAATAAATTATCGCCAAAGTACTATGGTCCTTACAAGGTGTTGCAAAATATTGGTACTATGGCATACAAATTGGAGCTTCCTGCTTCTTCGTGAGTACATCCAATTTTCCATGTTTCATGCTTAAAGAAGGTTATCGGTGAAAATATTCCAGTTCAAACAATATTACCAGAACTTGATGAGGAAGGAAAAATCATATTGGAACTTGAAGCGGTCACATAAACAAGAACTCAACAACTACGGAATCGATCAATTTCAGAGTATCTCATCAAGTGGAAGAACTTACCCACTGAAGATTCTACATGGGAGGATGAGAATTTTATACAGAAGCACCCAGGGCTACTCAAGTGTTGAGGACAACACTTTTTTGAAGGAGAGGGGCATGTTAGGTCCCTATATTACTAGTATAGTCCCTTATTGTTGTTAGTGTAACCCCCTTATTGTTATTATTGTACCCTTGTAACCCCCATTTTATTATTTTTGTGCCCTTAAATTACTAATGTTAGGTTGGCTAGGATTACATTGTGGCCCACTAGGATTATATTGTGGCCCCATGGACTCCTATATATAGAAGGAGGTTTTGTTCATTTGTATGATCCAAGAATTGTTCATTTATGTAATGTATTGGAGGTTGCCCCCTCGAAGTTTCTTATTTCTAAGGCATTTATATCTCTTTTATTTTATTTTTGGAGCTGGCTATACAACACATATGTCTCCTATCCTTTAGAAAACCTTCACTACTATTTCCATAAAAAAGAACCTCTAAACCCTATTTTTTATGAAAGAAACTGTTTTCAAAATGCCTTCATTTTCTTCATTTTCCTTCATTCCCTTCATAAAGTCCCTTTGATAAGGTGTAGAACCTATTTTTTAACCTTATCTGACCCCCTAAGAACCTTCATTTTGGCCAAAAAACCCATTATTTAACATTAAGGCCTTAAGCCCCTTTCGGCCTTAGCCCTAGCCCCTTTCCTGCATATGATCCACACTGTGACCAAGTGGTAGGCCTCATCGCAATCGGAAAACTCCTTTTTCTCCCAAACTTTCTTCATCAAACGCTCATTCACCAATTAATCAGGAATGTCGATCCTGACAGATCGACGGTCCTCACTCCTTTAGAAATCCTTCCACTTGTCCCTCCATCTCCATTTCCCTGATGTGATAAGTGCTTTTCTCCTAGACCTCAGTCTCCGCATACTTCCACAGAACCATGCCTCAGTGCTCATTTTCGGCCCCCAACCATCGCATCGACAACACACAGGCATAGTCCCATTCCCTTTTCCTTTCCGCCAATGTGAATCCCCGACCTAATCTTGGTTGTTGAATCCACAAGAACCAATGGCTAAGATCGCATTGCATTGCACCTCTTCATGCTCTCGTCCATAGCATTTCACCATTAATGCGACCTCTCGATGAGATCTCCACCGTCCGTTGCGCCCATCTAATGGTCCTTAGAGCAACGCATGACCCAAACACCTCACCCCTCATCTTTCTCCATCAAAACCTAAGGGAAATCCCCACCATTAATCTGTTTAGATCCAATGGCCCAGATTTGATCCGATCTATTAACCTTGCCACTCCACAGTCTACTCCGGTGACAAGATTGTTGACCTTAGCATCGACCCGCCTCCTTTCCACCATGCATCTAACCTCCTTTCGCGCACGACCCGCACCGTTGGATCTGCAGCCTATGATCCAATGGCCAAAACCTCATATCAAGTAACTTTTCATCATTCTCCCTCTCCGTGCTATTTCCACGCGATACCAGCAGTATTTCCAATTCCATGTGTTAGATAATGAATGGAGTCATGCTCTATTCATCTCAAACCACTAACCGCTTAAATGTTGCGCTATAACCACCAGCTGTTTTACAGAACCATTTTTCCTCATTTCCATGCCAATATTCAAATATAAATTGGTTTCTACCCTCCTCCATGGTTTCGATCCATTTTCCACTACATCCAAATTTTTCTTCATTGCTCCTCCACCCTCACAAGCCTCTGAAGCAGTTATACCCCATACGCAGGTTTTATTTAATTGGTTTATCTTATGTTTGTAGGTTTAATGGCGTTAGATCTATAATGCTTTCTCACAGTCATGAAGGTGACACTTCAGTTCAGAGTGATGACTCTATAACCTATCATGGGAAGCCATGTAGGGTGAATTCTAAGATGGATTGATGCATCATGAACATTAAGCATACCTGTAAACCCTCTAGCTCAAGAGAAAACCTAGATACCTGTACAACCAGCAACGCAGAAGATTGAAATTAAAGGTTTAAATCTAAGCATTGAATATTAATAGTTTAATCCACTGTTAAAGGGATAAAAGACGTAGATAAATACCCGAAGATGATCAATGAGGCTTAATGAAGCCTGAAGCACAATCAGAGCCAGATCAGTGAAACAGGGAGGACAAATCAGCCAGGGAAGCCTCTACACGCCAAATCAGAGAGGCTAGTTACTTCCCATCGACCCATACTTCCACCTCTAGTCTTATTTTCATCAACGCAAGGCACAGGTAAGGCATTCAAAGATATTTTTGATAGATGCAACTTAGAAGTAAATTCCATATTTACCAGAGCTCGTTTAAGTCAACAAAACATCTAGAGTGCAAATACAAGAAAAATCCCATTTAATGAAGTATGGAGCATGTCATTCCTTCTCTACCAAGCAACCTAGAGGCCGAGAAGCACTAAATTCTTCATTAAATTGGGCCAACAATCTCTTCAGTTCGTCCACCTCCTCATTTACATATAAGTACTCATTGAAGATTCATTGTAAAGGGTTGGGATTTTATTAACTGTTTGAACTGTTATTGAGCGGATGTAGCTGAGTAGTTTGTAATATAGTAGGCTGGGAAGAGAAGTTTGGACTGTAAAAAGCCACTAGACTCAAATTATGTGACTGGTTTTTCACATCAATCGAAGAAGCAGATTGAAAGGATCCTGGTCTATATTATTGGTGATGTTTTCCTTATTGTAGTTGTCTCCTTTCATGTTTTTTCATACTGTCCATTATTCTCTGATAAAGAATAGTAGGTATAGATTAGGACATATTGTTGGAAGTACCCTAAATCTCACTAATAAGATTTGTCTTTATGTTTTCCTCTGATTGTGTATTTTAAGGATAGTTCTATAGAGTGTAACCAGTCAAGAAACTTTGGTTAGCCCATGTCTTGATGAGTACAACTTGGAATATTGTTCTTAAAAGATATTTTCATTTCATGCTAAGTAAATATTGAGACTATAGAATTCTATGGTTAGCCTTGTCCTCTACTTTCTTCTCCAATAGTTTGTCTTGAAAGTTTCCCTGTGAGTTGGTGTCAAAAGCAGAGAAGGTTAAAAGTCTTTCTCTAATCTTAGGCCTTACTTTGTGTTTAATATTACATGTTTTTCTACTTTCTGAAAGTGGTCATGAGGACTGTTGAATTTTCTTTCCGATAAGTTGAGTTTAGCAGGAGTATTCACTAGGAGGTTGATGGTTAGCCCTACCCTGGTTAATGTCTTAAACAGTTGCTTTGAGAGTTTCCTTTGAAAGTAGGTCAAAAGCAGGATAGGGTAAAAGTCCTTACCTGATTTTAGGCTGCGCTATGGTTTCTTTCCTTCACCCCACTTCTCAATGTTCCATCTCACCATCTATCTAAAGAGATCCTTTGGTATAGATGACTTGCCCTATGGAAACCCTTGGATATTTTTTATGTGAGTAAACCCTTTTATGACTCCATAGCCCAATGTATTGGCACTTGTCTTGACCTATCTTCCCATGCTGAAACATCCTTCTACTTATTTCCTTCTTCACTTCACATGACCTTCTCAATTAATGATCCCCAACGAGACAAACAAACCAAATCCCTGTGCTTCATACCTAGCCTAATACCATAAAATGACCTTAAAGATATATCATTCTTTACATTTATAGAGAGATCCCTCTCTGGATCCAGGAGGGCTAGATCCTAGGATCCCAAAGTGGTTTGATGTTGTCTTGTCTTTTGGTTTTGCAAATCTAGCCAAACACAAGAACGCCAACATAATGGTGACTCTGTTGAGGAACATTCTGAGTCAAATGCTTCTTATGCATCCTTTAGACCTCAGAAGACCCACAAACCTTCCTAGATTGGTATTCAATTGCTGACGGTGGACAAAAACTCATCTCAAAATTTTGAAATCCTCCACCTGGCAACTCCACAACTCCCAAAAGAGAAAATTACTCCATTGGTAGGAGACCCTGAACTGGTTGAAAAGGCACAGTAACCTCTTTTTAAAAACATGAATCTATGTATAGATAGAGAAGAAAAAATAAATGCTTTATTGGAAAAAATGACGAGAATGATGTACATAATTAGTGAAATATTAGATAGGCATGAGGCTGATATAGATATTGATTCTCCAGAACAACCCATGTTTTCTCCTAATCAAACATAAACTCAACCCCTACAAGACCTAGACAATGAGAAAGACAAGTATAGTGATCAAGAATTTATAGAATATGAGGAGGAAGGTTGTCAAGAAATTCTTGATTTCCTGCCTATATCTTGTACTATGTTGTTAACAGAACTTCACGTCCGAATTTCAAAAACTAATAGTGAACAGTGGTTTGAGGGAACAAGTAGCCACTTAGAAAACAAAGAATCTGATGTGGAAGGAGAATTAGCACATATAGGGACTCTCCCTCTATGTTGCAACTCATTTCAGATTACACAAGAAGAGTGGCATCCAAATAATGTAGAAAAAAAAACTCATGAACCTTGTATTCTAGCTGAGCATCATCATAATAATGAGGAGTTGTTTGAAATAGAAAAAGATCAGGAAACAGTAGAAAAACCTCAAATTTTCCCTACAAGAACAAGTGAAGATCCCATAGAAGAGGCTCAAGAAGACATCAAGCCTCAAAAATAGTTAACACCAGAGAAAGAGGACTATTGTTCTTCTGTCCATGCTGAAAAGGAAAGCTCTTTTTTGACAGAAGAAGAAATTGATCAAATATTAAACAAGCAGCCTGCCTCTGAAATATTTTGTAAAACAATCACTCTTTCCCTTTCATCCACTGAGCTTTGTTGTATAGATTTATAAATATCCCTTGTAAATCAGAATAAAGAAATATTTGTTGATAATCCAGTATGTGTGATTGGTAACATTACTTAATTTAATGATTTTCCTAATTTTGATCTATCTGATGATGATGTTCTCCAAACAGAAGTTGATATTGTAGGTCCATCATTCGTATATTTGTGGGAGGAAGATCAGCTCCACCAAATTCAAGAAAGTAATGAGTTGAATCAGGCCATTTACGATACTGATGAGGAATGCTTTAAAAGTGCAGAAGAGGGTGAAGGATCTATGGATCTTTGCTTCACTTCATTTCAACTCATCAGTAACAGTTTTCATGTGATGGAGAATCAACATCCTTTCATCTCAAAGAGTGAAGAGGAAAACAATAAAGAAGTTTTTGAGCAAGTTGAAACCAGGGAGCCTTCTCTTGAAAAAGAGGAAGCAATGGAACATAACCCTGCTCAAGAATACATTGACCTCTTCACAGAGCTGAGCCCATTGAATTAGAAAATACCAGAGCTACAAGAGGACAACACTGCAGTATATGATGATTCCTCTCATTTAGATAATGATGAAGATGAGGAAGACTGTGTTTCTCAAGATAATATTTATCTTGATCCAGTGGAAGAAGAGGAAGTAATCCTGGTTGGAACCTACTTGTGAAATACTCGCAGCCAGGTATTATTTCAAGATCCTTATGCCCATTTCTTGCAGACATATAAAGGAGGATAAAAGTCCATCCAGAGCAGCATGTTGCAGACAACAAGAAACATTTTAAAAACCACTGCTAAAAAACAAAGAGAATGGGAGTAGCCCTGCCTATCTAGCATGCTCAAAGAGATGAGTAGAAACCAGTCATGGGATCATCTGATTGACTGGATGTATTAGAAAAGAGAGTTTGTCAGCTATACATGTAAATATTCCAAGTTATATTAGGGTAGGTAGGAACCTAAATAAAGCTCAGCCTGTGGGCATTTAGTTAGCTATTGGTTTTTACTTTGAAAGAAAATTCAGGAAACAAAAAAAAATATACACCAAAAAATAGAAGGAGAAAGGTTCAAACAAGCTCAAATATCGAACCTATAGAGTTCTAAAAAGAGTGGCTCAAATTAGATCAAAACCTGAGCCAGAGGAAAAGGAAGAGGATTGGTTCTAACATGCTCAAAACTTGAACCATCAAAGAAGAAGAAAACAGCTCTAACAGGATCAAAACTAGAGCTAAAATGAAGAAAGAAAGGTGACTCTAAAAAGCTCAAAATCTGAGTCACAACAAGAAGGAAGAATTTTTTGAATTTCAGATTTCTTAGCCTTCAAAATTTTGGTTTTTGAATTTCTACAAGTTTCATTCCATGTGCAACTTGTCTTTATGCCATGGACCAACAACAAATCAGACAGTCTAATCCTGGTTTGGCTGTGTTTTCAAGTTCTGTTTTAGAATATAGAGAATGAAAATCTGCCAGACAGTTTAATCCTGGTAGATATTAGTTTAGGTAGATAAGCTATGAGTCCAACTATTTAATCTGGTCTCATGGAGAAATAAGGGTAGAATTAGATTATTTTTTGCTTTCAATAAAAACGATGAGGTAAAAGGTTGCAAGTCCAAGTGCACCTAGAAGAAAAAATGTTAGGAATATAGGTTTTGTAGGTAGTTGTTTCAGAAAATTTATTTTGCTAATTTAACAAGTTCTGATCATCTTTCCAGCATCTAATCAAAGAACAGGAAAAATGTTGTCAATATGAAAGATACTGATCTACATTCCAGAGAAAAATTTATGTGGTTCTTGACACCTCCAAGGAGCTTCCATCCCAAGTTGGAGCCGCTGTTAGCCACCCATAATTTTTGGCATAAAAAATAGGTGGCTAAATATGTTTTTGAGCCTTCAAGAGAAACATTTCCTTTGTAAATCTATCATTCCTGAAGTCCCATATGTCTCCTATCCTTCAGAAAACCTTCACTATTATTTCCATAAAAAAGAACCTCTAAACCTTGTTGTTTATGAAAGAATCTATTTTCAAAAGGCCTCCATTTTCTTCATTTTCCTTCATTCCCTTCATAAATTCCCTTTTATAAGGTTTAGAACCTCTTTTTTAACCTTATCGGACCCCCTCAAAGCCTTCATTTTGGCCAAAAAATCCATTCTTTAACATTAAGGCCTTAAGCCCCTTTCGGCCTTAGCCCTAGCCCCTTTTCTACATATGACACGCGCCATGACCAAGCGGTAGGCCTCATCGCAATCGCAAAACTCCTTTTTCTCTTGAACTTTCTTCATCAAATTCTCATTCACTGATTGAATCATGAACGTTGATCGTGACAGATCGACGGTCCTGAATCCTTTGGAAATTATTTCGATTGTCTCTCCATCTCTGTTTCCCCGATGCGATAAGCGCTTTTCCTCCTAGAAATCGGTCTCCGCATACTTCCACAGAACCATGCCTCAGCACTCATTTTTGGCCCCCAACCATCACATCAGAAAGACACATGCATAGTCCCATTCCCTTTTCCTTTCCGTCGATGCAATTCCTTGACCTAATCTTGGCAGTTGAATCCACAAGAACCAATGTCTGAGATCGCATCACATCACGCCTCTTCACCCTCCCGTCCATAGCATTCTGCCATCAATGCGACCTCATGATGAGATCTCCACCGTCCGTTGCACCCATCTGACGGTCCTCAGAGCATCACGCGACCCAAACACCTAACCCCTCATCTTTCTCTATCAAAACCTAAGGGTAATCCCCGCCATTAATACATTTAGATCCAATGGCCCAGATCTGATCCGATCTATTAACTTTTCCACTCCACAGTCCGCTCTATGACAAGATTTCTGACCTCAGAATGGACTTGCCTCCTTTCCACCATGCATATAACCTCCTTTCGCGCATGACCCGCACCATTGGATCTACAGCCTATGATCCAACGGCCCAAACCTCATATCACGTAATTTTTTATCCTTCTCTCTCACCGTGCTATTTACACGTGATACCAGCAGTATCTCCAACGCCATGCGTTAGATAATGAATGGAATCATGCTCCATTCATCCCAAACCACTAACTACTTAAATTTTGCATGCTAACCACCAGCAATTTTACAAAAT
The DNA here is from genome assembly GCA_034641835.2 of Pinus albicaulis. Classification (NCBI taxonomy): domain Eukaryota; kingdom Viridiplantae; phylum Streptophyta; class Pinopsida; order Pinales; family Pinaceae; genus Pinus; species Pinus albicaulis. The sequence goes on from CM076584.1 coordinate 1,385,900,533, forward strand.
CGTTTGTTGACACCTAATCCTATGGGATGGGTGTGCACATTTAATATTGTGTATTATTTAATATTAGGAAATAAGGAAGGCCAAGAGTCATTGGGAGATGAATCCCAATAGCCTCACCTCCATGTATAAATGCATGTTCATTCTTCATTCAATAACACATTCTGATTTGAGGAGTTACCTCCTGGTTTGAAATGGTATCAGAGCCAGTCCCACTATTGGCATTTCTGCCTGTGGTGTAACTCCCTCTCCTTTGCTCAGTCAGTTTTTATTAATAGTTTTTGCTGCTCCTTAGTGCTAGACTGAAATTCTGCAATTTTTTTTTTCTATTTCTGCAAATTCTACAGTCTCTGACTTCTGCAGGTTTAGCTCCTACAATATCTGAGTATTTTGCAGCCCCTGCAATTTCTGCAGTTCCTGCAACTCAACACCTGCAACTGCCATTTCAGTTTTTTTTTTGTAACGCCCTCACTTCTCCCTCACCTACCCAATGCCCCTCACACTTCCCTCACGTTCTATCCATTACCTACTCTCCCTAAACTCTACCTTCCCTCTTCCCCAACGCCTTTCCCATCGACTAGCTTCACTCCCTACCTACGCTGGCTCGACACACGCACTCATTCCACTCGCGCCCCCTCACTTCTATCTCCCCATACTCACTCACAATACACCCTCTCTCTGTGCTCCCTCTTTTGCATTTCACCCCTGCTACAACGCTCTATACATGAATAAACAACTCTCTCTATCCATATGTAATACCATTTACACTCTTCTATATACATTGTGTTGTATGTTTATTGCAAACTCCTACACACTGTTTTACACACCGACTGTAATCATTTAACACGCTGTCATTCCTCATAAAATACCTCCACGCTGTCTTTTGCTCAATACCGCCTCTCTTTTGTATACAATCTGTCATTTAATACTGCTCTCATATGTATATACAGTCCACCCCTACAGCGTTTCATACCTCTAGCATTTCATTTCCGCCCCTCCCTTGACTGCTCAAACGCTGTCATAGAACGCTGTCGAATATCCCATATATAGATCTCCTTTAACAACGCCTCTTGATGGCCTGTCGGCCCTCCAGTGCTAGCTACCATTAAACCACTGCATATGCTTTTCAATACCGCCTCATTACTGCACTGTCTTTCACATATAATACGCTGTCATCATTTATCAAAACCGCTCCTACTGTCATCATTTATCAAATTCCTCCCTTGGCATATGATACAGCGCTATCATAACTCCGACTGGAGCTCCCTCTCCATGCTGCTTTGAAACGCCTTTGTAATACGCCTGCCTATACGTAGTTTCAAATACCATTGCGCTGTCCATATATGTAATACCGCCTCCATATATTATACCACGCAGTCATATTGTATTATGCCCTCCATATTATATCATGTTGTCACACCATATATCCCTGCGCTCCTTAATACTCATTATGCCCTTCCCATCTTTAAATATTTCCCATACGCCCTTCATAATATTCTATACCACCCACACCATTCTTAACAATATCGCCCCCTCCCACTTTCATATTTAATATCACTTCACATTCATAATACCTCCATTCCATTTCACAATACCGCCCTCCCATAACATTCCATATCGACCTCCCATACAAATTTTTTTTTCCAAACAAAAAAAAAAATACATATATTTTTTTGGTGCAGAATTCAGTTTTTTAGCAAGAGCTTTTGTGTCCTTTTAAATTCAGTCTTTTAGCAAAAAGTGTTTCTGTCCTTTTATTTTCAGTATATTTTCCAGCAAAGAGTATTTTTGTTTTCTCTCCTTCAAAAGAGATTCTCCAGCAAAGTTTTTTTCTCTCCTCCTTCAAAAGAAGATGACAGTCCCTTCATCTTCTAAAGAGGCTGCCTACCTGGCACAGAGAGAAAAGAGACATGCTTCAGATTCATCCAGAGGAAGAGATGGCAGAAGACGAAGAAGAAACTTCAGAGAAAATGGGGGCAGACAATCTAAAGCTCAGCACCAAAGAAATCAAGACAAAGGTAAAACTAATGACAAAGACAAAGGTAAACCAGCTGAATCAGCTCATTCTTTTCTAGCACATTGTAACAATGGAGTAACTAAAAACCTATTTGATGTTTCATTTACTTCATGGAGAGATTATTGGTTGCTAGATTCAGGAGAAACATGTCACATGACATTTATAAAAGATTTTTTTGAAGAATTCACTGAAAAAGTTGATGGAGCAGTATATTTCACAGATAAATCCAAAATCAAGCCATCAGGGCTTGGAACAGTCAGGCTTAAGTTGCCTGGTCTTCCAGATCATATCCTACATGAGGTTCTATACCTCCCTGAGTTGAAGAGAAACTTGCTGTCCCTGGTCGAAATCCGACAGCAAGGACACTCCATTCACTTGTTTGATGGCAAGGCAGAGGTCAGAAAAGCATCAGATCACTCACTTGTCATGGAGGGAATAGAAGAAGGGAGACTCTTGAAGCTGAAAGGTTCATCTGCTCATGCTCAAAACTTTGCATTAAGTTCACATCATGATGAAGGTACATTCCCATCAAGTCTTTTATGGCATGCTAGATTTGGACACTTAAACTATGACAGCCTTCATTTGTTGAAGAAAAATGGTGTTAATGGACTGCCTACAATTCCTAGAAAACCTAAGGAATGTGATGCTTGTATTCTAGGAAAGCATAACAAACATCCATTTCATGATTCACACTCCAGAGCACATAGAAAACTTGAGCTTGTTCATTCAGATTTATGTGGCCCTATGCCTATTGCTTCTGCAAATGGAAACAAATACATGATGACATTTATTGATGACTACACCAGAATGTGTTGGATTTACTTACTGAAGAATAAGTCCGATGCTTTTCAAACTTTCAAGAATTTTCATGCATGGATTGAAAATGATGCACAAACACATATTGGCTCTCTACGTACTGATAATGGAAAAGAATACACTTCAAACTAATTTGAAAATTATCTTTGTCAACATGGAATCAAACATCAAACAACTGTGCCATATAATCCCCAACAGAACGGTGTAGCTGAAAGAATGAACAGAACTATCTTAAATATGGTTCGCTCCATGTTATTTTTCAAGAATGTAAAATTGATGTTTTGGGCCGATGCAGTTCTATGTGCTGTTTACATAAAGAATAGGTGTCCTTCAAGTTCAATTAGAAACAAAACTCCTTTTGAAATGTGGCATGGCCACATTCCTTCGGTAAAGCATTTCATGGTCTTTGGGTCCACTTGTTATGCCTTGATACCCAAGGGTCAAAGGAACAAACTTGGTGATAGAAGTTGCAAATGTATCTTCTTGGGGTACTCCAATACCTCCAAAGGATATCGTCTCTATGATGAAGCAAATAAGAAATTTATAATAGCAAGAGATGTCATATTTCTTGAATCTTCCAAGAGTGACAAGGTTGTTGAGCGGCAACTTGATCGCCTGGATAGATTCACACATGCAAAGTCCTTCCAAGAATTTGATAATGTGATTCCACATCTTGAAGGGGGGATTCCGATATTGAATCAAACTGTGGAATCATGTCCTGAAGCACTCTCTCCCCCACATGAAGAAACAACCATGGATGACACATTGGATGATGTGATTGACAGAATTGGGAGATTGAATCTTGAATCAATCCTAACTCAGTCAAATGACCAGCCAGGGCCATCTCATAAAGGTCCTCCCAAATGGCTGACAAAGACACTGGAGAATGTTCATCCTATTGAGGTTGGAAAAATAGGAACAAGAAGTTTCACTCAACAAATCGAAGGTGATGTAGATAATTCTGATTCCCCTGTTGATATGGATATTGCTTATAACTGTGAATTGAGTTTGTCTACAGATCATGAACCAACTTCCTTCAAAGAAGCCGCTTCTCATGATGAATGGAAAGAAGCAATGCAGAAGGAGTATGATTCCTTGATAAAGAATGGCACTTGGAAGCTGGTTGATCCACCTTTGGGAATGAAACCAATTGGCTGTAAGTGGGTCTACAAGAACAAGTACAAAGCAGATGGCTCACTTGACAAGCACAAGGCTAGGCTTGTGGAAAAAGGTTTTGCACAAAAAGAAGGAATCGATTATGAAGAAACTTTTGCTCCCACAACAAAATGGACCACCATCTGGACTCTCTTTGCCTTAGCAGCTCAGAATGGATGGAAAGTCCATCAGATGGATGTAAAAACAACCTTCTTGAATGGAGATCTAAAGGAGAAAGTTTATATGTCCCAGCCAGAAGGATTTGTGGTAAAGGGTCAAGAAAACAAAGTTTGCAAACTTATAAAATCATTGTATGGCCTCAAGCAAGCACCACGAGCCTGGTATGATAAATTGACCGAGCATCTTTTGAAACTTGACTTCAAACATTTTGATCTTGATGATGCAACTTTGTTTGTTAAGAAAGTTGGAAAAACAGTTGTATATCTTGTGGTATATGTAGATGATCTTTTGATAACAGGAAACAATGAGAGCTATATTGTATCCATGAAGAAAGAGTTGAAGAAAGGTTTTGAAATGACTGATTTGGGTCATGTTCATTACTATTTGGGTATTGAAGTAATTCAACATCCTAAATTCATATTTATTTCTCAAAAGAAGTACATTGGAGATCTCTTGAACAAATTTGGCATGGATGAATGTAAACCCTTAAGCACTCCAATGGAACAAAACTTGAAGCTCACATCTATTGAAGGGAAGGAATTTGAGGATGCAACTAAGTATAGACAGCTTGTAGGAAGTCTTATCTACCTAACCACCACCAGACCTGACATTTCATTTGCTGTTGGAATCCTCTCAAGGTTCATGCAAAAACCTTGTGAAGGACATTGGTCTGCTGCGAAAAGAGTGTTAAGGTACTTGAAGGGGACTCAAGACTTTGGACTCAAATATACATAGGTAGGCAACTTCAGCTTGATCGGATATTCTGATTCAGACTTTGATGGCGACAAAGAAACAGAGGTGTCTACTATAGGTTACACCATGAGTCTTAGATCAAGCGCTGTCTCATGGAGATCATGCAAACAGTCAGTTCCAGCAGATTCCACGACCGAGGCAAAATATGTGGCAGCAGCTGAAGCAACAAAGGAAATTGTGTGGCTCTGGAAGATCCTGGAAGATTTTCAGATGAAACAAATGTATTCCACTCCACTCATGATCGACAACACTTCTACAATAAATTTTGCCAAGAATCCAAAGTTCCATGATCGAACAAAGCACATCAATACAAAGTACCATCTAATTCGACATCATGTTCAGGCCAAAACCATCCATCTACATCATTGTTCCACAAATGAGCAAACTGCTGACATCTTCACCAAAGCACTTGGAAGAGAAAAGTTTGAAAAGTTTAGATCGATGCTTGGACTCACCAACATCCCTTCGGATTAAAGGGGGGAATGTTGACACCTAATCCTATGGGATGGGTGTGCACATTTAATATTGTATATTATTTAATATTGGGAAATAAGGAAGGCCAAGAGTCATTGGGAGATGAATCCCAATAGCCTCACCTCCATGTATAAATGCATGTTCATTCTTCATTCAATAACACATTCTGATTTGAGGAGATACCTCCTGGTTTGACACCGTTTTTCCTCGTTTCCACGCCAATATTCAAATATAAACTAGTTTCTACCCTCTACCATGGTTTCGATCCCTTTTCTGCTGCATCCATATTTTTCCTCACTGCTCCTCCACCCTCACAAGCCTCTGAATTAGTTGTACCCCGTACGCAGGTTTTATTTAATTGGTTTATCTTATGTTTGCAGGTTTAATAGCATTAGATCTATAATGATTTCCCACAGTCATGAAGGTGACACTTCAGTTTAGAGTGACGAATCTGTAACCTATCACGGGAAGCCTTGCAGGGTGAATTCTAAGATGGATTAATGCATCATGAACATCAATCGTACCTATAAACCCTCCAGCTTAGAAGAAACCCCAGATACCTGTACAACCAGCAGCGTAGAAGATCTGAGTTCAAGGATTAAAGCCAAGGACTGAATATTAATAGTTTAATCCACTGTTAAAGAGATAAAAGACGCAGGCAAAGACCCGAAGATGATCAATGAGGCTTAATGAAGCCTGAAGCATAATCAAAGCCAGATCAGTGAAACAGGGAGGAAAAATCAGCAAGGGAAGCCTCTACATGCCAAATCAGAGAGGCTAGCTACTTCCCATCGATCCATACTACCACCTACAGTCCTATTTCATCGACGCAAGGCAAAATTAAGGAATTCAGAGATATTTTTTATAGATGTAGCTTAGAAGTAAATTCCCTATCTACCAGAGCTCATTTGACTCAATAAAATAGCTAGAGTTCAGATACAAGAAAAAGCCCATTTAATGAAGTATGGAGCATGTCTTTCCTTCTCCATCAAGCCTGCTAGAGGCCGAGAAGCACTAAATTCTTCATTAAATTAGGCAAACAATATCTTCAGTTACTCCACCTCCTCATTTACCTATAAGTACTCATTGAAGATTCATTGTAAAGGGTTGGGATTTTATTGACTGTTTGAAATATTATTGAGGGGAAGTAGCTGAGTAGTTTTTAATATAGTAGGCTGGGAAGAGAATTTTGGATTGTAAAAAGCCACTGGACTCAAAGTATGTGACTAGCTTTTCACATCAATTGAACAAGAAGATTCACAGGATCCTGGTCTATATTATTGGTGATGTTTTCCTTATTGTAATTGTCTCCTTTCATGTTTTTTCATATTGTCCATTATTCTCTGATAAATAATAGCAAGTATAGATTAGGACATACTGTTGGAAGTACCCTAAATCTCACTGATAAGCTTTATCTTTATGGTTTCCTCTGGTTGTGTATTTTAAGGATAATTCTATAGAGTATAAACAGTCAAGAAACATTGGTGAGCCCATGTCTTGCTGAGTACAACTTGAAATATTGTTCTTAAAATATATTTTCATTTCATGCTAAGTAAAGATTGAAACTAGAGAAGTCTATGGTTATCCCTGTCCTCTAGTTTCTTCTCCAACAGTTTGTCTTGAAAGTTTCCCTGTGAGTTGGTGTCAAAATCAGAGAAGGTTAAAAGTATTTCTCTGATATTAGACCTTACTCTATGTTTAATCTTACCTATTTTTCCACTTTCTGAAAGTGGTCATGAGGACTGCTGAATTTTCTGTTAGATAAGCTGACTTTAGTAGGAGTATTGACTAGGAGGTTGATGGTTAGCCCTGCCCTAGTAAATGTCTTAAAGAGTTGCTTTGAGAGTTTCCTTTGAAAGTAGGTCAAAAGTAGGATAGGTTAAAAGTCATAACCTGATCTTAGATTGCGCTTTGGTTTCTTTCTTTCACCCCACTTCTCAATGTTCCATCTCACCATCTATCTAAAGAGATCCTTTGGTATATATGACTTTCCCTATGGAAATGATTGGATATTTGTTATGCGAGTAAACCCTTTTACGACTTCATAGCCCAATGGATTGGAACTTCTCTTGACCTATCTTCCCATGGTAAAAAATCCTTCTACTTATTTCCTTCTTCACGTCACATAACTTTCTAAGTTAATGATCACCAACCAAACAAACAAACCAAACCACTGTGCTTAATACCTAGCCTAATACCATAAACTGACCTTAAAGATATATCATTATTTACATTTATAGAGAGATCCCTCTCTAGATCTAGGAGGGCTAGATCCTAGGATCCCAAAGTGGTTTGATGTTGTCTCGTATTTTGGTTTTGCCAATCTGGCCAAAACACTGCAACCCCAACAGTGGGAAATCTGGAATGGCTATAGGAAATGTGGTTTTATGAGCTATCTTCAGGAACTTACATAATTGTTTTGAATCAAAGTAAATTTTCACATGATTTATAAATTAGTTGGAGTGGTAATTCAATAAATATACAACTGGATCAAAGAATGCTTCAAGTTTAAGTCAAAATGGCACTTACTATATTAATTTAACATACCTTAACCTTATAGCACCCTTTTATCCAAAACTAAACAATATAGTCAAACTAACAATAATTAGTGGTGGAAGGAGTTCAAAAATAGGGGAGGTAAGGCCTGAGAAAGGTGTCAAAAAATAAGCAAAATTGAGACTGAACAGGTTGAACAATGAATAGTAGTGAATGGTATGTACGTGTAAGAGTGGAAAATTATGAAAATGAAGGAACCTACATACACATTTATAATATTTAAATTAGTAAACTAAAATAATATAATGACATAAATTTAAAAAAAAATAATATTTGGCACATAATACTTTGAATGGGGAACATATGACAACCCTATGGTGGTATCGCTCCTAGTTTTGTTTCACCTTAATATATAAAAGCATTAAATGAATAATACTATTATAATCAAACTAAAAATATATATATTATGTAGTAAAATCGTATGAAAATATCTAAAGGGAGGGATATATTCCAATAACCATACTTTTCAACATCCTACAAAAAATCAGTAAGAAATGTCGACTATAGTATGAGTGGAAGAAAAAGTCACCGACGAGTTTTTGGGGGTTGAGGGAGACTTTATATGAAAGCGTAGAAAAAAAAAACATATAATTAGTTATATAAGAAAACATACACAATACATTATACAAATATGAATTAAATAATGTAAATTTGTTCAAGGTAATACCCTCCATAAAATTCTTCTCTCTACTACCGTCCATCATCCCATAGAATGTATGCTTGCAACTAGTACATCTATGAGGCCCAAGTGATCTTCTATGTGGAATTTTCTAGTACAAAATTGTGTTACAGTGTTGTATGGTCCAACATGTCGCATAGAATTAATTATTAGTGTCTCTTGACACAATAATGCTACCAGGATTCCATGTTGTACTAGGGTGTGAGTTAATGTGGCTATTGTAGTGTAATATTCCCAATTAGCCATGAGCTAGTTGGAATAAGAGGACAGTGGAGGTCCATAATTCTCCTTAATAATGAATAAATCAATTCAAATTTGAAAATTATACATCTTGGAAGCTTAGTTGAGCACCCTTAGGTGTGAAAAGGGGCTAGAACACCTTGACTAGGTCAACTTTGACCAAATCAACAATGTTGTCATGGAGGAATGGACATCAATGAAAGACAATGCATTTTTCGATGGAGATTATTTGCATGGAAGTAGTGCCATTATTAGATGGGGATTAAGGTTTGGAATCTCATATAATATAAAATGAAGAGGATTTCATCCAAATTCATTATGTTTTGTATATTGAATTTCTGAATATATGGTTTGTTTAGACATATAACTTTCTCTTGCTATTTTGCTGAGATTGTGTGTTGTTTATCACTGGGTGTTCCTGATTGGGAATCCCACCTCTTTAATTGAGAAGCTATTGGAGGAGTCTTGTACTAAATTTTCCACTTTTAGGCGTAAGGCCAAGCTCCATCTTTAATTTACAATGTAGATCCTCTTGAGGGTTGAGTTGTTTTGCAGGTCGTAACAGTGGAGACCATCGTTGGGTCATTTCATTTCTTATTTTCAGTGGAGAAGGCTTTATTTCCATTGTGAGGACAATAAGGAAGGCCCTTGTGCATAATTTTAGACCTTGGCATTAGGCCATACATCTATTTTCCCCTACAATGCAGTTTCTTTCCAGATCTGCATTATTTTGAGGGAGGAGTTGCAGGGTGGTTTTGGCACACCATTTGGAGAGAAGGTTTTCTAGTGAAGGGGATCTTCCTTTTATCTAGGAGATCTATTGGAGGAGGCTAAATTATTTATTATATCATATCATCCACACTTTCAAGATCTACATATTGTATTGAATCTTCAGCCCTAGGGCTTAGATTCCAATCTTGTACATGGCATATTTTTTAAACCCTTACAGGGTTCTTCATTCGAGGTTGTAGAGTGCTCATATCTGAAATAGATTTATATTTTGTGGCATATATCAGCCCATGTTATGTTGTATCTTAATTTTATGTAGCAGTGCCTTTTAAACAACATTGTAGCAGTCTTCCGACATCATGATATATAGTAGCAACACCTATTTTGAGGGATTTTGTCCATTGGAGGCTTGTTCTTTCTTATTGTACATCTTAAGGCCCATTTTTTATGAATATTTTTCTGCTGATATAATGAATATAAGGTCTCCATATTGGCCTCTTTCTTTCATGTAATTTTTACACCGTTATTTCCATGGTTTTGCACTATATTCCTCCTTTTCCCATTTGGGAATATTATACTGGTATCAGAGCATAATATTGGGACAGCCTATGCATATTTAAAAGCCAATATGTCATCTAAATAAGGAGATCCTCTTACTGATAGAGAGAAGGGGTATTAAAGAAGAAGACACTAGAAGTTGGATTATACAAATGACAAAGAAGACAAGGGTAAAACCCCTTTATCTAGAGAAGAATATGAAGAGAAAGAGTTTCCTAATATTCTGCTCAAAGCTATGAAAGACATTGATAGAGAAATAAAGGATATGAGGATGGATAGATACAAGGAGTCCCCTAAAGGATTTTAACATGGTGAAGGCTATGGCATTTCTCATCACTGGACTGATCAACCAGTGTAGCAGCAACAAGTTTCCAAATGCTCTACAGTGCCTACATTATTGGCAGTGGGAAATGAAGGGTTTCAAGAACAAGAATCACTTGAAGAATATTCCATGGAGTATGAGTCTCAAACTTAGAGATTCAAGGACTGCTTGAGTTTTCAAGAATTTTTTCAAATCAAGGACAATACGAGACCCAGTCATCACAATAGAAGTGGTGGATTCATTCAAAATCATGATTTACACCGCACTATGGGCAGATTTTTCTTACCCAACTTTGATGGGTCATCTAAATTCACTTCCAAATAATGGGTAGAGAAGCTTGAAATACACTTTTAGTTGAAAAAAGGTCCAGAAATGGAGGCCATTAAGATAACAACGATGCACCTTGAGGGTGGAGCACATGATTAGTGGTTCCATGGCTTCTCTACATTGGGTCATGCCAATGTGACTACATATTCAAAGTTGACAAGGAGGCTAGTGGAGAGGTTTTATAGAAGAGATCCCGAAGCACCATATATGGGGCTTGCAAATATTAAACAATTAGGTAATCCAAAAACTTACATTTCTTAATTTATGAGACTTCCTGTTATGGTTCCTGATTTATCTGCAGTAAGAAGAGTATATATGTTCATTGATGGATTAGATGAACGTATTCATGGGTTGGTTAAGTCTACCAAATGCACTACCCTTCAAGATGCCATTGAAAGGGCTAGAGATCTTCAAGATGCCTTGCCAAAAGGAAAGGAAACATTTCAGCATAAGCCCTCTTTTCCATCGAAGGGAAAATATGAGAAGGCTCCTCTTTCAAAGGAGATTTAGAATAAAAAACCTCTTTATGATGATGTTCGAAGAGATTTGAGGAGGAGGAATATTTGCTTCAAATGCCAAGAATATTGGGCACCTAGACATATATGTGTAGCAGGAAAGGAACACTACATAGTGGTCTTCTTAGATGATGAGGAGGAGGAAGAAGAAGAAAAAGGTAGGGGTTACAACACTGGAATAGCAGGAGATGATCCACCACCACCAGGGGGTGACGATGGAGCAATTTCTCCGATTCGAGGGACTCTTGCATCATTAAGAGTGGTACCCAGCTATCATAAAACTTCCACACAAGAAATAGAGTTGAATTTTCATAGTGGAAGCAGGGACATTATTATCCCTTATATTATGCATATGATATTGGTCCATGAGACATCACTCTCTTGTCGTAAACCACCTGGGAGAAAACCTGATCCAGATTTGGTGATAGATGTGTCACATCATGATGCACCATTCATAGATTTAGGAGGAATGGGAGAATTAGAAAACCATGATACAATGTCGAGAGTCTTCGGTAGACTCAAAGAGGAGGGAAAAATTATCCCACTATCATCATTACCCACTCTCACATCACATACTGTGCTTAGAGGAAATGATGCAAGATTGGAGGATGACACAATCATGGGGCAAGGAGACCATTCCTTGGCTATGAAGACTTAGAAGATATTGTCATTTGAAGAGGAATATTCCATACATGGTAGAATATGGTGGCCACACATGGATTCTTTGGCTCAAATCAGGAAGTTTTGGATGGATGATAGCTTCCCATGGGAGACTAACCTCCAAAATATTCAACCTTTACTTGAGCATGAGCACATGCAAGAAGAGAAGCAAGGAGGGGATAGAAACATCCCAATGAGTACCTTTTTAATGGTATATTTCAAGGAGAAGGGAAGCCATATGAAAAATGTTATTTGTGAAAGATCATCAGCGCTTTCACTATGGAAGATTGATCCATATTGGAAATCCCAACTGTTGGTGGAATATTCCAAGGGCATTTTCACATGCATGATACTTTATGAAAAGCTACATGAATAGGGCTATTTTTTCCAAGAAGAAGTCATCAAATATCATGGTAGGATATTCTTAACTACAACCTCCAATCTCAAGGAGAAGTTGCTACAAAGAGCATATTAGGAATTCATTTTCAGCCATACTTATTCCATGAAGGCCTATAACACTATCATAGAGAGCTACACTTGGGAAGGCTTTGAAGAGGAAATATATCAGCATTTTAAGAGATGAATGAACCAAGTGGAGTTGGAAGAGAGAGATAAATCGATGGAGCAGTTATCACAGCCACCTCTTTCTACTTTTGGAATGAGAAGGGATCTATCTATGGACCACTCCATTTGTATGAGCAGAAATTTTGGTGAGGAACATGCTTATGTACATAATGTTTTATTTGATGAATATTTGCATTCCTTTACCATGTATATGTAGGTCATATTTCCAATGAGGAGCATTATTCCATAGAAACTTCATGGCCAAATTTGGGCCATAAACATTTTTAAACATGAGCACTCCCTTGGAGGACATATGGAGATGTTGTATCATTGTTGGTGCACTCCAAAGACATCGAACATATCTCACATTTTCATCCATTGTGAGAAGAATTGGGAAGAAATTAAGTGGTGGGGAAACCATCGTTATCGAATGTAGTTAGGTGATATAATATACTGGTTCCATATGTGGAACTATGCCCCACTTCCAATTTTAGAAATTTATGTTTGTATGTGCCTAGTTTTGATCCCATACATTAATGATGTTCTTATTATTTTTATGGGAATTATTGGAGGGAGGATGGGAGGAATGTATGTGCCCTATGGGAGAGATATCATCCATGTTCATTATTTTACCTATTTCAGGGAGAACATTGGGCAAACCATGTTTGTTTCATTGGAACTTTTGTCTCCTTTTGGGATGAATTATTTGCATCTCATAAAAACTTTGGAGGAGGATTTCATGGAGGGATGGATTTGGATAAAATTATATTATGAGGGAAGCTTATCACATGATATTGTCACCAATTATGGAGGATAAGAGTTGCAGCACTCACCTCGTCAGTTTCTTGAGGACAAGCAACATTTGGGAAAGGAGGACTGTAATATTCCCAATTAGCCATGAGCTAGTTGGAATATTAATTTTTGTTTTTCTTCTTTTTTTTATAAATAAGAGGAAAATAGAGGTCCATAAGTCTCCTTAATAATGAATAAATCAATGCCAATGTGAAAAGGATACATCTTGGCAGCTTAATTGAGCACCCTTAGGTGTGAAACGGGGCTAGAACACCTTGACTGGGTCAACTTTTACCAAATCAACAACGTTGTCACGGACAAGTGGCCATCAATGAAAGACAACGCAGTTTTAGATGGAGATGATTTGCATGGAAGTAGTGAAATTATTGGATAGGGCCTAGGGTTTGGAAGCTCATATCTTATTAAAGGAAGAGGATGGAAGCGATATTCGTTATGTTTTGTATATGAAATTTCTGAATATATGGTCTATTTAGACATATAAATTTCTCTTGCTATTTAGCTAAGATTGTGTGTTGATTAGCACTAGGTGTTGCTAATCAAGAATCCCACCTCTTCCATTTATAAGCTCTTGGATCAGTCTTATACTACATTTTCCAATTTCAGGCTTAATTCCAAGATTCATCTTTCATTTACAGCGTAGATCCTGTTGAGGGTTGAGTTCTTTTGCAGGTTGCAGCAATGGAGACCATACTTGGGTTATTTCATTGCTTATTTTTCAGTGGATAAGGCTTAATTTCCATTGAGAGGACAATAAGGAAGGCCCTTGTGCATAATTTTAGATATTGGCATCAGGCCATACATTTATTTTCCCCTACAACGCAGTTTCTTTCCAAATCTGCATTATTTTGAGCGAGGAGTTGCAGGGTGGTTTTGGCACACCATTTGGAGAGAAGGTTTTCTAGTGAAGGGGATCTTCATTTCATCTAGGAGATATATTTGAGGAGGCTACATTATTTCTATAACAGTGCCTTTTAAATAGTGTTGTAGAAATCGTTTGGCATTTTGATATATAGTAGAAGCACCCATTTTGAGGGATTTTGTACATTGGAGGCTTGTTGTTTCTTATTGTACATCTTATGGCCCATTTCTTATGCATATTTTGTTGCTGATAAAATGAATAGAAGGTCTGCATATTGGCCTCTTACTTTCATGTAATTTTTACATTTTTATTTCCATGGTTTTGCACCATATTCCTTCTTTTCCCATTTGGGAATATTACATGTAGTTTGGGTTTCTATAATGCTATATAATAATAGTAAGGGATTATGAGTACGGGTGTCACGAATTTGCTTATGTTGATAGGGACCTAGTGTTTGATTTCACCTAACTTTTTATCTATCTTGGAAAAACCCACAATCCAACTTGTGGAGTTATCCCAAGTCAAAGTAGTTGAAAAAAAGTCCTAGTTGATACTCCACTCACTACATTCTTGAGAAATATAGAGGTACCTCACTATTATTACGTGTAAGTTTATTAAATACCATAAAACACCCATCCATCCAACTCTCTCTAAGTGATTGGTAGGTCCAACATTCCATACAAATTCATTTTCTTTTTAATGATAATGGTTGCTTCTTGGGTCAATAAACAAATACAATGGAATTTGTTTATTAATGTTGAGGTATTTGATTTGGTATTTATTTGGGTAGTTTCTATAACATTTATACATTCTAACCCTATAATAAGTAACATTGTTTAACAAACCTTGGGAATCTAATATGGATGATATAATTGAGTTTAATGAACTTTAAAGAAACGATTGTGATAAATCTCTCCTGTTTCGGAGATCATATATTAGTGACACCAATATAACCTAGGATGCATCAATTTCATCATTTTTACTTAATGGTTCTTGTTTCATGATCGGTTATTCTAAATTTTAATTTGGTGATTGTGAGTTGGTTCTAATTAGACTACATGCTATCTAATAGCCTTGAAATTTAATATAGTGATTTTTTTATGGTATTATTTTGGTATTATATAAAGTTTTAAATGAATCAAAGAAAAAAGAAAATAAAAGCAACAAAATTCATACCTGCAATGCAAAGACAATGCATGGTGTTGATTTGGCACTCAAGGTTGTTAGAGAGTAAACAAATTTTCTTTATATCTCCCAAAATCACATCATGGGGTCCCAAATATTAAAAAATGGAGTCACAAATTCATAATTTAGAAATATTACAAGGAACACATGCATTAATCTAAGCAATGATAAGTTGGAAAAATGGTTGGCATCTCGATTCATATCTTGGGCCTTGGAAATCATAGATCCTAAGGAATCTTCTTGTGTTCATGGGAATGAGCATGCACTCTTGATGGCCCCATTGCTTCTTTTCGAATTGTAATTTTCTTGTAAGAACCCATAGATATTAATTAAAAAATATTTCAATGGTTAAATATAAGTAAAATACATCAATTTTGACATTTTTATTAAAGTTTAAATTTCTATTAATATATGAAAACCTTGCAATACCTGAGAAATTTTAGTCTAGATTTCTCCTAAATAAACTATATCAGATGTAAAATTTATGCTTGGATATTATCCATATTGAGTTACTTTGGAATTGAAAACTAAGATAGGGTGATTGAGGCCTTAAAAATGTGTCAAACCATAGTCTAATTTTAGAAATTGATGACAATAAACAAATAGAAAATGATCATCTAAATTTATTAGATTTTGTAGCTTCAACTGCGATAAGTTCCCTCATATTACGAGGAAAGTGGCCAAAGTGAGTGGATATTCTAAGGTGAGCTTCCACATGGTTGATTCTTCTAACTAGGAACTACAGAGTAATTTTAATATCACCCAATACCAGGAGAATCATTTATTTTTCCTCATTTCTATCTACAATCACTTTTCCAATAACTAGCTCAAGGTGTATCCAATATTCATTGTATACATATGCTCCTTATACCTACCATTAGTATGGGCTACAATAGGTTCCCATTATCATAAATATTTTAGAAATTTAGTACCCCAATGAAAATGACAGGCTCTATCAATTTATTATTCTACTTCCTCATTTTTTACCTAAATAGGAAGTGAAGTGTGCTCTTGATAGCAATGGGTGGAGTTAGTACCTTAAGACTAGGTGTGTGAGCCTCCTATGTTTGATGAGTAGCCATTTTTCCAAAAACCCACAACTTCTAACAAGGCATTTTTTTCAATAGAGAGAAGGTAATAAATATTATATGAGTTTGGAGAACAAAGGGTTGAGGGAAACAACATTGGAGGGATGAGTGATCAAGAGAAGAAGATGAAATTGAGTGAAGGTAGGTAAAGGATCCCTTTATATGAGAAACGACTAAATATTGAGCGTTTTACATAATTCTAACCAAGAAAATAGAAATTAAATTGAGAGCCTACCAAAATTAAATAATGGAATGGAGAACATAAGAAGAAAATTATAAAAGAGGTGAAACTTTTAGATTGGGACAACCAAAGAGAAATCAAATCAAATAGAGCCTCCATACTAATCCAAACAATAATTCAATGAAAAATAGTTTATCTAACATATTAAATAGACTATGGGAGAAAATAACATCTAAAATTCGTTGTTTTGAGAGAGATACTACAACTTAAAGAATTAAGATATGATTGAGTTAGCGGTATTTTATACTATGAGATTGTTTGTCTTGTGTAACTTGAGACCATGAAACTGAATTTCTAATATTAAAAATTTGAGATGGAATTCCTTATTTCCCTATGAAACAAGGATAGGTTGATTTAATGGTCAGTAATACTCAATATTAAGATCCATGGATTATTTTGACATGTAGCTAAAACAAACATTTAACTAGTACCTTGAAATGATATTGTTGCATGTGATCTCGAACACCTATTGATTGTTAGGGTGGTGGGTGATAAATAATACCATTGGGGTGTGATGTCATGTGTCGACCATTAATGAATGTTGGTGGTATTATCCCACCCCCTTGCCACCCACGTAACCTATTAGTCCTGTAGAAAACACCCAACCTTGGGAAATTCAATGTACACCTTAATTCTACATCATATTTATAGAAAGATATAAAGTAATTTATAGTGAAAAATATCTAATTTACTATATAATTGCCCCATATTTTTCATTGTTAGGGATATGTGAAATTCCTCTGCCACTACTTAATATGGAGTTGACATGTGAAATCTAAGATAATATAGATTTTACACCCGAATGTGAAGAATATGTGTAATTCATCTCATGCTAAACATAGAGTTGAAATTTAATATTTAATAACCGAATATTAATTAAAAAAAAGTGTTATATGTTACCATCTATAAATTCTGTTATACCTCATGATGGCTAAATAGGTTCATTAGCCTTTCAAGAAAAAAAATTTGTAAAAATTTGTGAGTTCTTGAAAGCCCATTATGTTCATTATCTTCAAAAGAATCATTCCACTGAAATATTCACTCAAAAGCCTCCAAGATTATCTTGTTGATATAAAAGAAACTATTTCAAAGCCATTTCCCATCATTTCATAAGCCCCATTCCACCTATTTTTCACTCATTTTACTTATCCTAACTCATCATCTCATTCCTCCAGAAATCCCCTTTTTCCTTAATTTACCCTCATTTTCATATAAAAACCCTTTTAAACCTTATAAAATTCCTTATGTGGTTTAAAATCTCCCTTTTTTTCCTATCAGAACCTTTAAAAAGTCTAAAAACCCACCTTTTTAGAGCTTTTCGGCCCTTTTTATAAAAAATAGGCCTTAAGCCCTTGAGGGCTTAAATCCTCCACTCCTTTCTCATGTGACCTAATGCTCATAATCATGCGCTAAGAACTTAACAATTTTTACTCTAGCCCCTTCCTTTATTTTTCATTTCTCCGCGCTATGTATTATCCTGGATCGATCTCCACCTTAGATCTCATTGATATGATGGTCATCGCGCGATCGCGCTTGTTGTGGATCATCTGCATATCCTTTTCTATTTTATTTTGAAAATTAAAAAAAAAAAGAAAAAAAAATCTAAAATTCAGAAAAAGTATATGCTATAGTATAATGTTTTTTATACTGTAACATAAAAAATAAATGTTTCTAAAAGCTCGATGCAAATTAAGTTTATTGTTAAACTTTATTTGGATGTATATTATAGTTTCATGTTTAAACGTCAAGCAAGTCTCTGAGCGGAAGTAGCAAGTATTGAAGATTATAACCGAATGATAAAGTGCGGAGGCGCAAAGAGCTCGTGAGTTATTGAATCAAGTGCCCCCGCAGTTGACCTATTTGACCGCGAGGTAAAAAACGACCAATGGTGTAGATTCATTATAGGGGGACTAGCCAAAGTTTTTCGTCGTACTCCAGGAGCCTCCGCAATGACGTCATGAGGCAAAGTGGAAGAGAGATCCATGGCCAAGCGATTTTCACTACCTGGTTCGACTAGCCACATTTCCCTCATGGAAAATGAGAGAGCATCCAAGATACCGTGAAGGAAACATTTTGTCATGGAAATTTTATGAAGCTTCTGGCAAAAAGCAAGATGGATAAAAGGCGTGAAAAGGCACAGATTTTAAAAGGAGAAACAATGTTTAATTTCTTGCAAAGGCATTTCAATTTGTTATGGATGGTGAAGACTCTCTTCACAAAAATACCTACACACAGTAAGATTGTTGCGTTCAGGTTGGAATATCATAGTTTCAAGAATTCATCAACAACCCAGAGTGAGATATGGAAAATTTGCAAAACATTCTCAATGGACTCAGCAAAAGGAATTCCAGCATCTCAACAAAAAGTAGCTGTTGACTCAGCAACTGTATCAGAAGCAGTTGTTCCTATAGATTATGAATTTTCAATTTCACGTTATGTTATTTTCTCAAAATCATGTAAATTGTAATAGGACCTTTCTGAGGAATGTACCTCCATAACTGTAAGTAGTTAAAGCAGTTAGAATTAGTTTCATCGCTAGAAACTATTTTGTTATTTTGTATTTAAAGAAGATTCCAAGAAAGGAAAAGGTTCCGAGTTTTGAACCTGGAAGCCAAATTTTTGTACTCAAGAATGGAAAATTAATGAATGAGTATGCAAGTTTCTATCATTCTGTTTATGCTGAAAAGTTTTCCAGTTTACACAATGTTTTCTTATCTGTGAATAAAATAGAGTAATGAGCAGCAGGTCTCTTTATAAATATGTATTTAAGAGTTAAAAAAACCTTAATGTGCGCTCCTCTGTTTTAACTTTATCTTTACTTAATTCTTCAGGATTTTAAAATGATAGATTATGTTCAAAACATCATATCAGATTGAAATCCTCTTCTCTTTTTCTTCCGTTCATTCAATTCAGCATAAGTGAAATACAGCATTGCAGAAAATGCATGGATTTGATATTTAAGGGTTACATAATCAATGTTTAAGGGTTTATAAGACAGAGACAGATATATATTCATTTGTGACATAATAAGATAATGTATTTAGCACGGATTCCTTATCACAGCTAAGGAATTGTCTCTTAAGGTACAACATAAATTGGCGCTGTTGCCGGGGAACGAAGATTCGAAGGTTTTCCCTAGGTTTTATTTTACATTTCCTCTGGTTGTTCAGAGAGGAGGAAATAATAAGCTGTGTTTGTTTTAAAATATCTCTGGCTCCTAAGAAACCTCACACGAGGTCGGATACCTCTCTGCAAAAAGTTCATGTTTTGTCTGATCTTGAGAAGCTTGTTTCAAAGAAGGGCCAAAAACCAAAAATATTTGATACACCAAACGTTACATTGCTTGCACCAGGCAGCAGTTCTCGCACTTTCTCATCCAAGGATATTTCCAAGAAACTCATTTTCTCGGAAAAAGAATCCTCACCATCACCCATTCATTTTCAAGAACCTACATTAGAAGAGCAATATTTTAAGTTTGTGTCTTTCCCTCTTACAGAAACTCAACCTCATATAGTTGCCAGCTCTTCTGCAATTGTTCATACACCAATCCCTATATCAGTTGTTCCACTTCATTCACCCCCACCTACAGTGACCATTACCATTTTAAACTCAAGAAGCGATTAACGGTGTTGTCATCTGCATGACCCCATTTCATATAATTTTTATTCACAACACTATAATATGAAATGGGTCCCTTTTATTTTTAATTGGTATCAATTTTTTATTATTCAAAAAGGTCCGAAAATGAAATAAAAAACATTACAAAAAACCTTTTTGACAAACCAATAATGGCCTTGGGATATAAATAATTAAATCTTTTATCATTGCGATAAAGCAATCGCAAGATCGCATATCGCAATGACAAAGGAAACATAACTTAAGGAACTTTTGGTTTGCTTCGAGGCGATATACCATGCATGCTTTTAAGCGATCGGCGATATACCATACGATATACCAGTTAAATGCTCCCGATGCGATGCGATATCACTATCGGCGAACGAGGATTCCAAGAGATGCCAGTATAAGAAAAGCGCCTTTTCGTCCCGATGCGATGCGATAAAGCCAAAAGCACGAACTTCAAAAAAGTTGTTAAAGCGGGGATATTACGATTAATTCGTATTAAAGGCCTTATCTTTCAAATAGTGTTTCACCTGCGCTCAACCGCCAAAACGGCCAAGGCACGCTTAAACAAATCATTCCGCCAATAAACGACGTGATGGGCATTTAAAAAGATTGACAGGTTTTTACGGCCATTTAATGAAATAGTAAGTCTAAAATCTTTTCACGGATTGGATCCACGGCCACCTTAAGTTAATTCTTCATCATGCATTGATCAATATATTTCGCTCGTATTTGGTTTTCACTACCAATTCTCTGTGTTACGCTTATTTTCACTCCTGTGCAGAATTCTTTCAAGCTAATAGATGCGAGCAGAATGGGAAAGAAGTCCAAGAAAACTGCAAACGCTCCCGCTTCGCCAGCCATGAAACAAGCCATCACTGATCCAGGAAATAAAAAGAAAGGGTTGATATCTGATACTACATGTTCAGGTCTCGGAAAAACTTCCTGGCAAAGTACCTATAATTTGATAGAAGCTGAAGAACCTGAAGTGACAACAGTAGAAGCCACAGTAGATACGACTCAAAAATCTGAAGGTACTTTGAAGGACTTAGCCGACTCTTTCCTTCATCGGATAGCAGCTCGAGAACAAATTCTCCCATATACGGATGTAGTAAGGTGGGCAATTGAGGAACTCCCAATCACAGACAAAACCTTCTGCACCAAAGATGGGAGAATCTTCGGTTCATTTCAAGCTAATGATTTGAGGCAAATGTATCATTTGCCTGAGCCAGAGAAGAAGTACAACAAGGCATTTCTGGAGAAATTCTGAAATGAGAACGAAACTGAATCCGAACCCATTCGGAATTGGAGGCAGAATCCGGCAAAACACAAGCATAAATCTTCCGGTATGTATTTTGTTGATTCTCTATGTTCTCCTTACTGTTATGCTGGGATCATGATGTGTAGATTATGGGGTTTGCACGACTCCTCTAATTTCACTATAGAAATGGTTCCTTTGATAGAGGCAGCGTGTAATAGTGAAATTATGGATTGGGGAACTATACTGTCCGATAAGTTAGCCACCGCAGTTATTGATTTCAGAGGCCAGACTCGCATTACTGAAAGGCTTATTCCCCCATTCTACTACAGCGCTTATATCCTGGACACCCTGTGTTTTAATTCTGAATTTCCCGTGCTTGGCTGGAGGTGGACTCCATAAGACCCCATGCCCATTCACATATACCATTAGAAATTGTGGAAATCCTCCCATAGGCACCATTTATACCAAATCTGCAATGGCTTCATGTTACCCATTCATTACTCTATTTTTGATAAACCTGCTCCCAAGATTTCCTACCAAGCAGGGATTGATTTAACTGGCTTAGGGAGATGGTTTGCGGAGGAAAAATTTACTTATATAAGAATTTTCGGCAGCCAAGCCAAACCCCATGTTCTTCCTTTGTACATACCTGATAAACTGCTGGCAAGGGAGATAGCCTATCAGATTATTTCCGAGGGCGTTACACAAACTCTAAAGAAAAATAAGAAGCAGGTTTGGCCCTCTTTTCCTCTTAGATGTGGTGTCTACACTTTGAATGATCTCAAACATGCAGAGAAAGAAGCTACAAAGATGAAATCATTAACTCTAGCAACTCTCCCTAATAGGAAATTTGATCCCGACAAAGTTGCCTATAATGCCCTTGAACAGGCCAAATTGGCAAAGTTTGATCATAAAGAAGATATGTTTGATGATCTATTCTCCACAGCCGAGTCAATGTCCCTAGTTAGATCATTGGCCAGAATGAAATATCAAGATGAAGGGTTAGTTGAATTCAACAGACTTAGAGAACAGAGGTTGCAAACTCTACCCCTAGATCTGTTAGCAACAAGCCCAGTAGCAGGATCAAGTGAGCTTGAACAACGACATACTAAGGAATCTTCGGTTATAACAGAAGAACAGGAGAAAGTGCAAGAGGAAACCCAGACGAAAGAGCAGGAACAAAGCACCATAAAGGTAAATCAAGATACTCAAATTGATCCCAAATTGCTCCAGGAATGGCAGCAATTCGATTCAATTATCAACAATCCTGAGGGTTCAAAGGAAGCCCAAACATCAAGAGTACCAGACACACAGGAGACCATTTCAAAACAAGTTCCAGGTGAAACCAGCGGCCTACCCAGTTCTAAAGGAGTAGAGATAATCCCAAAGTATCCCTCCGATCAAATTATTTTGCAGATAGAAGAAATTCCTCCCTTGGATGTCTTCTATAGCCCGAAACACAAAGTTGTGGTAAAACGACAAAGGAAGAGGAGAAGAACTGATCAGCCTTCCCTATTCCCAGAACAAACAGTGACGGGCAATGTAGTTTGGAAGGAGGAATTTGACCCCTCTGAGGACCTAACAAAACTATCACAATTTGCTGGAGCCTATTCGGCAGCAACAATAGATAAGGCATCGGAGGTGAGTCTTTTATTAAAAACAAAAGACCAAGATATTCTCTCATTACAAGCGCAACTATCAGAAGCACGGCAGAAGGCAGATCAGGCAGAACTGCAATTGTTAACACAACAGCAAACCAATAATCAATTAACTCAACAATTGCAGGAAGAAAAGCAGAGAATTGATCAGAGTGCAGTCCAGAAGCAAAAAGAGTTATCAGAGGCATTGGCACAACTCAAGACAACAAATGAACAAATGCTGAAGATAAAAGATGAGCAGATTGCTCAACTATCAGCCCAGCTTGAGAAAACAAAGAATCTTCCACAGGTAGATGAATTCAGGGCAGAATCAGTACAAATAAACAAAGCATTGTTAACACAGATGAAGCTGTTATGTCAACAAATCGCCCAGGCAGAACCTTTATGTGACTTAACAATATCTCTAAGTGATAAATCAGATGATGCTAGAACAGACTTTGAGCAGGACGATGAGACATTGACCAATTATATTGAGTGGCAAAGTACTAAGGAAGGACAGTCGGCTAAATTGCCAAAGATCCTAGAATCACATAAAGAAATATTATTTATGGAATGGCAATCCCAGTTACTGAAAGCAGAGAGGGCAGTTTCCAGATGCAAATTAACCACAAGTAATTTGGTTGAACTGATTAATGACACTCTCTACTTATACAACATGAAGATTTCTCAATGTACCCCGGGTATTGACATCAGCTAAAACATTGGAATAGTCATGTTACCCAGAGCTGGAGAAAACTGGCAGATTAATCGCAGGAATTAACAGTTTGACATGGGACACACATTGGATGTTCTTAGTCAAACCTTACAGCCAGAGAGCCGCCCTCAAGTGCCTCTCAGATGCAATCAGGTGCATCATTCCCGAAATACAGGATGCCACCTATGATGCCCAACTCAATTCTCGCCTTAACCGACCACCAGAAGTGGAGCCGATGCTTGCAATATGCCAGCTCAGGACTAAAGACGAACAACCTAAGTGATGAATCATGCTGCCGGTTACCAGATTGTCATAAAAGGAGATATTCCAGATCAAGTTACACCAACTTAGTAGCATTTTAATTTTGTAGTTTGTTAGTTTAATTTAGTATTTATAGACCCTTTCATGTATTTAGAAAGGGTCGTAAGTTTTTGTATATGACTGAAACCTGAAGTTGCACTACTGTACTTCAGGCATATTTTTTTTATGAAAACTGGACCAATTTTTCCAAATTTTTGATAACGAAGCTTTTATGTGGATGTGCACTACTGCCTTTATTTAAAAGTATTTCTGAGTCGGAAGAAGGAATTCGAATTGCGATTGACATTGAGAAAGACTTGCAGCTCATATGGTACTACTATCTATGTCTGAATTCATTCTTTTTATGAAAATTGTTGTTTGATTACTCTTGCTATTATTGAATATATGAATGTGTTTTAACAGCAATCTTTATACTTTCCACTACTGGATGTTTACAGTTTGCTATTCTTTTAATCATTTACGTATCAGTAATATAAAAAAGATAAGTGTAACAATGTTTTATCAATTACTTCATTCAACTAATTGAACGAAGTAATTATTATTTAAATGAATATCTTTGTTTATTGAATAGTGTCATCTATATGCCTATTGACAAACACAGATCATCAAACGTTGCACTTAAGAATAGAAACTTCCCGGGATATATTATTCATTTACGTTTTCGCTTATAGATTAAATACTCCATTCATTATCACTTATTATTAAACCAATCACTCATTCACCCCTTTCTATTCTTTATCGGGAAACTGGTCCCATTATATCCAGTCGGAGCCACCATCCCAAATGGAAAAGGAGCTGTTTAAGGTCCGGACCGGGTGGTTATCCCCCAGTGTTGTTGCAGCGATTTTCGAGGCATCAACATTTTTGGCGCTAGAAGGAGGGCCATCAATTGTGAATGGCAAACAAACCCAAATCTACAAACCATTCTAAGAGTAATTCTCCCTCCACATCACCTCGTACTTCCCAATTACATGCTGGTTCTCCAGCATCCAAGCAAGAAGAAGAGGTATCCACTATCACTGCTCAAACCCACCATACTCCAGAACAATTAAGTCTTGAATCTCCTAAAGTTCAGTCCCTCATCCAAAAACTTCAGACTTTCTCGATTTCACCACAGAAGTCTGAGCTATCTCAAAGCAGTGAGACTTCGCAATTCGATCTACCTCACCCTCTCACTAGACTTCAGAGTGGGAAGCTCGGTATTGAACCTACTGAGTTCCCTTTACCTAAAAGGAAAAAGGCAAAGAAAAACACTGAAGATTCTGACAGTGAAGCACTTTCATCCACATCCTCCATCTCATCCTCCCCGGTGCGAAGTCAACCATCCACTCCCTCATTACATATTGTTGTTCACCAGGAATTTAGAACTTCAACATCTCAACCTGCTCACTCCTCAACATCAATTCCTTCCCAGACATCTGGAATCTCAACAACAGTATCATCCACCACTGGTATTACAATGGCAGATCCATGGACCAGACCTGGTGCAGTCAACATGCCCACACCATTACATGCATTACCAGATGCTCCTAAAAAATGGCTACCCAAGTTTAATCCAGATGATGGAACCCAAGCTGAGGAACATATCAATAACTTCATGTTAGCAGTTAATTTAAAGGGAGTAACAGAGCAAGATGTCGTTGTTAGGCTTTTCCCTTATACGTTGCAAGGATCAGCAGGATCCTGGTATTTTTCCCTGCCTTCTGGTTCTATTACCAGTTGGAACATTTGCCAAGAGCAGTTTCTTACGAAGTATGGAGATGACAGATCTTTAGCTACACTAATAAATAATCTCTCCAATCTTAGGATAGAGCATAGGGAACCAATTAAAGAATTTAATGCTCGTTTCAATAAACTTTTGAATAAAATCCCAACGACCTCCAAACCAAGTGAACAAATCAGAAGTGAGTGGTATATTACTGCCCTACCTGCCAATATAGCTATTTTTGTAGACAGGGCCGCAAAACCAACACTCGCTGAAAACATGAAAGAAGCACTTGCTGTGGAGAAACGTATCAATGCTCTAGAAAAGAAATCGGCTCTTGAGGAAAGAAAAACCAAAAAAGTTTCGTTCAAAGATGATTCAAAGAAGAAAACCTCGAAAGATCCATATGACATGGAGGGCCTCCAAAAGGTCCTCAAGACCATGTCAAATGAAATGGTTGAAATAAAGAAACAAGTCACTGAAACTTCAACCAAAAGGCCCTTTAAGAATTACAAGAAAACCGAATCAAAACCACCGAATGTCATATCTAATGCAGATTCAGATCAAGAAGAAGAGGAAGAAGAAACAATCTCACCAACTAATGATGAAGAGGAAGTTGTTGAATGCCATGGCATGTGGGATTTCATAGTGCCCAACTCTGATACAGATAATGATGAAGAAGCTTTTCCTGTCACTACTAGAAGTAAAAGTACCTCTGAACCTGTTCAGGCAACTTCAAAGAAACGGAGTGCAGGTGATGCTACAACAAAGGAAAAGCTACCTACAAAGAAGTCACCTGCAGCAGTTCCCCAAAACCAACCTTCAACTTCAAGTACTCCTTCAACATCTAAAACATTAGTAGTATCCGATTCAATGGATTACAATATTGTTGATTATATGAAGAAAACTAAGGCAAACATTACTATGTTTGAACTTAGCAAATTAAAACATCAGCAGAAATTGCTTCTCAAAGAATTGAATGTTGTTCCCTCTTCACCTCTTCCCAGTGCTAAAGCTGCAAATGATTTGGGTCAACCACCTTCTGGTATGATAGAAGCTACTGATTCAGTCCTGATTGGAGATAGATCGAATTCTCATACTCCACCCTTCCTTTTGACCTTTGAGATCTACAACAGAAACCTACATAACTATTTGATTGACTCAGGGGCATCATCCAATATAATGCCAGCTTCAGTTTGTTCCAAACTGAACATAGAACCCCAAAAGTCTTCCATACACATTGTACAGTTAGACAGAACCAAGGTCCAGGTTTTAGGAGAGATTAACTCTGTAACTATCAGGTTATCAGCTGATCCATGGGTAGTTCAACGAATTGATATCCTAATAGCTGATATACCTGAATTTTATGGGTTGATCTTGAGTAGGGATTGGTCTGAAAAGCTCCATGGGTATATTTCTACCGATTGGTCTCACATGTGGTTACCCTATAGGGGAAAGCCAAATCAAATAAAAATCAATCGGGAGAAACACATGACCCACACTGTAACAGATTTTGAACAGGAAAATCAACCAATTGCCTTTAATAACAACATCTTTGGAAATTATTCATATGAATCATTTTTTGGAAATTTCACTGCCCAACCATCTCCTTTCTCAGTAAACAATTTAACATCACAGATCGAAAACTATTCACAAACAGATAGGTCAAAATGTTTTAATGATACTGGAGAAACTGTAAATAAGATTGTTAATACTTCTTTATTTTGGTCTTTATATTTTGATGGCTCCAAATCTAACGAAGGTTCAGGAGCAGGGTGTATATTGGTTAGCCCACAAGGAGAAAAAACAATGCTATCCTGTAGGTTAGAATTTGAATGCACAAACAACACAGCCGAGTATGAAGCCTTAGTCCAAGGTCTCTATAAAGCAATTGGCCTTAAAGTGCAATATTTGAAAGTATTCGGCGATTCTGAAATTATTGTCAAACAGGTGAGAAATACAATTCATTGTCTTTCAAATCATCTCAAACATTATCAGTCACTGGTACAAGAACTTACCACGCACTTTTCTGCATTCAATATTTCTTCTATCCCTAGGTCTCAAAATTCAGCAGTAGACTTGCTAGCCAATGTTGCTTCCAGACTCATACCCTCCGAAGATTATAGCCCAGATAGATTTTCAATAGAATTACTTTTTAGGCCGTCAATTCCTGACAATGTCACTAATTGGAGAATATTTAATCACGATGAAGACATTTTACAATTTTTGACTTCAGAAAAGTCCTATGATGACCAGATCATTGAGGAAAGAAAACATGACCTTCAAATGAAAGGTAAATCTGAGGAAAATTCAATTCCAAAGCCTCTGGTGAAGCTTGAGGATCTTTATGATATTAAAGACAGATTTAAACCTGTGACCAATCCAAAGCTCCAAAGCTCTACTTTAAGGTTTGAATTGATAAACCTTGGCACTGAACAAAATCCTCAAAACATTAATCTAAGATTAGGACTTTCTGTAGAAGAAAAGGAAGCATTCATTAAACTCTTAAAGAAACATAAACATGTTTTTGCTTGGAAATATGACGATCTAAAGACATATGATACAACTATTATCTAGCATACCATTCCAATGCTTCCCGATCAGAAACCAGTTCAGCAGAAATTAAGAAAAATACATCCGAACTTAGAGAGTCAAATAAAATCAGAACTCAATAAACTCTTGAAAGCTAAGATTATTTTTCCCGTTCGGCACTCAAACTGGGTCTCTAATATGGTGCCTGTCAGAAAGAAAAATGGTGACATTAGGATTTGTATAGACTTCAGGAATTTGAATAAAGCAAGCCTCAAAGATAACTTCCCATTGCCTACTATGGAGCAGATACTCCAATCAGTAGCAGGCTCTGAATTAATGTCCTTTTTAGATGGTTTTTCAGGATATAACCAAGTTTTGGTTCATCCTGATGACAGACTTAAAACCACATTCAGAACAAAATGGGGAACTTATGCTTATCAGAAAATGCCTTTCGGACTTATTAATGCGGGAGCCACATTCCAAAGAGCGATGGATATCGCTTTCAAAGGATTGATTAATAAAACAGTAGTTGTCTACCTAGACGATATTACTGTATTTTCTAGAAAGAGATCCAATCATTTGTGTGACTTAAATCAAATTTTTCAACGCTGCAAAAGGTACGGTATCTCACTCAATCCTAAAAAATCCTTCTTTGCTCTTGATCAAGGAAAGCTCCTGGGTTTTATTGTTTCCAAAGATGGTATTTATATTGATCCTGACAGGATTAAAGAAATTTCTGAAATCCCATTTCCTCATAATAAAAAATCCATGCGGTCTTTTTTAGGTCAGATCAACTTTGTCAAAAGATTTGTTCCTGTTTTTTCTCAGATCATTTTACCATTACAAAGCATGATTAAGAAAAATTCAGTGTTTAAATGGGGATCTGTGGAAAAAGAAGCATTTGATTTAATCAAACAATCAATAATCAATGCCCCCACTTTAAACACTCCCAATTTTTCTAATCATTTCACATTGTATACTATCGCATCCGATTCATCTTATGCAACAGTACTCACTCAGATTAATGATCATGACCTGGAAGCACCGATTTCATTTTTCAGTTCAAATTTCCAGGGTGCAGAACTAAATTATTCCGAAGTTGAAAAACAAGCCTTTGCTGTGTATAAAGCCATTAAACACTATAGGCCCTTCCTTTTAAAAGCTCATACAAAGGTTATAGTTCCTTTTTCAGCAGTAAGACAATTACTGATCCAAAGGGAATTAGGTGAGAAAAGGGCCAATTGGGTTACAACACTTCAAGAGTATGACTTGGAAATCAAGCCAGCAAAGATTGTGAGAGGTCAAGGTTTTTGCAGGTTGTTAGCAGGAGCATCCAACATTCCGGAATCAGGTGATACAGAACATATGGAAGAAATCAATCAGATAAGTATTACCAATTCTGAATCTCAATATGCAGATTTAATCTTTTATTTGAAAAATGGATATGCACCTCCTAATATTTCTTATAAAAACAAACGGGCCATTAGATTAAAAGCAAAAAACTTCATAATCATTGATGATGTACTTTTTAGACAAAACTATGATTCAGTTTTATTAAGATGCCTAGAAAAACCTAAAGCACAAAAGGTTTTGCAGGAGCTACATGATGGACCAGCCGGAGGACATTTTGGAGCTGACACAACAGCTCACAAAATCATTCATGCTGGGTATTATTGGCCCACTTTATTCAGAGATACTCACGAATATGTAAGGAAATGGCAAAGTTGTCAAACCGCCAGTGGAAGACAAAGAAAATCAGCTTTCCCTTTGCAACTAGTCAACATTGAGCAACCTTTTGAACAATGGGGATTGGACATCGTTGGGGAAATTACTCCACAGTCCTCAAAACAACATAAGTATATTCTTACTGCTACTGATTACTTCACCAAGTGGGTTGAAGCAATTCCGTTAAAGACAACAAACTCTGAAGGAATTATAGAATTTATAGATCAATTCATCATTACCAGGTTTGGTGTCCCAAATGCTCTTGTTTTTGATAATGCATCTTATTTCTCTGGTAATGCCATGTTTGAGTTCGCTATTAAAAGAGGTTTTAAACTAAAATATTCTGCAAATTATTATCCCCAGGGTAATGGTCTAGCGGAATCTACCAATAAAAATCTCCTTAAAATCATTAAGCGAACTATTGAACAGAATCATAAAAATTGGCATAAATCTTTAATATTCGCACTATGGGCAGATAGAATAACACAGAAGGCCTCCATAGGTACTTCTCCATTCAATCTTGTATATGGGAAAGAAGCAATACTACCAACCAATCTAGCACTTCCTTCTCTAGCCCTAGTGCAGTTTATTGAAGAAAGCCCCTCTTCTTCCATCCAACTTAGACATGATCAAATTTTAAAATTAGAAGAAGAAAGAGAAAAGGCCAAAATTACTCATGCAAAACATCAGCAGATAATCAAAAAATCGTTTGATTCAGTTTCATCTAGTTCTAAACAGTTGAAGGTTGGTGATCTAGTTCTGAAATGGGATAAAGCCCATGAGGATAAAGGTAAACACACCAAGTTCCAAAAGATGTGGCTTGGACCATTTCAGATCAGCGAGAAGATAGGCCATTCGACATTCATGTTACAAGATCTAACAGGAAAGAGGGATTCTCTTCCTGTTAATGGCCTCATCTTAAAGAAATTCTTCAATTGAGAAGGTAAACCCTTCTCCTTTAGTTCTAAGTAGGATTTATTTTTTAGGATCATTAGGAAATAAAGTTGTAAGGTATCTTCCATTGACCTTTGTTGTATTTAAAAGTTGCTCAAAAGAAAGGATTGTTGATATTCAATTTTAAATAAATAGAAATCTTAAACAAGAGGAATAATTTCTAGGAAACTAGGTATAATTGCATTCTGAAGCCACCCTTCAATTTTTGTGAACTCTTCTCAAAGTTTAGAAGTATTGAAAAATCATTTTATGTTTTTAAATTGGTCAACAAAAAGGTTATCAATATCAAAACAGAAACTAATCCAATTTCAGCATCTTCAACTCTTACCCTGTCATCCATTTACTCTTAAGGAGAAAATTGTCCATCCCATTCACCAAAATTTTATGATTACTCAGAGTGTAATTCTAAAAATTTTGATATAAAAGATAAGAGGTCTTATTACAAGCCTGCTTACCATGATCATAGGGAAATAGTTTAACCGACATTACCAATACTGCATACCAAAACAGGGTAATGGCTTAGAATTATAAGATAAGGGGTCTCATCACGAGCCAACTTGTTCGGTTAGATTACTACTAGTGAATGGCATTGTCAAAACAGCTGGCCACCAAACCAGGACAATGGCTTTTTATCTTAGAAATAACAGAAAAAGTAAAAGGAAATACAAAATATGAAAGCATATTTTGAATTCATTCTGTTAATCATACTCTCAAATGGATGGGATAATAGACAATAACATGGTTAAAAGGTATCCCTGTCGGAACTATGAACGTTTGCTGGCAGCAGAGGCTCTACCTATGATAGACGAGTTAACTAAAAAGCTGCTTTGGAAAGGTTTTCTGTTTTATCATTATAAACCAATAGAAGCCTATTTAAAACTTAGAATGTATCTAATTTTAAACAAAGAGAGGAAATTAGCAAGAAATAGTTTCATTTTATTTGGAATGCATATATACTTAGTTATATTAGAATTTTCCCTTTTGATTGAAACTCTATTTTGAAAAAGTTTAAGTATTTCCATACTTTTCAGAGATATCTGTTTCTTCCAGCGAATCGCCAATTGTTGTCCTCTACAACAACCCCCCATTTCATATTAATTTTATCCACAACATTATAATATGAAATGGGTCCCTTTTAGTTTTAATTGGTATCAATTTTGTATTATTCAAAAAAGGTCCGAAAATGAAATAAAGAACATTACAAAAAACCTTTTTGACAAACCAATAATGGCCTTGGGATATAAATAATTAAATCTTTTATCATTGCGATAAAGCGATCGCAAGATCGCATATCGCAATTACAAAAGAGACATAACTTAAGGAACCTTTGGTTTGCTCCGACGCGATAACACGCAATCGGCGATCGGCAATACAACCATGCATGCTTTAACAAGAGCCCCAGTCAATACTCCCGATGCGATGCGATATCGCTATCGGCGAACGAGGATTCCAAGAGATGCCAATATAACAAAAGCGCCTTTTCGCCCTGATGCGATGCGATAAAGCCAAAAGCACGAACTTCAAAAAAGTTGTTAAAACGGGGATATTACGATTAATTCGTATTAAAAGCCTTATCTTTCTAATAGAGATTCACCTGCGCTCAACCGCCAAAACGGCCAAGGCACGCTTAAACAAATCATTCCACCAATAAACGACGTGATGGACATTTAAAAGATTGACAGGTTTTTTACGGCCATTTAATGAAATAGTAAGTCTAAAATCTTTTCACGGATTGGATCCACGGCCATTTTAAGTTAATTCTTCATCATGCATTAATTAATATATTTCGCTCATATTTGGTTTTCACTGCCAATTCTCTGTGTTACGCTTATTTTTACTCTTGTGCAGAATTCTTCCAAGCTAATAGATGCAAGCAAAATGGGGAAGAAGTCCAAGAAAACTGCAAACGCTTCCGCTTCGCCAGCCATAAAACAAGCCATCACTGATCCAGGAAATAAAAAGAAAGGATTGATATCTGATACTACATGTTCAGGTCTCAGAAAAACTTCTTGGCAAAGTACCTATAATTTGATAGAACCTGAAGAACCTGAAGTGACAACAGTAGAAGCCACAATAGATACGACTCAAAAATCTGAAGGTACTTTAAAGGACTTAGCCGACTCTTTCCTTCATCAGATAGCAGCTCGGGAACAAATTCTCCCATATACGGATGTAGTAAGGTGGGAAATTGAGGAACTCCCAATCACAGACAGAACCTTCTGCACCAGAGATGGGAGAATCTTCGATTCATTTCAAGCTAATGATTTGAGGCAAATGTATCATTTGCCTGAGCCAGAGAAGAAGTACAACAAGGCATTTCTGGAGAAATTCCGAAATGAACGGGCGGGCTCAGAACCCATTCGGGTGGAAATGAGAGATAAAACCAAAACAAAGCATAAATCTTCAATTGTAATGATACATTGATTCTCTATGTTCTCCTTATTGTTATGCGGGATCATGATGTGTAGATTAGCAGGGTTTGCACGACTCCTCTAATTTCACTATAGAAATGGTTCTTTGATAAAGAGGCAGCGTAGTGATGGAATGGATCTGAACCCCCAAACCCTCTTATCAAGATAAATTAAATTACTTTGATTGTTGAATTTGAGGCTTTGAGACCCACGTGCGAAAGGCTTATTCCCCATTCTACTACGGCGCGCTTATATCTGGACACCTGTGTTGCTGGTACGAATTTCTCGTGCTTGAGGCTGGAGGTGGACTCCACAAGACCATGCCTATTCATATATACTATCAGAAATTGTGGAAAACCTCCTATAGGCACCATTTATACCAAATCTGCAATGGCCTCATGTTATCCATTCATTACTCCATTTTTAATAAACCTGCTCCCAGGATTTCCTACCAAGCAGGGATTGATTTAACTGGCTTAGGGAGATGGTTTGCAGAGGAAAATTTTACTTATATAAGAATTTTCGGCAGTCAAGCCAAACCCCATGTTCTTCCTTTGTACATACCTGATAAACTGCTGGCAAGGGAGATAGCCTATCAGATTAT
Organism: Pinus albicaulis; assembly: GCA_034641835.2. NCBI lineage: Eukaryota > Viridiplantae > Streptophyta > Pinopsida > Pinales > Pinaceae > Pinus > Pinus albicaulis. Next base: position 1,385,934,747 of record CM076584.1, read on the forward strand.
TTCTGAGAGCGTTACACAAACGCTAAAGAGAAATAAGAAGCAGGTCTGGCCCTCTTTTCCTCTTAGATGTGGTGTCTACACCTTGAATGATCTCAAACATGCAGAGAAGGAATCCACAAAGATAAAATCATTAACTCTAGCAACTCTCCCTAACAGGCAATTTGATCCCGACAAAGTTGCCTATAATGCCCTTGAACAGGCCAAATTGGCAAAGTTTGATCATAAAGAAGATATGTTTGATGACCTGTTCTCCACAGTAGGAGTCAATGTCCTAGTTAGATCGTTGGCCAGAATGAAATATCAAGATGAAGGGTTAGTTGAATTCAACAGACTTAGAGAATAGAGGTTGCAAACTCTGCCCCTAGATCTGTTAGCAACAAGCCCAGCAGCAGGATCAAGCGAGCCTGAACAGCGACATACTAAGGAACCTTTGGTTGTGACAGATGGACAGGAGAAAGTGCAAGAGAAAACCCAGATGAGAGAACAGGAACAGAACACCATAAAGATAAATCAAGATACTCAAATTGATCCCGAATTGCTCCAGGAATGGCAGCAATTCGATTCAATTATCAACAATCTTTGAGGATTCAAGGAGCTGAAACATCAAAGTACTTGGGACACACAGGAGACCATTTCAAAACAAGGTCCAGGTGAAACCAGCGGCCTACCCAGTTCTAAAGGAGTAGAGATAATCCCAAAGGATCCCTCCGATCAAATTATTTTGCAGATAGAAGAAATTCCTTCCTTGGATGTCTTCTATAGCCCGAAACACAAAGCTGTGGTAAAACGACAAAAGAAGAGGAGAATAACTGATCAGCCTTCCCTATTCCCAGAACAAACAGTGACGGGCAATGTAGTTTGGAAGGAGGAATTTGACCCCTCTGACGACCTAACAAAACTATTAGAATTTGATGGAGCCTATTCGGCAGCAACAATAAATAAGGCATCAGAGGTGAGTCTTTTATTAAAAACAAAAGACCAGGATAGTTTCTCATTACAAGCGCAACTATTAGAAGCACGGCGGAAGAAGGCGGAAGCGAGCAAGCGCAATTGATAACACAGCAACAAACCAACTGGAAATCAAGTTAACAAACATTGGGAAGGCGGAAATTGATGGAGGTACGATCCGAAGCGAGAAAGAGTTGGGGAACAAATTGGCACAGCTTCCGAGGTCCTCACAATGAACAGCTTTGAAGATAAAATATGAGCGGTGCTCAACTATCAGCCCGGCTTGAGAAAACAAAGAATCTTCCACAGGTAGATGAATTCAGGGCAGAGGCAGTGCAAATAAACAAAGCATTATTAACACAGATAAAGCTGTTATGTCAACAAATCGCCCAGGCAGAACCTTTATGTGACTCAACAGCATCTCTAAGTGATAAATCGGCTGAAGCTAGAACAGACTTCGAGCAGGCCGATGAGACATTGACCAATTATCTTGAGTGGCAATGTACTGAGGAAGGACAGTCAGCTAAATTGCCAAAGATCCTAGAATCACATAAAGAAATATTATTTACGGAATGGCAATCCCAGTTAATGAAAGCAGAGAGGGCAGTTTCCAGATGCAAATTAACCACGAGTAATTTGGTTGAATTGATTAATGTGACTCTCTCTACTTATCTAACATGATTTCTCAATGTACTCCAGGTAAATTGACATCAGCTAAAACATTGGAACAGTCATGTTACCCAGAGCTGGAGAAAACTGGCAGATTAAGCGCAGGAATTAACAGTTTGACATGGGACACCTATTGGATGTTCTTAATCAAACCTTACAGCTAGAGAGCCGCCCTCAAATGCCTCTCAGATGCAATCAGGTGCATCATTCCCGAAATACAGGATGCCACCTATGATGCCCAACTCAATTCTCGCCTTAACCGACCACCAGAAGTGGAGCCGATGCTTTCAATATGCCAGCTCAAGACTAAAGACGAACAGCCTAAGTGATGAATCATGCTGCCGGTTACCAGATTTCCATAGAAGGAGATATTCCAGATCAAGTTATACCAACTTAGTAGCATTTTAATTTTGTAGTTTGTTAGTTTAATTTAGTATTTATAGACCCTTTCATGTATTTAGAAAGGGTCGTAAGTTTTTTTATATGACTAAAACCTGAAGTTACACTACTGTACTTCGGGCATATTCTTTTATGAAACTGGACCAATTATTCTAATTTTGACAAGGAGACTTTTATGCAAATTACTCTTGTCTTTGTGTAAGTGTTGCAACGTTGAAAGAAGAATTTGGAGGCGATTTAAAATTGAGAAAGACTTACTGACTCATATGATACTACTATCTATATGTAATTCATTCTTTTATGAAAATTTTCGTTGATTACTATTGCAAGTATTGAATGTTTAAATAACTTATGACAATCTTTATACTTTCCATGTTGGATGTTTACGGTTTGCTATTCTTTAAATCATTTACGTGTCGGTAATATAAAGATAAGTGTAACAATGTTTTATCAATTACTTCATTCAACTAATTGAATGAAGTAATTATTATTTAAATGAATATCTTTGTTTATTGAATAGCGTCATCTATATGCCTATTGACAAACACAGATCATCAAACGTTGCACTTAAGAATAGAAGCTTCCCGAGATAAAATAGTCATTTACGTTTTCGCTTATAGATTAAGTACCCCATTTATTATCACTCATTAGAAAACCAATCACTCATTCACCCCTTTCTATTCTTTATCGGGAAACTGGTCCCATTATATCCAGTCGGAGCCACCATCCCAAATGGAAAAGGAGAAGTACATTTAAAAAGAATGGGACCGATTAGTTATCCCCGATGTTGTTGCGAGCGATTTTCGAGGCGCATCAACATTTGAGCGCTAGAGGAGGGCCATCAGCGTGAATGGCAAACAAACCCAAGTCTACAAACCATTCTGAAGTAATTCTCCCTCCACATCACCTCGTACTTCCCAATTACATGCGGGTTCTCCAGCATCCAAGCAAGAAGAAGAGGTATCCACTATCACTGCTCAAACCCACCATACTCCAGAACAATTAAGTCTTGAATCTCCTGAAGTTCAGTCTCTCATCCATAAACTTCAGAGTGTCTCGATTTCACCACAGAAATCTGAGCTATCTCAAAGCAGTGAGACTTCACAAATTCAATCTACCTCACCCTCTCACTAGACTTCAGAGTGGGAAGCTCGGTATTGAACCTACTGAATTCCCTTTACCTAAAGGAAAAAGGCAAAGAAAGAAAAACAACGAAGATTAGAAATGGTCGACACTGTCATCCACATCCTCACGCTCTCATCCTCCCCCGGTCACCGAAGTCAACCATCCACTCCCTCATTACATATTGTTGTTCACCAGGAATTTGAAACTTCAACATCTCAACCTGCTCACTCCTCAACATCAATTCCTTCCCAGACATCTGGAATCTCAACAACAGTATCAACTACCACTGGTATTACAATGGCAGATCCATGGACCAGACCTGGTGCAGTCCATATGCCCGCACCATTACATGCATTACCAGATGCTCCTGAAAAATGGCTACCCAAGTTTAATCCAGATAATGGAACCCAAGATGAGGAACATATCAATAACTTCATGTTAGCAGTTAATTTAAAGGGAGTAACAGAGCAAGATGTCGTCCCTTTTAGTTTTAATTGGTGTCAATTTTGTATTATTCAAAAAAGGTCTGAAAATGGAATAAAGAACATTACAAAAAACATTTTTGACAAACCAATAATGGCCTTGGGATATAAACAATTAAATCTTTTATCATTGCGATAAAGCGATCGCAAGATCGCATATCGCAATGACAAAGGAGACATAACTTAAGGAACCTTTGGTTTGCTCCGACGCGATAACACGCAATCGGCGATCGGCAATACAACCATGCATGCTTTAACAAGAGCCCCAGTCAATACTCCTGATGCGATGTGATATCGCTATCGGCGAACGAGGATTCCAAGAGATGACAATATAAGAAAAGTGCCTTTTTCGCCCCGATGCGATGCGATAAAGCCAAAAGCACGAACTTCAAAAAAGTTGTTAAAACGGGGATATTACGATTAATTCGTATTAAAGGCCTTATCTTTCAAATAGTGTTTCACCTGCGCTCAACCGCCAAAACGGCCAAGGCACGTTTAAACAAATCATTCCGCCAATAAATGACGTGATGGGCATTTAAAAAGATTGACAGGTTTTTACGGCCATTTAATGAAATAGTAAGTCTAAAATCTTTTCACGGATTGGATCCACGGCCACCTTAAGTTAATTCTTCATCATGCATTGATCAATATATTTCGCTCGTATTTAGTTTTCATTGCCAATTCTCTGTGTTACGCTTATTTTCACTCCTGTGCAGAATTCTTTCAAGCTAATAGATGCGAGCAGGATGGGGAAGAAGTCCAAGAAAACTGCAAACGCTCTCGCTTCGCGAGCCATGAAACAAGCCATCACTGATCCAGGAAATAAAAATAAAGGGTTGATATCTAATACTACATGTTCAGGTCTCGGCAAAACTTCCTGGCAAAGTACCTATAATTTGATAGAAGCTGAAGAACCTGAAGTGACAACAGTAGAAGCCACAGTAGATACGACTCAAAAATCTGAAGGTACTTTGAAGGACTTAGCCGACTCTTTCCTTCATCGGATAGCAGCTCGGGAACAAATTCTCCCATATACGGATGTAGTAAGGTGGGCAATTGAGGAACTCCCAATCACTGACAGAACCTTCTGCACCAGAGATGGGAGAATCTTCGGTTCATTTCAAGCTAATGATTTGAGGCAAATGTATCATTTGCCTGAGCCAGAGAAGAAGTACAACAAGGCATTTCTGGAGAAATTCCGAAATGAGAACGAAACTGAATCCAAACCCATTCGGAATTGGAGGCAGAATCCGGCAAAACACAAGCATAAATCTTCCGGTATGTATTCTGTTGATTCTCTATGTTCTCCTTATTGTTATGCTGGGATCATGATGTGTAGATTATGGGGTTTGCACGACTCCTCTAATTTCACTATAGAAATGGTTCCTTTGATAGAGGCAGCGTGTAATAGTGAAATTATGGATTGGGCAACTATATTGTCTGATAAGTTAGCCACCGCAGTTATTGATTTCAGAGGCCAGACCCGCATTACTGAAAGGCTTATTCCCCCATTCTACTACAGCGCTTATATCCTGGACACCCTGTGTTTTAATTCTGAATTTCCTGTGCTTGGCTGGAGGTGGACTCCACAAGACCCCATGCCCATTCACATATACCATCAGAAATTGTGGAAATCCTCCCATAGGCACCATTTATACCAAATCTGCAATGGTTTCATGTTACCCATTCATTACTCCATTTTTGATAAACCTGCTCCCAAGATTTCCTACCAAGCAGGGATTGATTTAACTGGCTTAGGGAGATGGTTTGCAGAGGAAAAATTTACTTATATAAGAATTTTCGGAAGCCAAGCCAAACCCCATGTTCTTCCTTTGTACATACCTGATAAACTGCTGGCAAGGGAGATAGCCTATCAGATTATTTCCGAGGGCGTTACACAAACTCTAAAGAAAAATAAGAAGCAGGTCTGGCCCTCTTTTCCTCTTAGATGTGGTGTCTACACCTTGAAGGATCTCAAACATGCAGAGAAAGAAGCTACAAAGATGAAATCATTAACTCTAGCAACTCTCCCTAATAGGAAATTTGATCCCGACAAAGTTGCATATAATGCCCTTGAACAGGCAAAATTGGCAAAGTTTGATCATAAAGAAGATATGTTTGATGATCTGTTCTCCACAGCCGAGTCAATGTCCCAAGTTAGATCGTTGGCCAGAATGAAATATCAAGATGAAGGGTTAGTTGAATTCAACAAACTTAGAGAACAGAGGTTGCAAACTCTGCCCCTAGATCTGTTAGCAACAAGCCCAGCAGCAGGATCAAGCGAGCCTGAACAACGACATACTAAGGAACCTTCGGTTATAACAAAAGAACAGGAGAAAGTGCAAGAGGAAACCCAGACGAAAGAGCAGGAACAGAGCACCATAAAGGTAAATCAAGATACTCAAATTGATCCCAAATTTCTCCAGGAATGGCAGCAATTCGATTCAATTATCAACAATCCTGAGGGTTCAAAGGAAGCCCAAACATCAAGAGTACCAGACACACAGGAGACCATTTCAAAACAAGTTCCAGGTGAAACCAGCGGCCTACCCAGTCCTAAAGGAGTAGAGATAATCCCAAAATATCCCTCCGATCAAATTATTTTGCAGATAGAAGAAATTCCTCCCTTGGATGTCTTCTTTAGCCCGAAACATAAAGCTGTGGTAAAACGACAAAGGAAAAGGATAAGAACTGATCAGCCTTCCCTATTTCCAGAAGAAACAGTGACGGGCAATATAATTTGGAAGGAGGAATTAGACCCCTCTGACGACCTAACAAAACTATCAGAATTTGCTGGAGCCTATTCGGCAGCAACAATAAATAAGGCATCAGAGGTGAGTCTTTTATTAAAAACAAAAGACCAGGATATTTTCTCATTACAAGCGCAACTATCAGAAGCACGGCAGAAGGCAGAGCAGGCAAAACTGCAATTGATAACACAACAGCATACCAATAATCAATTAACTCAACAATTTCAGGAAGAGAAGCAGAGAATTGATCAGAGTGCAGTCCAGAAGCAGAAAGAGTTGTCAGAGGCATTGGCACAACTCAACGTGGCTAATGAACAAATGCTGAAGATAAAATATCAGCAGATTGCTCAACTATTAGCCCAGCTTGAGAAAACAAAGAATCTTCCACAGGTAGATGAATTCAGGGCAGAGGCAGTGCAAATAAACAAAGCATTATTAACACAGATAAAGCTGTTATGTCAACAAATCGCCCAGGCAGAACCTTTATGTGACTCAACAACATCTCTAAGTGATAAATCAGCTGATGCTAGAACAGACTTCGAGCAGGCCGATGAGACATTGACCAATTATCTTGAGTGGCAAGGTACTGAGGAAGGACAGTCGGCTAAATTGCCAAAGATCCTAGAATCGCATAAAGAGATATTATTTATGGAATGGCAATCCCAGTTAATGAAAGTAGAGAGGGCAGTTTCCAGATGCAAATTAACCACAAGTAATTTGGTTGAATTGATTAATGACACTCTCTACTTATCTAACATGATTTCTCAATGTACCCCACGCAAATTGACATCAGCTAAAACATTGGAACAGTCATGTTACCCAGAGCTGGAGAAAACTGGCAGATTAATCGCAGGAATTAACAGTTTGACATGGGACACCTATTAGATGTTCTTAGTCAAACCTTACAGCCAGAGAGCCGCCCTCAAATGCCTCTCAGATGCAATCGGGTGCATCATTCCCGAAATACAGGATGCCACCTATGATGCCCAACTCAATTCTCGCCTTAACCGACCACCAAAAGTGGAGTCGATGCTTGCAATATGCCAGCTCAGGACTAAAGACGAACAGCCTAAGTGATAAATCATGCTGCCGGTTACCAGATTGCCATAGAAGGAGATATTCCAGATCAAGTTACACCAACTTAGTAGCATTTAAATTTTGTAGTTTGTTAGTTTAATTTAGTATTTATAGACCCTTTCATGTATTTAGACAGGGTCGTAAGTTTTGTATATGACTTATAAACCTGAAGTTGCACTACTGTACTTCAGGCATATTCTTTTATGAAACTGGACCAATTATTCTAATTTTGACAAGGAGGCTTTTATGCAAATGTGCACTACTGTCTTTGTATGAAAGTATTTCTGCGTTGAAAGAAGAATTTCAAATAGCGATTTACATTGAGAAAGACTTGCAGCTCATATGGTACTACTATCTATGTCTGAATTCATTCTTTTATGAAAATTGTCGTTTGATTACTTTTGCTATTATTGAATATTTAAATGTGTTTTAACAGCAATTTTTATACTTTCCACTACTGGATGTTTACAGTTTGCTATTCTTTCAATCATTTACGTATCAGTAATATAAAGATAAGTGTAACAATGTTTTATCAATTACTTCATTCAAATAATTGAATGAAGTAATTATTATTTAAATGAATATCTTTGTTTATTGAATAGTGTCATCTATATGCCTATTGACAAACACGGATCATCAAACGTTGCACTTAAGAATAGAAGCTTCCCGGGATAAAATAGTTATTTGCATTTTTGCTTATAGATTAAGTACTCCATTCATTATTATTTATTAAAACAATCATTCATCCACCCCTTTCTATTCTTTATCGGGAAACTGGTCCCATTATATCCAGTCGGAGCCACCATCCCAAACGGAAAAGGAGTTGTTTAAGGTCCGGACCGGGTGGTTATCCCCCAGTGTTGTTGCAGCGATTTTCGAGGCATCAACACTAGGGCATAAACATGGCGGCCCCTACTTTCTTGATGAATAGATATGCACCATTAAATCTACCCCAGCCAATGAATTCAATACCTCAGGAGTATCTCAAGTTACTCCCTAGATTTACTGGTGAATATGAAATAACTGCAGAACAACACTTGCCCTTGTTTTGCACATTTGCTGATAATTTCAATGTTGAGCATTTTGATGTTGTAATGAGACTTTTTTTTCAGTCTCTAAGTGGAGAGGCAAGGAAATGGTTTAAAGGATTGCCTAATGGTTCAATAAATGATTGGGATGGACTAGAAATACATTTCACCGAGATATTGGGTGAAAAAAGGGACCATAGTTATTCTTTGACAGAATTCAATGCAATAAAGAAGAAATCTAATGAAAATATGAATGAATTTGTGAAAATATTTAACAAATTGTATAATAGTTTGCCTTTGAAATGAAACCTCCTGATATTGGAGCAAGGGTCATTTTTGATGGTGCATTTGAACCAGATTTTAGTTTCACATTGAGAGAAAGAAGGTCCCCCACTTTGGATCAAATTCAAACCGATGCTCTGGAGATTGAGGCCAATATGTATGCTACTGGTAAAGTTCAAGATAAAGGAAAAGCTAAAGAAGAAGCCTCATCTCAAGATCAGAGAATTGACGATATGACTGAATTCATAAAAAATTTGTCCAATAAACTAGTGAAGTTGTAAATAGATAATAATAATGGTGCAAGACAAAGTAGGGGGGTTTTTAATCCCCAATTTAAAAAATAGCCCCTGTAGATTCTACAAAGAGAAAGGAAAGATCAAGATCAGGTGCAAGCACCTTTGTATATAGAGGCAACTCCATCCTTCTCAACAGATGATGATGATGAAAAAGAAGATGATGCTCAAATTTTTGCTGTCTACATGGAAGATGATGAAATAGAAGAAGAAACTGAGGAAGAAAGAGTGGAAGAAAATGAAGAAACTGATCTTTCATTCGATCAAGAAGAGATGGATGATTATTGCAAACAGTTTACAGAATTCATGAAATTAGAATTACATAAAAAATACGATTTGACGTCAAACAAGAGGTTAAGAACTCAAGATGATAAGGAAAAAGAATCAGAATCAGTACCTACTCCAATGGTGACTCCATTACAGAGAAACTAGATTAAGAAATCAGATAAGGGGAAGCAACCCATGAATGAAGAAAAAGAGAAGGAAAAATAGCAAGTTGAGGCTTCTCAAACAAGGATTAAAGATCCTAATATTTTGGAGAAAGTTGTTACTCTTTCTAATCAAAGTCTAAATTCCAATAAAAATCAAGAAGAACCTGAAAAAGTTGACAAAACAAAATTAAACTTTCAGTTTGTCAAAAGAGTTGGAAAAAGTGAAAATTCAAATACCTCTTCTTGAGTTAATCAAAAAACCTGGTTATAATAAGGAGGTTGCAGAATTTATCAATTTATCTCAGTTTGATGAAGTAGGCGATATAGTAAATTTGCAAGAAGAAAAACCAGTGGTTACTTTTGGGCCTTATGTTGAAGAGGTAGATTCATCTGTCCCTCCTTTTTATATATCACTTCTGTTACATGATTTTTTTTTACATAATTGTATGCTAGATTCTAGCGCATCCCACAATCTGATGCCATTGTGTATGATGAAAGAGTTAAATTTACAAATCACTAAGCCATACAGAGACCTTTATTCTTTTGATTCAAAAAGGGTGAAGTGTGTGGGTATTATTAAGGATATGGTTGTTTCATTGGGTCAAATCCCAGCCAAGAGCATTATGATGGATGTGGTAGTGGCAGATATTCCAGCCAGATTTGGTATGTTATTATCTAGATCTTAGGGGGCAAAGCTTGGAGGAGTTTTGAAGTTAGATTTTACATATGCCATCATTCCTATTTTTAATGGGGAAGAAAGGAGGTTGTATAAAGAAACTAGATTTCAAAAAACTGCTACCAAGAAAGATGCAGGTAATTCACCTATTTATGGCCAAGAGAAGGAGGACATCTCTTGCTTCATGCTGCATGAAGATGCAAAATTTTCTGAAGAGTCACAAGGGCATCACCCTTCAGCCATTGTACATAAGGAGCTGCATTCATACAAGCTTTGGAAGTGCTATTTTGATGGTGCGTTTTCTAAAGAAGGCACTTTAGCTGGTTTCATTTTTGTATCTCCGGAAGGTAACCTTGTACCTTTCTCTTTCAAATTGGAGTTTGAATCCACCAATAATGTGGATGAATATGAACCATTAATCATTAGTCTGCAGATAGCTAATTAAATGGGAATTCAGTCTATGATCGTGTTTGGTGATTCTAAATTAATCATAAGACAAGTTAAGAATTTGTGTCAAACTAAACATCCCAGGTTAAGAACATATAGGAATGAGGTATGGGATTTAATTGAAAACTACTTTGAAGCTTTCAACCTATAGTTTATCCCAAGAGAAGAGAATAGAATGGCTAATTCTTTAGCAGTTGCAGCCAGTACATTCAAACCTTCAACCAATCCAAGACTAAGATATGAAATTGAGATGAGACACAAACCTTCGATCCCTGACAATATCAAACATTGGCAGGTTTTTGAGGATGATGAACATATTAAACAATTTTTGTTGATGATTGAAGATTTTGAAGATCATTAAATTGATTTGGAAACTGATGAAAATGACTTGGCTGATATGTCTAAGATTCTGAAAAGGAAGATTGGTGATCAGCAGATTATTCAGTTGAAAGACAATATTTTACCAAGAGGTTTGGTACCTCTCGAAAGACTGTTTGATGCTAATGATGTGGTAGTGAATCAGAAGAAAGCATATTAAGATGTTAGTGTGGAAGATTGTAATTTAGGAACTCAATATGAGCCTAAAATGGTCAAATTGTTCAAAGGTGTTCCGAAGGACTATAAACAAAGGTACATAGATCTATTCAAACAATTTGAGGATGTATTTGCTTGGTCATATGATGATTTGAAGACTTATGATAAGAACATTATTCACCATAAAATCCAATTGAAAGATGGAGTCAAACCACATAGACATAAACTCAGACAAATCAATCCATTGTTGTTGGCCCCAATTGAAAAGGAGGTAAAGAAATTGTTGCAGGCTAAAATAATTGTTCCTCTCAGATATTCAGATTGGGTTTCCAATCTTGTACCAATCAGAAAGAAAAATGGAGAGATAAGGCTATGTGTAGATTTCAGGAACTTGAATAGGGCTTCATTGAAAGATAATTATCCTTTGCCGAAAATGGATTTTGTCTTGCAAAAAGTGACTGGAGCTTAGAAATGATCTATGGTAGATGGTTTTTCAGGGTATAACCAAGTTGCCGTGGAGAAGGAAGATCAAAAGAAAATTTCTTTCACTACACCCTAGGGAACATTCATGTATGCCAGGATGTCGTTTGGCCTAATGAATGCAGGGACCACATTCCAAAGAGCAATGGATATTGCATTTGTAGGAGATAAGTTTGTGGTTATTTATCTAGATGATGTCACAATTTTTTCAAACTCTGATGAGGAACATCTATAGCATTTGCAAAAAGCCTTCTTGAAGTGTAGGAAATATGGATTATCGCTGAATCCTAAAAAATATTTGTTTTCTCTGGAGGAGGGTAAACTGCTGGGCCATATTGTTTCCAAACAAGGAGTGAAGATTGATCCAGCAAGGGTCGAAGCAATACAGTTAATTCCACTGCCTCGAAGTAAGAAAGATATTCAGAGGTTTCTTGGAAAAATTAATTTTATAAGAAGATTTGTTCCTAATTACGCAGAGATTGTCAAGAAAATAACAGACATGTTGAAAAAGGATGCTAAGGTGAAGTGGGACAAAGAAGCAAGGGAATATTTTCAAAGGATTAAAGAAGCCCTACAGGAAGCACCTGTTCTAATTAGTCCAGATTATTCGAAGCCATTTCAAATTTTTCATTTGCATCTTCCTCAACAATTGTTGTTGTGTTATTACAGAGAAATGAAGAAAAGTGTGAACAACCTGTAGCATATTTCAGTAAGGCGCTCCGAGATGCAGAATTAAAATATAATATATTGGAGAAACAAGTATATGCCCTGGTGAAATCATTGAAAGCATTTAGAACCTATATTATTCATTCCCAAATTTTAGCATATGTTCCTAATTCTGCTGTAAAGGATGTTTTAGTACAGAGCGATGTAGATGGGAAAAGAGGCAAATGGATTGCTAAAATCCAAGAATACGACCTGGACGTTAAACCAACAAAATTGATCAAAGGATTGGGACTGGCCAAATTATTAACAGAGTCAAATTTCCAAGCACTGGGAATTAATTTATTGGCACCTGTAGAGGAAGTCAATGGAGAAACAGGTAATATTCAGTCAAAGTCAGCAATTAAATATAAATTCCTCTACTCATATTGGTACAAGGATATTATTCACTATTTATGCTTTCTTTCTTGTCCTCCTTCAATAAATAGAGCTAAATACAGAGCTTTAAAACTCAAGTCTCAACCTTATGTCATAATTGAAGCAAAGCTATATTGGAAAGATGCTGCTGGTGTGTTATTGTTATGTTTGACAAAGGAGGAAGTTTCAGAAGTAATTAAAGAATATCATGAATGTTTGTGCGGGGGTCACTACAGTTGGAAGGTAACTGCTCATAAAGTTCTCAAATCAGGTTTTTATTGGCCCTCTGTATTTGTTGATGTATATAAAATAGCCAGAAGTTGTCAAAAATGCCACATGTTCGTAGAAAAGAAAAGGTTAGCCCCGTTACCTTTTCTCCATGTTTTTGTTGAAGAACCTTTCAGACAATGGGGATTGGATTTCATTGGAGAAATCAATCCACCATCTAGTGGGAAATTTTAGTGGATCCTTACTGCTACATATTATTTTACAAAATGGGTAGAGGCAATCTCTACCAGGAAGGAAAATGATTTGGTTGTTATTAAGTTTTTAGAAGAAAATATCTTTAGCAGATTTGGATGTCCAGTAAATATTGTGACAAATAATTCCCAAGTTTCCAACTCAATCAGGTTTATTAATTTCTGTCAGACTTGTAATGTGATATTGTCTCATTCTACAACTTATCATCCACAAGGAAATGGATTGGAAGAATCTTCTAACAAAACATTAGTAAAATTTTTGAAGAAGACAATAAATGAAAACCAGAAGAATTGGGATTCAAAGCTAGTTTTTGCTCTATGGGCAACAAGGATGACCACTAGGAGATCCACTGGTAAGTCACCTTATGAAATATTATACGGTACTCAGGCATTGTTTCCCAACCAGTTCGTGAAACATGTGATTTATTTCCTTCAAGATGCTCAAGAAGAACCTAATGCCATGATTAGAAGAATGAATAATGTAATGGATTTAAGTGAAAGCAGAAATAAAGTTTGAGATAATTTTCTTACTTACCAACAAAAAATGAAGACAATATTTGATAGGAAAGAAAAACAAATCATGTTTCAGAATGGAGATCTGGTATTAAGATGGGATACCCAGAGGGAAGACAAAGGGAAACATGGAAAATTTGATCCTTTGTGGTATGGTCTGTTCAAAATTAGTGAGGGCAGGATGAATAATACCTTCATGCTGGAAAGTCTTGAAGGACAAGTAATACATATTCCTGTGAATGGGAAATATCTAAAATATTATTTCCAACACTAAGAGTTGTTTGACCATCATTGTATATATCCGGTTTTATCATTGTACATTTTTCATTTAGCAATTTTTGACTCCATGCCCGAAGTGAAGGCACTGATCTGCAGGTTCTTAGTGTTTCCTGGCAAAAACACTATCCCCAGGTGGAGCCAGATGTTGTGGATCACCTGCATATCCTTTTCTATTTTATTTTGAAAATTAAAAAAAAAAAGGCAAAAAATCTGAAATTCAGAAAAAGTATATGCTATAGTATAATGTTTTTTATACTGTAACATAAAAAATAAATGTTTCTAAAATCTCAATGCAAATTAAGTTTATTGTTAAAATTTATTTGGATGTATATTATAGTTTCATGTTTAAAATTCGAGCAAGTCTCCGAGCAGAAGTAGCAAGTATTGAAGATTATAACCGAATGATAAAGTGCGGAGGCACAAAGAGCTCATGAGTTATTGAATCAAGTGCCCCCGCAGTTGACCTGTTTGACCGCGGGGTAAACAACGATCAACGATGTAGATTCATTGCGGGGGGACTAGCCAAAGTTTTCCGCCGTACTCTAGGAGCCTCCGCAATGACGTCATGAGGCAAAGTGGAAGATAGCTGTAATCTATGATAAACTTTGTCAATGGCTTTTTACACATCATTTCAGCCATGGCCAAGCGATTTTCACTACCTCGTTCAACTAGCCACATTTCCCTCATGGAAAATGAGAGAGACTACTCGGAATCAAAGAGACAGTGAAAAATTTTGATATATTATTTGATAAATTGACAAGAATAGGTTTACCTTGATGTTGGACAGAGAAAGGAAACATTCTGTCATGGAAATTTTATGAAGATTCATTAATAGTGGCAAAAAGAAAAATGGATAACAAGCATGAAAAGACGCAGATTTTAAAAGGAGAAACAATGTTTAATTTCTTGCAAAGGCATTTCAATTTGTTATGGATGGTGAAGAATCTCTTCACAGAAATACCTACACATATTCAGATTGTTGCATTCAGGTTGGAATATCATAGTTTCAAGAATGCATCAACAACCCAAAGTGAGATATGGAAAATGTGCAAAACATTCTCAATGGACTCAGCAAAATGAATCCCAACATCTCAACAAAAAGTAGTCCTTGACTCAGCAACTGTATCAAAAGCGGTTGTTCTTATAGATTAGGAATTTTCAATTTCATGTTATGTTATTTTCTCAAAATCATGTAAATTATAATAGGACCTTTTTGAGGCATGTAGCTCCATAACTGTAAGTAGTTAAAGCAATTAGAATTAGTTTCATCGCTGGAAACTGTTTTGTTATTTTGTATTTAAAGAAGATTCCATGAAAGGAAAAGGTTTTGAGTTTTGAATCATGAAGCCAAAATTTTGTACTCAAGAATGGAAAATTAATGAATGAGTATGCAAGTTTCTATCATTCTGTTTATGCTGAAAAGTTATCCATTTTACACAATGTTTTCATATCTGTGAATAAAATAGAGTAATGAGCAGCAGGTCTCTTTATACATATGTATTTAAGAGTTAAAAAAACCTTAATGTGCGCTCCTCTGTTTTAACTTTATCTTTACTTAATTCTTCAGGGTTTTAAAATGATAGATTCTGTTTGAAACAGCATATCAGATTGAAATCCTCTTCTCTTTTTCTTCCGTTCATTCATTTTAGCATAAGTGGAATATAACATTGCAGAACATGCATGTATTTGATATTTAAGGGTTACATAATCAATTTTTAAGGGTTTATAAGATAGAGACAGATATATATTCATTTGTGACATAATCAGATAATGTCTTAAGCACCGATTCCTTATCACAGCTAAGGGATTGTCTCTTAAGGTATAATAGCACTCACTCTCACCTTTGACCCCACCTGACATCATTTCACTCCCCGAAAAAATTGTGGATGTGATCACTTGATTGGCCCACCTTCCACTTTCCTACCGTCGTCCAATCCTGTCCTACCACCTCTCCTCCACCATCCCCTTCTACCAAGAACTTTGTCCCATCACGCTCCCTATCCGCGGTAGATCTAGCTCCCCCAGATCTAACGGCCCATGATCGTTTTCGCGTAGATTTTTCCGAAAAGGTTTAAGCACCCATTATAACATGAAATGGGTGGTTTTTTTTGGACATGTGTCATCCATCTAGATGTATTGTGTTCACCACGATGAATACCACTAGCTGGCCTAATCGCACGTGAATACCACTCTGGTATTGCGCAAAACCACCTTTAGATTTTCCACGCCATTATTTGAATTTCTCCCTGGTTTTCAATTTTTCCATGAAAATCCCTCCCTCTGCACTCTGTTCCTCCTCTACAATCACTCCTCTACCATCCCGAAGCCTCTGAAGTAGTTGAACCCAAAAATGCAGGTTTTTATTTAATTTTTTTGTTGTTGTGCATATTTAATAGCGGCCTGAAGTATACAGACCCTCCCATAGCCAAATATCAGTAGAATCAATTCTCGAATGACGATCCTTGGGTTCAAAATCATGGATAAAGGGAGATATCAATGTTTGATTATCATTGTTTGGTTAGTGCCTCATGAACACTGGTCGAGTAATGAAACCCTCCAACACCAAAGGAAGCTGCCTATACACAAAACAGAAGAACAGTGAAAAATAAAGGTTAAGAGCATCAATCCAGAGATCAAAATCTTAAACCAGCAGATTAAGGATAAAGACAAAGATTAAAGGATAAACAAATTAATGTTAAAACAATCAGAAAAGTGACCAAAGCAGGAAGATGATAAATATGGCCTAAAAAGCATAATTAAGGCCAAACAGGGTTTAAAAGAATAAAATCAAGCAAATCAGCAAAAAGAAGGCTTCAAATGACAAATCACTGAAGCAATTACTCTTATAAAAGACAAAAATGCCACCTGCCAGCCTAATTTTCCTCAAAAAACACATAAAGCTACTCCAACTCATAGATATTTCCAAATGGCAGCTCAGAAGTTATTACAAGCCTACCTAAAAAGCCTAAAAGTCAACAAAGGCAACTAAGTAGTTAAAAAAAGTTAATATAATGTACATTTAGACATAAATACATTTTTTCCTTGGGCCTTGCATGGTCTCAAAGGTCAAAATCATTAAACTCTGTCATTTATGAGCCATTAGAGACCCCCTCTTTCACTCCACCTCCTCATTTATCTATAAATAATGTATGAGGAGTTCATTTTTATTGTTGGTTGGATTATTATTTGAGTGTAATATAGCTGTTGAAGTTGTTGAAGTGTTGTTGAGTAGTTGAAGAATACTAGGCTGAGAAGAGAAGTTTTGAGCTATAGAGATCTGTTGGAATTGAAGTATGTAACTAGTTTGAACATAAATAATACAAGTTGATTCATGGGATCCTGGTATATGTTAATGGTGATGTTATTCGTCTCTATTTTTGTCTTTCCTTATGTTTTACGTGCTGTCCATTTTCTCTGATAAAGAACAAAAACTTTAGAGTAGGATTTACTGTCAAGGTGCCCTATTTATATCTGAAAGCTTTATCTTTATGTTTTCTTCTGCTAAGGTATGTTTAGAGGATTATTAATTTCCCTCTAGGTTTATTCAGCTTTTTTATTTTAGAATTATTCAAGAGAGTATAACCAGTGAAGAAATGTTGGTGAGCCCATGTCTTTCTGTGTACAACTTGAGATATTGTTTTTGAATGTTCTTTTCAAAGTTTGCTAAATAGAGTTAACCCAGGGAATTTTATGGTATGCCATGTCCTCTGGCTATTCTTTAACAGTTTCTTTGAAAGATCCCTTGAGGGTATGCCAAAAGCAGGCTAGAATTCAAAGTTTTTGTCTGATCTTAAGCTATTTTCCTTGTTCTCTTATATGTTTTCTCCTTTCTGAAAGTAGTCTTAGGATTACTGTATTATTGTCTGAAAAGTGTTCTTTAATAAAATTTTGTCCAAAGAAGTCGATGGTTTTCCCTGTCCCTTGGCTTGCTTCAAACAATTACTTTGAAATGCTTTTCTTGTCCTAGTGAAGTTAGATTCTTAATTGGTTTTAGCTTTGCTTCTTTGACAACAGTTTAATGTTTCATATCACAATTCAATCTAAAATATCCTTTGATATAGATGACTTGCCCTATGGAAACCCTTGAAGAATTGTTGTAAAATTAAATCCTTTTGTGACTCCATATCCCAATGGATTGATACTGTTTCTTGACCTATCCTTTCAGCTGAACACTCTTCAATCTTCCCTCACCTTCACCCTGCAAATGACCTCTTTAGTTAATGATATCCATCCCAACAAAACAAACAAGTTCTATGAACTTAATAACTAGCCTAATATCATAAACAAAGCATAAAGATATATCCTTTGAAAAAATTTAACAGAGAGATCCCTCTCTAAATCCAGGAAGGATAGGTTTATTCTTGTGAATATTGTAAATCATAGGGAGCCAACATAGTGTAGAAACTGCTAGGGAATACAAAGTAATAGATAAATTCACAACTCAGAAAATCCCATTCTTAAAATGAATCAAGTGTCTGCCAAGAGTGGTTCCCGATTGTTGATGGTGGACAACAACAAATCCTAGAAAACAAGTAAAAATATTCCACCTAGTGACTCCACTGGTTTTTAGTAGGCCTGGTGATTCCCCTTGGTTTTCTAAAGACTCCACTGGGAAAATTATTTGATCATTAGAAAATCACAAAACCCAGTTAAGAAAAATTTGTGGATTAATTTTTTTCTTACACAGATTAGTTTGCCTTTAAAATATTATCATACTTGGATAAACTTATCTTATCTTTGGGTCTAAATCCTAGCTTCCAAAAGAATCCATACTAGATTTTATCCTAACCCAAATCCTCCTACAATAGTTGATAATCCTGAAAACATTCTTAGGACCATTCCTTCATATAAAACCCCAACTATTGTCAGACCAATCCACAGAGCATGTTCGATTCCTAAAAAACCTTACAACTCTGCAAGATACCCAAGTTGAATTACCTTTCATAGGAAACCTATCTATAACCAAGTCACTTAGTGGTATAGATCATATAGACTTTGAGCCTGAGAATTTACAATATAAAAGCAGCAGAGAAACCTTCCCATCTACTGCACCTGATCTTCATCTCATTCATAACTTTGGTTTCTCTCATCCTAAATCTGCTTAACAGTTCTTAACTAGTCCATGCACTTCTGTTACACCCACTCATGCATCCATTGTTCAAACCACTTCGTCACATCATTTACCTCCTATCACAAACCCTCCACTTGTAAACCCCCCATTGTTTCCACAATTTCATATCATGGCAACATGGTATGCTCCCTTAGTCCTTCCTTTACCTTTAGTTGCTCTACCATAGGACTATCAGTCGAAGATTCCATTATATGATGCTAGTAGTTCTACTATAGCTCAACAACATGTAAAAATAATGAATGATTACTTTGACAGATAAGAAATCGATGATGAGACTGTAAAACTTAGGATTTCTGCTCAAATTTTAGGGGGAGAAGCAAGAAAATGATTCAAAGGCTTAACCCCTAACAGTACCAATGACCTCCCCTCTTTTCATCAATTATTCCTAAACAAATGGGAAGTCAAAAGAAACCCCCTTCAAATCCTGTGAGAATACAATGAGCTTAAAAGAAATGCTGGAGAGAGTGTCCAAGATTATTGCACTAGATTCAATAGTGTTTATAATGCACTTCCTCCACAAATGAAATCCCAAAAAGTCCTAGAATTAATCAACTTTCCTGAAGGATTTGACCTAGACATATGTTATAAATTAAGGGAGAGAGAACCCCTTACATTAGAAGACATGCAGAAACGGGCAATAAGTGTGGAATCTAACCTAAATCCGAGAAGGGCTAGATTAAAAGCATAAAAGAAGGTTACCTACAAAGATGAATTAGAACCATCCACATCAGACTCTAAAATTGATAATTTGGTCAAAACTATGGAGATGATGATGGAAAGAATAAACATGAATTAGAGAGCTTATTCTAAAGAAAATCAAACAGCCCCTCAAAACAAAAATCAAAATCAGAATTAGAACCTTAGAAGGAATCTCCCTCAAATTAGAAAAAGATGCCCTGATCAGCAAGTCAGACCTCCTTTTCAACAAAATTATGTTGATGAAGAGGGGGGAACAATAGAAGAAATAGAGGAAAATCATATGAACATGTTGGGAGTAAACAATGAGGATAATATTTTCCTTAATGAAGAAGAACAAGTCACGTACATACCTGATGAGGAAGAAGTCCTAGAATCAAAATATTATAAACTAGGCTTTGAAAATTCCATAATGGAAGTACAAAAAAAATATGACTTGAGTAAAAAGAACCAAGACACTTCCAAGAAGAAAGCCTCTGAAAATTCTGCCAAAAACAACCCTGTAAATACTTCTAAAAAGACAGCTGAAAACAATAATATAGTGGTTGAAAGTTCTGATCAAAACAAGGGAAAAAACACCCAGATTCATGACAAACATAGTGGTGACCCTAGCAGCATTAGCACCTTAGCTAATTTTCCTGAAAAAACCATTTTAACTGCTGTAAATAATAAAAGCTAGCAAGTTGATTTTGCTGAGAAAACAGTGACTAAAAAGGTTGAATTAAACATTTCCAAAACTATGTTGGGTGTGGAGCCTGATTATCTTGTTTACTTTGTATCAGAGCATTGGAACCCTGTACCTTAAAAGGGGCGGCAACGCCGCTCGTAATTATTCACTGCTGTGGGGCGTCTAGTGGTGGGCGGCAACACTTTTCGGAGCCCCCCCCTAGCGGGGGTTTCGGGGGCAGTGCCCCCGAAGCTAAAAACAGATGTAAAATTGCCTTGTAAAAGTATAGTAATTTCTAGTCAATCTGGGCCGTTCATTAGGCAAATGATCTGAGGGTAGAAGTTATGTTTAGCTTAGATTTTTTTGCCCTAGAAGGCAACCCCTCGCTTTTATGAGGGTATTGTATTGCGGCTGTGTATGGTATGTGTATTATCGGAGCGAGAAACAGAGAGGGAGACTGTGAGAGAGAACATAGGATATTACAACGGATCTGCTGTAGGTTTTATCTCTTCATTCTTACTGGATAATAGAAAGGAAGGACTGGTTGTTAGGGGTGGACGTAGCCCAAACTGGGTGAACCACGTATATCTGTGTCTCTCTGGTTTTATGTGTTTTGTGCGATTCTATTTTTCCGCATATTTTATGTGTTGCACTGCTCCATGATATATAATTTTCTAACAACTGGTATCAGAGCCAAAGGTATATTTGGCTGATAAACTCGCAGGAAAGAAGGGTTCCTAGTTCGAGTGGGAGAAATGGCGGACGATGGTAAGTTTAGGGTCGAGAAATTTAACGGCCAAAACTTCCCACTGTGGAATATGCAGATGGAAGATTATCTATATTAGAAAGATCTGTACCTACCATTGAGTGGAAAAACAAAGAAGCCGGCAACCATGACAAACGTGGAATGGAACATTCTCGATATAAAGGCACTCAGAATAGTACGTTTGTGTCTTGCAGCGTCATTCGCCTTCAATATTTCAAAGGAAACAACAACAGAGGGTTTGATGCAGATGTTGGCGAAACTATATGAAAAACCCTCAGCCTCAAACAAGGTATTTCTTATGAAATGACTATTTATTATGAAGATGTCGGAAGGTGGATCTGTTGCAGACCATTTAAATGAATTTAATACAGTTACCAGTCAGTTAAGTTCTGTAGGGGTAAAATTTGATGATGAAGTTATAGCTCTGTTATTCTTGTGCTCATTACCAGAAATCTAGAATGGTTTAGTTATGGCCATTAGTAACTCTATCTCTGGATCTAGTACTTTAAAGTTTGATGATGTTGTGGGCGCTATCCTTAGCGAGGAAATGCGACAGAAAAGCTTCGGTGAGACATCGGGTAATGCTTTGAGTGTAGAGTCTAGGGGAAGAAGAATGGAAAGAGGAAAGAGCTCGGGATATCCCAGTAAATCAAGGAAAGGTAGATCCAAGTCCAGATCAGGAATATTGTGCTGGAATTGTAGAAATAAAGGACACCTAAAGAAAGACCGTAGATCTCGGAAGCGAAAAGAAGGAGACACACAGCAAGAAAACAATCATGAAGCAAATGTTACAGGTGATGTGTTGCAAGATGCTTTGATTCTTTCTTTCGAAAATGTTACTGATTCTTGGGTTGTAGATTCAGGGGCTTCATTCCATGCCACACCTGATAAGAAATATTTTCATGACTATGCTCAAGGAGATTTTGGACAAGTTCGTTTGGGTGATGATAAACCCTGTAAAATTGTTGGAATGGGTAAATTTCTTGTAAAGAAACATAATGGAAACTAATGGCTACTAAAGGAAGTAAGGCATGTTCCATATCTAAAGAAAAATCTGATTTCAACAGGGCAGTTAGGCAGTGAAGGTTGTGTAACAACTTTCACAGATAAAACTTGGAAGGTCACCAAAGGAGCGCTGGTAATAGAAAAAGGTGAATAGGTTGGTACATTGTATTTATGAAATGGTATTTCTAACTCTGTTAATTCTTTAACTTCCAAAGGAGCAGATGCAGCATTATGGAATCATAGGCTCGGACACATGAGTGAGAAGGGAATGAAGATTCTTCACTCAAGAAATTTTTTGCTAGGTTTGAAGAATGCTGATTTGGATTTCTGTGAGAATTGCATTTATGGAAAAAAAAAAGAGTCAGATTTCTCAGAGTTGGGAAAGAAAATAAGAGCGAAAAATTGGAGCTTGTGCATACAGATGTATGGGGACCTGCTCAGGTATCATCTCTCGGTGGCTTTCGTTATTATGTTACTTTTATTGATGATGCAACTAGAAAAACATGGATTTATTGTATTTAGAATAAATCTGATGTATTTGATACTTTCAAGAAATGGAAAGATTTGGTTGAGATTGAGACAGGAAAGAAGTCGAAGCATCTCAGATCAGACAATGGAGGTGAATATTGCAGCAAAGAGTTTGATAGGTACTGTTTAGAGCATGGAATTTGCAGAGAGAAGACATTTCCAAGAACACCACAAGAAAATGGTGTGTCAGAAAGGATGAACAGAACAATCATGGAGCGTACAAGGTGCATTTGATTGCATGCAGGATTGCCTTTACAATTTTGGGCAGATGTTGTAGATACTACTGTTTATCTAATAAATAGAGGGACTTCAAGTTCATTGGATGGTGGTATTTCAGAGGAAGCATGGACAGGAAAAAATGTAAACTACTCTTTTTTAAAGCCTATTGTCTGTGAGGCCTTTGTCCATATTAATAAAGAAAATAGAATAAAGCTTGAGGCAAAATCAAAGAAATGTACCTTTATTAGATATGGTGCTAATGATTTTTGTTATCGCTTATATGATTATGAAAATCACAAAATCATTAGGAGCAGAGATTTAATATTCAATGAAAAGGTATTTTATAAGAAGCAGCTGGAGGAAAAGAAACAGGAAAAAGAAAGCAAGGAATACACGGTTCTTGATGAGATAACTGAAAAAGTAAAGGTGCCTAAAAGTAATAATAATCAAGAACCATAGTAGCAACAACCACCACAATAGCAACAAGCACCTCAAACACTGGAAATTGGTGTTAGAAGATCTACCAGGATAAGTAGACCCCCTGAACGATACTCTGCTTCATTATATTATTTATTGTTGACTGATTCTGGTGAACCTGAATGTTATGAAGAAGCAATGCAGGTTGAAAGTAGGAAGAAGTGGGAGCTAGCCATGGAAGAAGAGATGGACTCCTTAATGCATAACCAAACTTGGGACTTAGTCAAGTTGCCTGTAGGTAAAACTGCATTGCAGAATAAATGGGTTTACAGGCTGAAGGAAGAAGATGGAGGAAAACAGAGGTACAAAGCTAGACTTGTGGTGAAGGGGTTTGCACAGAAGAAAGGTATTGATTTCGATGAAATATTTTCTCCTATTGTTAAAATGAACTCAATCAGAACTATTTTAAGTCTTGTAGCAATGGAATATTTACATCTTGAACAGTTAGATGTAAAGACATCATTTCTCCATGGATATTTGGAGGAAGAGATATATATGCAGCAAACAGAAGGATATGAGGTAAAAGGGAAAGAAAAATTGGTGTGCAGATTAAAGAAGAGCTCGTATGGCTTAAAACAGACTCCAAGGCAGTGGTATCTAAAATTTGACAAGTTTATGTCTGAACAAGGTTATACTAGATGTCACTCTGATGATTGTGTTTATCTAAAAAGGAAAAATGATGGCAGCTATATTATATTGTTATTGTATGTAGATGACATGCTTGTTGCAGGATCTAACATGTAGGAAATAAATGTGCTCAAAAGAAAATTGGCAAATTCATTTGCAATGAAGGATTTGGGAGTTGCAAAACAAATCCTTGGTATGAGGATAACTAGAGACAGGAAAAATCATAAATTAACATTGTCTCAGAATGAGTACATAGAAAAGGTGTTGAAAATATTTAATATGCACAATGAAAAACCAATTAGTACACCTTTTGCTAGCCATTTCAAACTTAGTAAGGAGATGTGCCCAAAGACGCAAGAAGACATGGATTATATGTCTAAAGTTCCATATGCATCTGTAGTTGGAAGCCTAATGTATGCAATGGTCTGCACAAGGCCTGATATTGCACATGCAGTGGGAGTTGTAAGCAGGTACATGAATAATCTAGGAAAAGAATATTGGATGGCAGTAAAATGGATTCTCAGATATTTGAGAGGTGCCACAAATCAAGCATCATGCTTTGGTGGTTCAAACATTTCTCTACAGGGATATGTTGATGCAGATATGGCAGGTGACAGAGATAACAGGAGGAGCACTACAGGATATGTATTTACTATAGGTGGAACAACTGTCAGTTGGGTTTCAAAAATCCAAAGTGTTGTTGGACTTTCAACAACAGAAGCAGAGTATGTTGTTGCTACAGAGGCTAGTAAAGAAATGATTTGGTTACAAAGGTTTATGGGTGAATTGGGTAAGAAGGATGATATGGGCACGCTATACAGTGATAGCCAAAGTTCCAATCATCTTGCAAAGAACTCAGCGTTTCATTCCAGGACTAAACACATACATCTCAAGTACCATTTCATACGGTCAGTATTAGAAGATGGAGAGTTGAAGCTGGAAAAGATACACACAAGCCATAATCCTGAAGATATGCTAACAAAATTTATAACCAGGGAGAAACTGAGAATGTGCTTAGTTTCAATTGGTCTTCAAGGATGACGATGAAGATGAGGAATAGCCAGGTCCAAAGAGGAGTCATTGTCTAACAAATGAAGCAGTGGTGGAGTTGCTACAATCAGTCTCCAAGTGGGAGATTTTTGGGTGTGGAGCCTAATTATCTTGTTTACTTTGTATCACAGCATTGGAACCCTGTACCTTAAAAGGGGTGGCAACGCCACCTGTAATTAATCGCTGCCGTGGGGTGTCCAGGGGGGGCGGCAGTACTTTTCAGAGCCCCCCCCTGCTGGGGGTTTCGGGGGCAGTGCCCTTCAAGCTAAAAACAAATGTAAAATTTCCTTGTAAAAGTATAGTAGTTTCTAGTCAAGCTGGGCCGTTCATTAGGCAAATGATCTTATGGTAGAAGTTATGTTTAGTTTAGGGTTTTTTTCCCTAGAAGGCAACCCCTCGCTTTTATGAGGGTATTGTATTGCGGCTGTGTATGGTATGTGTATTATTGGAGCGAGAAACAGAGAGGGAGACTGTGAGAGAGAACAAAGGATATTATTGAGGATCTGTTGTAGGTTTTGTCTCTTTATTCTTGCTGGATTATAGAAAGGAAGGACTGGATGTTCGGGGTGTACATAGCCCAAACTGGGTGAACCACGTATATCTGTGTCTCTCTGGTTTTATGTGTTTTTTGTGATTGTATTTTTCCACATATTTTATGTGTTGAATTGATCCATAATATATAATTTTCTAACAAACTCAAACTCCTTTCAACATAGAGAGTGAAATTTCCAAAATAAAAATATCTATCCCTCTCACTAAGTTAGTCACTGAAGATGTGTATAGGTCCCAATTGTTAAAGTCTTTGAACATAGGAGATCACAATGACTCTGTTAACCTAAATGATGATAAACCTCAGCTTCTGTTTGGACCAGATGTAGAAGGGATATTTCAAGAAGGAGTAGTTCCTCCTTTTTATGTCATTTAAAACATCAATGATAAAATTTACACAATGCCATGCATGATACAAGAGAATAACATAACCTAATTCCCAAAGTGATAAAGGAAGGATTAGGCCTTGAGGTAACCAAACCTTATAAATATTTATACTCCTTTGATTCCATTAGAGTCAAATGGCTAGGCCTAATAAAATATCTTTGTGTCAATTTAGCACAAATTCCAGCCAAAAGCTTAGTAATGGACATTGTCGTGGCTGACATACCCCCCAAATATGGCATGCTTATTTCAAGATCTTGAGGTTCTAAGTTGCAAGGCACAATGCAAATGGATATGACTTATGCCACTATCCCTGTCTTCAGTCAACCTAGAAGACTTTATAGGGAAGCACACATGAAATACATGGTGAGTATCCAAGAAATATCAGAATAATCCCCTCTTTATTCTATACATACTGACCTTGACTCATTCATTTTGTACAATGATGAGGTTCTGAATGAGCAAGAGTTAGAAAATGAAACATCCACCAACATAGTGGTAGCCATAGAACAAGAGGAAGGGAAAGAAAAATCATCCAAATAGTTTGCTAATTCAAAAAAACACAGCAAACAAAATGAAGGTTTTGAGCATCAAAAAATTCATCAACTTAGTGCCAATCATAACAAACAATGAGAAAGGCCTCAATACATTGAAAACCTTGAGGAAAAAGACAAGAATAAACATAGTGTATATCCTCAAAAAGAACACAGTGATGATCAAAATAAACAAAACAGAGAGGACCAAAAGGAAAAGGGTGAAAAATATGAAAAAAGTCCTCCTTGGAGCATTAGTTTCGATGGGTCTTGCACTAAAATTGGTGCAGGAGCAGGAATATGGGTGCATAATACTAAAAAAAATCATGCATAATGACATTCACACTGATTAAACTTTCACTGCACCAACAAGATAGCATAATATGAAGCACTCCTATTAGGACTACAATTGCTTAGAAAACTAGGAGCCAAGAGGATAACAGTTCATAGGGATTCAGAATTAATAATTAAGCAAGTAAATGGGGAATATATTGCCAAACATCCTAGACTAAGAGCCTATAGAGATGATGCCATGGACTTATTAAAATCATTTGCTGAATTCCAACCTACTTTTATCCCTAGAAACCAAACCATTTTTGCCAATGGATTAGCCTTTGCTGCTAGTACCTGTCTGAAACATTATGAAAGAAAAAAATTCACATTTCAAGTCAAATATAGACCAACAATCCCATAAAATGAAAAATACTACCAAGTTTTTGAGGGAGATAACAAATAGAAGACTTCCTACAGTCCAGAAATGAATTTGAAATGCCAAATTTAGATTTAGAGTACAAACAAGAGTGTCCTACTTAGGAAAAATCATTTTTTAAGGAAGAAGAATCTTTGGAGGTTGCTGAAATAAATCTATTAACCAAAGAATCCAAACATAAAATAGAAAAATACACAGATTTAGGAAAAGAAGATCTAGAACTGCTACAATCTGAAACTGAAAGCTTGCCAAAGGGGATGGTCCCTTTAGAAGAATTATTTGACTTTAATGATGTTTCAAAAAGGCCAAAGATAGAACCTACTAAAGCTGAAGTAGAAGGGTGAAATATAGGCAGTGAAGAAAGGCCTAAAATGATCAAATCATCCAAGACGCTTCCAGCTTACATTAAACTGAAATACCTTAAGCTGTTTAGATAATTTTCTGTTGTGTTTGCATGGAGTTATGAAGATTTTAAATCATATGATATAGAAATAATTCATCACAAGATACCCCTCAAAGAAAACCAGAAGCCTTATAGACAAAAATTGAACAGAATCAACCTTGTCCAATTACCTCTGGTAGAGAAAGAAATTAGAAAAATGTATGATGCGGGAATTATAGTCTGTGTGAGATACTCAAAATGGATATCTAATCTTGTATGAGTTAGGAAGAAAACATGAGAAATAAGGCTTTGTATTGATTTCAAAAACTTAAACAAAGGCTCATTAAAGGACAACTATCCCTTGCCAAGAATGGATCATATTTTACAAAGGGTGGTAGGTTCTAGAATAATTTTTTTGTTAGATGGATTTTCAGGATATAACCAAGTTTTGGTACACCCCGATGGTCAACTTAAAACAACCTTTACCACTCCTTGGCGCACTTTCATGTATGTGAAAATTCCTTTTGGTTTAATGAATGCTGGTGCCACATTTCAAATAGCCATGGATATTTCATTCTCAGAATAAATAGGTTACTTCATTGTGATTTACTTATATGACATCACAGTCTATTCCAAAACAGATGAAGAGAACCTAATACACCTAAGAAAATTCTTTGAGAAGTGAAGAAAATATGGTTTATCCTTAAATCCCAAGAAAACATTGTTTGGTCTCCAAGAAGGTAAACTTCTTGGACATATTATATCTGAAGAGGGAATAATGATAGACCCAAGGAGGATTGAAGGTATACTACAAATAAATCATCATAGAAACATCAAGGAACTCCAATTTTTCATTGGGAAGATTAATTTCTAGAGAAGGTTCATACCCAACCTAGCTGAACTCCTTAGAAATATGACAAATATGCTTAAAAGAGAAGGATTTAAATGGACCTTAGAAGTAAAGAAATATTTTGAATTGATAAAAAAAGCACTTACTCAAACACCAGTTATCATTAATCATGATTTTACAAAATATTTTTTCATATTTTTATTTGCATCAAAACACACAGTCGTTGTTGTCCTCCTACAGAAAAACATAAAGGGACAAGAGCAACCTATTGCATTTTTCCGCAAGGCATTAAGAGATGTACCTTTGAAGTATAATATAATGCAAAAAAAATCCTTTTCCTTAGTCAAAGCCTTAAAAGACTTCAGAGTTTAGATTTTACACTCACACATCATAGCATTTGTGCCTCATTCAGTGGTAAAAGACATTTTGACATAATATCGTGATGGAAAAAGAGGAAAGTGGATTGCTGTAATACTGGAATATGACTTAGAAATCAAGCCCACTAAGCTCATAAAAGGTCAAGGACTAGAAAAACTTATGGTTGAATCCAACTTTCAAGCTCTTGATATAAACATGTTTAATGCATTAGACAAACAGGGGGAGTTGGTAGCTCCACTTATTGAAGATCATTTTTTGAATTCATCTTGGTATGATGGTGTTTTGTATTTTTTTTTAAATCTAAATTTCTCTCCTGGTTTTTCTAAAACAAAGGCAAGGTTTTTAAAGTTAAAAGCTGTCAATTACTGCATTTTTGATAAATGTTTATATTGGAAAAATGCTAGCGGATTATTGCTTAAATGTTTGCCTGAGAATGATGCGGATAAGATCAAGCACGAGTTCCATGAAGGAGAATGTGGAGGCCACCTCTATTGGAAAACTACTATGAACAAAATCCTTAGAGCTGGCTATTGTTGGCCCACCCTCTTTCAAGATATCCATAAAATGGTCATTTCCTGTCATAAATGTAAAATCTTTGAAGGCAAAACAAAATTTCTTCCCTTACCTCTACATCCTATCATTGTGGAAGCTCCTTTTCAACAATGGGGTCTGGACTTCATTGGGGAAATCCATCCTTCGTCATCTTCCCAACACAAATGGATCCTCACAACTACTGATTATTTTACCAAATTGATAGAAGCCATCCCTTCTAGGAATGCCACAGACTTAGTCATCATTTCATTCCTTGAAAATCATATACCGTCTAGATTTGGCTGTCCTAGGAAGATTATCACAGACAATGTTGTTGCATTTGCATTTGGATCCAAAAAGATAGTTGATTTCTGTCACAAATATCAGATTACATTGAGCCATTCCACAACTTATTACCCTCAAGGTAATGGGCTAGCAGAATCCCCATACAAAATTTTGGTAAACATTATCAAGAAGTTACTGGAAGAAAATAAGAAATCATGGCACAATAAGCTCATGCATACACTTTGGGCAGACAGGTTGACAGTTAAAAAGTCAATTGGAATGTCCCCTTATCAGCTAGTTTATGGAGCAGATGTAATATTTCCAACCAGTCTAGGAGTGCCAGTCATGAAGTTGATCCAAGAAGTGCAGTCCAAACGAGATGACATGACAAGAATAATTAACTATACTGTTCAGTTGCAACAAACCAGAGAGGAAGTTTACAAAAGAGCACAAAAAGGACAAGAAAACATCAAGATGTTGTTTGATAAAAGAAAAAAGGCAAGTGATTTTAAAATTGGTGACAAACTAATAAAATGGGATTGTAGAAAATAAGACAAGGGCAGACATGGAAAGTTTGAAAATTTATGGAAAGGCCCTTATCTCATTCAGTCTGCTATTGGCAACAATGCATTTTTTCTTCAAGAGGTAGATGGAATTGAACTTTTTGGAGGTCTTGTCAATGTCAGGATGCTCAAACATTATTCTTGTTAAGGTTTCTATTCAAAATTATTTTTAATTCATTGTAAATAACATTGCTTGAAAGAAAGTTTGAAAATAAAATACAAAAACAAAAGAAAAGAGAAAAATAGGGAAGATTTAAAAGAAAAAGGTACAACCCCGTAGCAAAAAAAGAAAAATTCTGAAAGTGTGAAAGTCAAAATGCCACTGTTTGAAAAGAAACTATTATTTATTCATACAACCTAATCATGACTAAGTAAAATTTGAGTTTTGTGCTGATAGGTTAGTGAAAACAGATTTCCCAAACAGTGTAATCTTGGCTTATCAGTAGAATAGATTAGGATAGAAAAGAAATGGTTCTAACAAACTCAAAATATTAACCAAGTTTAGAAGAAAAGAGAAATGGCTCCAAAAAGATCAAAACTTGAGCCAAAGAAGGAAGGAAGGATGTTTACAAAATTTTAGATCTAAAGCATCCACAATTTTGTTTAAATTTTTTGACAAATAACGTCTATGTGCAGCTTGTACATAATGCCATAGCCCCCATAGAAAATTAGACTATCTAATCCTTATTTAACTATGTTTTCAATTTCCTGTTTTAGAAAATAGAGAATAAAAACTGTCAAACAACTCAATCTTGATAATTATTTAGAATAGATAGAGAATTACTGAGTTCAACTATATAATCTGAACTCATGGAGGAAATAAGGGTAGAAATAGATTAGTTTCCTTCTTTCAAATAAAAGAATAAAATGATGTTGAAAGGGTTTACAAGTCCAAGTGTACCCATTGAAGAAAAAAATGTTAGGAAAGGTAGGTTGTGTAGGTAGAAAGTTTGAGAGAAAATCATCTGATTATGATAAATATTGATCATATTTTAAAGCAGCATGATCAAAGAAGGAACATGTTGTCAAAGTGCAAAAAAACACAAGGCATTGGTCTACTTTTCAGAGATTTATCTCTGAGGTTCTTGACACCTCCAAGGAGTTGCCCTCCCCAAGTGGAGCCACTGTTAGCCATCTATAAATTTTGCTATACCTCATGATGGCTACATAGGTTCATTAGCTTTTCAAGAAACAAAGTTTGTAAAAATCCATGAGTTCTTGAAAGCCCACTATGTTCATTATCCTCAAAAGAATCACTCCACTGAAATATTCACTCAAAAGCCTCTAAGATTATCCTACTGATATAAAAGAAACTGTTTCAAAGCCATTCCCATCATTTCATAAGCCCCATTCCACCCATTTTTCACTCATTTTTTTTTTATCCTAACTCATCATCTCATTCCTCCAGAAATCCCCTTTTCCCTTCATTTACCCTCATTTTCCTATAAAAACCCTTTTAAACCTTATAAAATTCCTTATATGGTTTAAAATATCCCTTTTTATCCTATCAAAACCTTTAAAATGTATAAAAACCCACCTTTTTAGACCTTTTCGACCCCTTTTATAAAAAATAGGCCTTAAGCCCTTGAGGGCTTAAATCCTCCACTCCTTTCTCATGTGACCTAACACCTGTAATTAGGCACTAAGCCCTTAGCCATTTTTACTCTAGCCCCTTCCTTTATTTTTCATTTCTCCATTCTGTGTATTATCCTGGATCGATCTCCACCTTAAATCTTGCTGATATGACGGTCATCGAGTGATCGTGCTCACTCTCACCTTTGAACCCCACTGACATCATTTCACTCCCTAACAAAATTGTAGATGTCATCACTCGGCTGGCCCACTTTCCAATTTCCACCATCGAATCCTATCCTACCACCTGTCCTCCACCATCCCCTTCTACCAAGCACTTTGTCCCATTGCGCTCCCTATCCATTGTAGATCTGGCTCCCCCAGATCTAACAGCTCACGATCGTTTTCATGGAGATTTTTCCGAAACGGTTTAACCACCCATTTCAATGCAAAATGGGAAGTTTTTCTTAGAGAGGTGTCATCCATCCAACCATATGCGTTCACCATGAATAATACCACTAACCACCCTAATCACATGCAAATAACACTCTGATATTGTGTAAAACCACCTGTCATTTTTCTGTGCCATTATTTGAATTCCCCCCTGGTTTTTCTTTTCTCCATGCAAATCCCTCCCTCTACACTCTGTTCCTCCTTTTCAATCGCTCCTCTACCATCCCGAAGCCTCTGAAGTAATTGAACCCAAAAAAAAAGGTTTTTATTTAATTTTTTTGTTGTTGTGTTGATTTAATAGTAGCCTGAAGTATATAGGCCCTCCCATAGCCAAATATCAGTAGCTTGAATTCCCATATGAAGATCCTTGGGTTCAAAATCGTGCAAAAAGGGAGATCTCAGGGTTGGATTATCATTGTTTGGTAAGTGCCTCATGAACACTGGTCAAGTAATGAAACCCTCTAGCACCAAAGGAAGCCACCTATACACAAAACATAAGAACAATGTAAAATAAACGTTAAGAGCATAAATCTGGATATCAAAAGCTTAAACCAATAGATTAAGGATAAAGACAAAGATTAAAGTATAAATAAATTAAAGTTAAAACAATCAGCAAAGTGACCAAATTAGAAAGATGATAAAGATGACCTAAAAATCATAATTAAGGCAAAATAGGGTTTAAAAGAATAGAATCAGTCAGATCACCAAAAGGAAGGCTTCGAATGACAAATCGCTGAAGCAATTACTCTTCCAAAAGACCAAAATGCCACCTACCAGCCCAATTTTCCTCAAAAGACACATAAAGTTACTCCAAGTCATAGATATTTCCAAATGGCAGCTTAGAAGTTATTACAATCCTACCTAAAAATCCTAAAAGTCAACAAACACAACTAAATAGTCCAAAAAAGTTAATATAACGCAGAGTTAGACAT
This sequence comes from Pinus albicaulis, assembly GCA_034641835.2. Classification (NCBI taxonomy): domain Eukaryota; kingdom Viridiplantae; phylum Streptophyta; class Pinopsida; order Pinales; family Pinaceae; genus Pinus; species Pinus albicaulis. The sequence goes on from CM076584.1 coordinate 1,385,968,006, forward strand.
AAATACATTTTTTCCTTGGGCCTTGCATGGTATCAAAGTTCAAAAACATTAAACTCTATCATTTATGAACCATTAGTGACCCCCTCTTTCACTCTGCCTCCTCATTTATCTAGAAATATTGTATGAGGAGTTCATTGTTATTGTTGGTTGGATTATTATTGGAGTGTAAGATAGTTGTTGAAGTTGTTGAGGTGTTTTTGAGTAGTTGAAGAATACTAGGCTGAGAAGATAACTTTTGAGCTGTAGAGACCTATTGGACTTGAAGTATGTAACTAGTTTGAACATCAATAATACAAGTTGATTCATGGGATCCTGGTCTATATTAATGGTGATGTTATTCCTCTCCATTTTTTCCTTTCCTTATGTTTTACATGTTGTCCATTTTCTCTGATAAAGAACAGAAAATTTAGACTAGGATTTCCTATCAAGGTACCCTATTTCTGTCTGAAAGCTTTATCTTTATGTTTTCTTCTGCTAAGGTATGTTTAGAGGATTCTTAATTTCCCTCTAGGTTTATTCAGCTTGTTTATTTGAGAATGATTCAATAGAGTATAACCAGTGAAGAAATGTTGGTGATCCCATGCCTTTCTGTGTACAAATTGAGATGTTGTTTCTAAATTTTCTTTTCAAAGTTTGCTAAGTAGAGTTAACCTAGGGAATTTTATGGTATGCCCTGTCCTCTGGCTAGTCTTTAACAGTTGCTTTGAAATATCCCTTGAGAGTATTCCAAAAGTAGGCTAGAATTCAATGTTTTTGTCTGATCTTAGACTATTTTCCTTGTTCTCTTATATGTTTTCTCCTTTCTAAAAGTAGTCTTAGGATTACTGGATTGTTTTCTGAAAAGTGTGCTTGAATAAAAGTTTTTCCAAAGAATTCTTTGGTTTGCGTTGTCCTTTGGCTTGCTTCAAACAATTACTTTGAAAGGCTTTTCTTAGTGAAGTTAGATTCTTAATTGGTTTTAGCTTTGCTTCTTTCACAACAGTTTAATGTTTCATATCACAATTCAATCTAAACGATCCTTTGATATAGATGACTTTCCCTATGGAAACCCTTAAAGAATTTTTGTACAATTAAACCCTTTTGTGACTCCATATCCCAATGTGTTGATATTGTTTCTTGACCTATCCTTTCAGCTAAACATTCTTCAATCTGCCCTCACCTTCACCCTTGAAATGACCTCTTCAGTTAATGATATCCATCCTAACCAAAAAACGAGTTCTCTGAGCTTCATAGCTAGCCTAATATCATAAACAAAGCATAAATATATATCCTTTGAAAACATTTAACAGAGAGATCCCTCTCTGAATCCAGGAAGGCTAGGTCCTAGGATTCCAAAGTGGTTTTGATGTGCCCCCCTGCAACATTTATTCTTTCCAATTTTGTAAATCACTGGGAGCCAACATTATCCATAATAAAACATTTCAATTTCCCTATTAAGTAACATAATTATTTATCCACTTTATATAGATAGGTGAAATGGTTGAAAATAAAATATTTCTTATAATCTCACTTCTACTTTAAGAGATAAATGAGAGATGAAAGTGATTGAAAATAAAAAATTACTTATATTTTAACTTTTTATTATGTGAGAAATGTAATTTACTTATTAGTTAAAAACCATATGAGAATATATATTTTCCATCCAAAATTTTATATTAATTATATATATTCCTAGATATAATTGAATTACAAATAACTATTATAATTAATATATATATATATATATATATATATATATATATATATATATTATGATTCATTTTTTCATTTGATTTATTACGTGTTAATAGGCATAAAATCTCTTAAAGTGAAAACATCATTTTTTTTATTCTAGAGCTTCAAATATTTAAACCCCTTTGAAGCTTGATAGATATATACTTATAATGGAGGATATATCTTAAGTCTAAATATAGAAAACCCCAAGAAAAAAAAAATCTCTGAAGGTGGAAACTTCTTTTTTGAGTGAAAAACCTCAGAGATTTTATCCCTCTAGGTCCTTGATAGAGATGGATCTAGGATTTTTTTTGGGCCTACATCCGAATACTAGGATATGATATGAGCCAAAATTATATTTAAAATAATAAAATAATACTTAGAAAAAAAAAAATTAAGAAAATAGTAATAACGGAAGAAATTAATGTCTACCATAAAAAAAATGCTTCAATTTACACATTAATTTTACATTCACTCTATATAGAGACAAACTACTTAAAAGTAAATAAAAATTTAACTTTCAATATTTTAGATATGTGTAATTATATCACTACTTACTATGTTGTTAAAAAATAATATAATCTTGAAACAAACTCTTAAAACATAAAATAAACAATAGCCATGTCATAAAACATAAAAACATATATACACATATGTTTTATGGAAACAAAAACCTACAAATAAGTATTCTTTCCCTAAGTTGGTGGTTCACTTAGAACAATAGAAAGAAAGATATATGACCGTTTCCTTACACTGAATAGATAAAGGGAGAGAAACCTACTTGTAATATGTTCGCTTTTCCTCGCCTCTCGTTGTTTCTCTCAATCCAAATTAACTCGCTTTATTGATACCTACCATGGAAAAGAGAAGACAGAAAACAACATAAAGGCATTATGATCTGTTCAAGTCAAACAAATTGAATTGATTAAACTAATTAATACACATATAACATCATCGACTCGTGCATTGGGAAAGGAAAAAATGTCTTTATCATGAAGTAGAAGGAAGAGTGCAACCAGTTGATCGATTCATTGTCACTCATACAGCTTGAGTCCAATCCTCAGCACATCCAGCATCAACAATCAAGCCGTGTAAATTATACAAACAATATGTATACCAATGGATTCAATTCGATCATGTGATATTCTAAAGAAAGATACTGAATACTTCTACAAATTAATTGCTTAAAATAAATACGACCACACCATCACACCAAGTAAAAGAAAGAATAAAATCATTCCACAACACATATATTTTTCCTCGAGAAATCTTGCTGCTCAAAACCCCTATATCTTCTATTGTATATTTAACCTAGGAATCACGAAACAATACAATACACTCTTGTCACAAGAGTACGCTATACTCTACCAACTATCTCAAACTGATCTGGACAAAATTGACCAACACTTAGCCAATTTCCTGCCTCTTCTCAGCCTGCATTCCTTGCACAATTCCTGCATAATTAAATCCCTATTATTTAGGAATTTTATCCTTTCAAAACTGCACAATGCTCATGGGAAATCCTATGGGTGTATTATTGCATGCGGGAAATTTGCTAATAATACAACTGATAGTTATTAACCTTTGTCTCAGCTAGGCCTTCATCATAACTGACATGCATGTAGCTATTAATATTATATCATCAGTTACTTGAAAAATCATTGCATGTGAATTAAATCTGATTTAATTCACTTGGCCTCTCACTAGTGCAACAATTAGTTACAACTAGTTAAACTAATTTTAACTCAATTAATTGAGTTAATTGATTTTTTATGCATTAAACTAATACACTAATTGTAACTTAGACTCTAAAAAAAATAGAAACACTCTTCATGCCTCACCAACCACCCTCAAATCGAATTCCATGACCTATCTAAGTTTATCACACTTATTTAACTAGTTCAAGTGATTATGAGATAAGATTACAATTTATTGTCCAATTTAATTATGGGAAAATTAAATTAGACACACATTTCTTGTTGACTTTTCAAGAGTCTATCTCATCAAGAAAGGGATTATCAGCTACCCTGATTATGTAATGTTCCCAATTCTAGCCTCAAGCTAAAATGGAACATTATAGTTGCACATTTTATTTTTGTTTAATAAAATGGGCAAGGAGACACCTTAGCCCATTTTAGATGAAGAAATAACCCTCCTAATGTGAAAGGGGAAGTGAATAAAGCAGTTGAAATAAACACCAAGGTTGTGAATGGAACCCAGCTCACTTGATTAGTCATCTTTGACTAAAGTCAACAACACTGCCCAAGGAGGAAGAGGCTTCCTAGAGAAGCTGCACAGTTTTGGAGGGAAGAGATTCACATGAGGGTGGAAAGCCTAATTGGTGGGGCCTTGGTGGAGAAGAGTTCCTTTTTTTTATAAGGAGGAGATGGCAGCCCATTTTGGACATGTTATGCTTTAGAATTTCAGACTTGGGTCTGCAAAGCTTGCATCCCTAGGCTGTTTAGCAGGGTGATGGTGCCTTCAGGCACTAGGGTGTTCCCGATCGGGAATCCCTACCTCTTTCTCAAAGAAGGATGAGGATTGAGCTACATTTCCTCAATCCAGCATTGGCCACAACTACATTCATCTTCTACAACATTGTTTCTGCAGCAGAGAGGACGTTGTGTTGTCGGGTGCAGCAAGAGAGGAACTCATGGAGTCTCTCTTGTCTTGTTTTCTTAAGTGGAGGAGTGATCCACTCATTGGAGGAGCTGCAAGGAGGATTCCTGGGCTTCATATTAGATCTATTGGCATGGGCCAACCTTCCATCATCTCCCACTGCACAGTCGATGGAGGAAACTGCATTATTTTAGAGGAGGCAGTGAGAGAGTGTTTCATGCGCTCATCAGGAGTGTATTTTTGAAACAAAGTGATCAGAAATTTTTATTAGAGACATTATCAGATCAGGGAATATACATTTCAGATATACTATGGCCTCATTCATATTGTGTATCAGTTGTAGTGACAACTCAGTTGTCACATTTTTGTTTGGTCCGACACTTCTAGTAATCTCTCCTAGATTGGCTAGAAATCTTGTACTTCAGCCCATTTCTCTGTTATTGGGCTATTTATTTTATTCCTTCAGCCACATATGTATTTATTTATGTTCAACAACTTATGCCTTCATATACACTACGCAGTCACTGCTCTCCGGCATTTTTTGGAGTTGCAACAACTCATGTATTTCATTGTTCATTCATTGGAGGTTTTCTCTTAAAGTTTGAGTGGCTTGTCCCTCAACTATTTATTATATATTTCTACTGATATAATCATATAATGATGGTTGCATAAATTTCCCTCTAATGGCATGTTCATATTTACAGAGTTCAGTGTTTATGTTCTTATGTTGTTGTAAGCTCTCTCATTGAGCATTGTTTTAGAGACCTAGATTTGGGAGATATGAATAACCCATATAGAGTTATTTATTTAAGCTCATATTCTACATAGGAGTTTTAGGATGAATCTTATAAGCCATCGCAGCAGTGGTTTGTCTTATTTTTTGCAGCAACTTCCTTATACAACGTCCTCAAGGACCCTGTAGCAGAAATTCCCGAGGTGGAATATTTGCATATCCATAGACAGAGTCTGTGAAGGGCCACCTAGCCAAAGGATTTCCCCCTTCTTTGGGAGGAGTCATATCCTATAAATTCCCCGATATTCAATCTCTGAAATGGACTTGTGATAGCTCACTGAAGAAGGAATTGGAATATCTTAAGATATTCCCAATGGAGAAGAAAATTCTAGATTTGGAATATTACAGTGGTATCAGAGCATGATCTTGGCTCAACCTGTGCCCAATATCTAATGCCATCAAAAAGAGGAGTTTCTCTCTAATGAGAGGATATTTACAGAGGAAACAAGGAAAAGGAATGAAGGAAGAGGAGGCTTCCCTTCTTCTTTTCCAGACCATTGAGGAGATTATTGAAGATCTTGATGAAAGGGAAAATTTGGAGGAATTTTCCGAGAGGGTTTGTGACTGATCAAGCACTAGATATTATCATTAAGGGTATGAGAATTCAACCACACATGCAAATCCATAGCGCAGTACTTTTCCCATAGCCACTACAAGAAGGATGGAGGGGAAGAGTTGAGGCCTTTGGAGGAGCAGCGCTGCAACTCAAAGGTATGATTGATGATCATTGGCTTTAGAATTATATTTCATTTTTTCATGCAAATGAGAGATAATATGCAGAAGTCACAAATATTTTTTCAAAGGGGATTGATGAAAACCAATGTGAAACATGTTGTGACAAAACTTCAAACACTTTGCATGCATGGAAGGGGACCATGAAACAAAGATCATTTGATCTTCTTAAAGGGGGAGTAAATCAGGAGAATGGCTTGCTAGAGGCAAGACCCCCATTGTATGAAGGGCACTCTTCCATTTGTGAGGGTGTGGTGACATTTATTTCAAGTGAAGGCCAAGATTAAAGGCCCTCCTTAAGGAGGGGATACACTCACATGATTGGGAGAATAGGAGGTGTATAGAAGAACTTACAGCGCTGCACCATTGGAAGAAGAAGAAGAGCTGAAGGATCAACATGAAGGGATGATGGAAATTCACCCTTATCTATTTCAAAGGTTCTATTCACATGGGAGAAGGACTACACTGCATAGTAGAGAGAGAGGGACTTTTCATTCCTCTCATATATTCAGTCCACTTCCTATCTTGATGTCTCACTTTTGGAGGCTTTCCACATGGGGGGCCACATGATCTAGAGATGATGAGAGGCATCATGTAATTTTTCTCACCACTCTTGGATTCTGGAGGGGTGGATACATTGGAGGAATCCATCACAGCATAAAGAGTTGGTGGTTAAGAACAAGGAGGAGGGATACACTCTCTCATTTTCAGTACCACCCATTCTCATCAGTTTCACTGCACAGATAGAGTTGCTGTATGGATGGAGTATAGCATCTTCATGATGCCAGATGACTAATCCATAGATTTAGTGAGAGAGATGATACTTCCTCTTTAGGAAGAACTCTTTCATGATTTGGATTAGATGGAGGCCACTCATGCTTACATTTCCTAGGATCGGGAGATTCTTTGGAGGTGATAGTCTCTCATGGGAGGCTCATTTTCATAGAGAATTATTTCTATTTGAGCATGAGTAGCTGCATGATGGGCATGGAAGCAACTTGGAGGATTAATTTGACATGAGGGGATGTCAAGGTAGCAGGCAACAGCTTGATGGAGCACCATATTGCAGAACACTAGCGCTGTCTATGTAGAGGATTGATCCAGGATGGAGGACTCAACTTCTGGTTGAGAGGTCCCAGGATCTTGGTGCATGCATGATTTTTGGATGGCCTTGATGGAGATGGTATATAATTAGTGGATGATATGATCATATATCATCATGGAAGACTCTTCTTGACTAGATTTTCTAGTCTCAAGGAGAAATTTTTGCATGCAGCACATGAGGACTTCCTAGCTATGCACTTGAATGCATACTTTTCCTTACTAGAGGAGTTCACTTTGGAGGGAATTCATCATGATATTAATCATCATATGGATATATGCATAGCCTGGATGACTTTGGTGAGGTTTTCACAACCATTCCCTTACTCATTAGAGGAGAGGGAGAGCATTCAGTTGAGCCATTTCAACTCAAGAGCTCTAGTGCATGATGGAGGAGGTATAATTTCATATTTTGTATTGTACTTATTTTCATTGATTGAGGAGAATGAAGTATCATTAAGGCTTGTTCCTTCTTGCATTTTTCATGAGAATGTACTTACAACTACTTGTAGCCTTGATTTTGGCTATTCTTATGATGGTTTGTGTGGGAAGCCACATGCTTCTTGGTGTGCACCATTGCCACCAAATTGTGATTTCATGTTTCATCTTATGAGGAGATGTTGTGGCAGAAAAAAAGTGGCTATTTAAGCACTTTTTATTTTTTATTTTGAGGCAGGCCAAGGGACACTGTGAAGGTGCCATGAGTGGTACTTAGAACCACTCTCCAGTTGTCATTTGGAAACTTCTTTTACTGTATGTTGCTCCATGTATTTCTGATGTTGTACAGTCATGAGGAGCATTATTTGGAGAGAATTTTATGTAAAACCCATTGGGAGCATGATTCTCCCCATTGTATATGTTTTATCTTGCAAGGGATACCATGGGAAAGCCATGATTTCTACATTGCTACTTGTACCTGCTTGTGGGAGAAACCACTTGGAGAATTTGCAGAGGAATTTCATGGCTGAATTTTCTAATGGGGTAGCTTGGGCCATTCTTGGAGGCCATACTTTCCAGACCAAAGACAAAGGCAGCCCCATATGAGTAGCATATGTATAGGGGACCATCACGGGAGACCAAAATAACTCTCCATTCAACCCCAACACGTTTCAGAAATTAGGGGTGAGATTTTCATTTGGATGATAGCATGGATGAGAGGACCATCATTGGGAGTAGAATTTTCCCATGCATATCATCATTCCTACCTTAAGGAGCCATTAGCACAACAAGAAGGATTCCACTACACCTTCCATCTTTCCATGAGGAGCATTGTGTCAGTTTGCATACTTGGGAGAGAGAATTGAAGGAGAGATTCATTGCAGCATATTACAGAAGTGGTGGGACCATTGATGAGGAGGCGACAAGAGAAGAAGGGGGAGAATATTTTTTTCTCTCTATGCAGTTGCTTGAGGGAAAGCAACATGTGGGAGGGCAGGAATGTAATGTTCCCAATTTTAGCCTCAAGCTAAAATGGAACATTATAGTTACACATTTTATTTTTGTTTAATAAAATGGGCAAGGAGACACCTTAGCCCCTTTTAGATGAATAAATAACCCTCCTAATGTGAAAGGGGAGGTGAATAAAGTAGCTGAAATAAACACCAAGGGTGTGAATGGAACCCAGCTCAGTTGATTAGTCATCTTTGACTAAATTCAACAGCGTTGCCCAAGGAGGAAGAGGTTTCCTAGAGAAGCTGCGCAGTTTTGGAGGGAAGAGATTCACATCGGGGTGGAAACCATAATTGGTGGGACCTTGGTGGAGAAGAGTTCCTTTTGTTTATAAGGAGGATATGGCAGCCCCTTTTGGACATGTTGTGTTTTAAAATTTCAGACTTGGGTCTGCAAAGCTTGCATCCCCGGGCTGTTTAGCAGGGCGATGGTGCCCTCAGGCACTAGGGTGTTCCCAGTCGGGAATCCCTACCTCTTCCTGAAGGAAGGATGAGGATTGAGATACATTTACTCAATACGGCATTGGCCACAGCTACATTCATCTTCACCAACATTATTTCTGTAGCAGAGAGGATGTTGTGTTGCTGGGTGCAGCAAGAGAGGAACTCATGGAGTCTCTCTTGTCTTGTTTTCCTAAGTGGAGGGGTGATCCACTCATTGGAGGAGCTGCAAGGAGGATTTTTGGGCTTCATATTAGATATTTTGGCATGGTCCAACCTTCCATCATCGCCCACTGCACAGTCCATGGAGGAAACTGCATTATTTTATAGGAGGTAGTGAGAGAGGGTTTCATGAGCTCATCAGGAGTGTGTTTCTGAGAAAAAGTGATCAGCACTTTGTATTAGAGACGTTATAAGAGAACAACATCTACATTTCAGATCTACCATGGCCTCATTCCTATTGTGTATGAGTTGCAGTGACAACTCGGTTGTCAAATTTTTGTATTGTTTGGCATTTCTAGCAATCTCTCCTAGATTGGCTATAAATCTTGTATTTAAGCCCATTTCTCTGTTATTGGGCTATTTCTTGTATTCATTCAGCCACCTATGTATCTATTTATGTTCAGAAGCTTATACCTTCATATACATTGCACAGTCACTGCTCTCTGGCATTTTCTGGAGTTGCAGCAACTCATGTATTTCATTGTTCATTCATTGGAGGTTTGCTCTTAAAGTTTGAGTCGCTTGTCCCTCAACTATTTCTTGTATATTTTTGCTGATATAATCATATAATGATGTTTTCATACATTTCCCTCTCATGGCATGTTCAAATTTTCAGATTTCAGTGTTTATGTTTTTATGTTGATGTAAGCTCTCTCATTGAGCATTGTTTTAGAGACCTAGATTAGGGAGATTTGAATAGCCCATATATACTTATTTCTTTAAGCTCATATTCTGCATAGGAGTTTTAGGATGAATTTTATAAGGCATCCCAGAAGTGGTTTGTCTTATTTTTGCAACAACTTCCTTATACAGTGTCCTGAAGGACCCTGTAGCATAAATTCCCGAGGTGGAATATAGCATATCCATAGACAAAGTCTGTGAAGGGACAGATAGCCTCAGGATTTCTCCCTTATTTGGAAGGATTCATATCCTATAAATGCCCCAATATTCAATCTCTGAAATGGACTTGTGATAGCTCTCTGAAGAAGGAATTGGAATATCTTAAGATATTCCCGATGGAGCAGAAAATTCCGGATTTGGAATATTATAGAACATGCCTCTATGGTATTCGAATTTTCCCTTGGTGAGCACCTTTTCTAGAATATCTACATCCTAATCCTTCATGGAAATTTCTTTAAGTAACATAATGCATCTCTAAACACAATCTATGGGATGGTGGTAATGGATGTCAATATTCCTGGACCCATCATGGAGTACTAGATTAACTGAGAGCTTTATGCAACTCTGTTTACCATAATGTATCACTGTCAGATCCATCTGACAACCAAAAAAACCAACAAGTATATTCCTCATCTGGATGAGCTTACATATATCCTGACTAGTTGTCATGTACTCTGCCTCTACTAAACTGAGTGTAACTAATCTCTGCTTCCTGCTGTACCAAGAAATATTTTTCAATCCTATTCTTAAGATCCCTCCTGGTATGCCCTTTATGTCTGATGGATTGCCTACCCAATCTGGATCAGTGAATCCTTGAAGCTTCACTCCCTCTCTCCATTTGTACCATAATCCATACTCTGTAGTGCCCCTGAGATATTTCAAGACATTCTTCCCTTCCTTACAAAATATCTTGGTCATCTTAACCATAGCTTGACTAAGTTGGTTAACTACGTAGCATATGTCTAGTCATGTGCTCACCAAGTGCATGAATGAACCCAAAATATGCCTATAAACAGTAGTGTCCACTACCTCTCCTAAAGTAGAATCCTTCTTCCTCTAGTTTCCTACAGGAAGAGTATCCATGGGTTTACATCTCTCCATGTGAAACTTACTCAGAATCTCTTTTGCATACTTGCCTTGAGAAACAGAGAGATCCCCATCCCGTTGCCATATATCCAAATGGAGGAAATAGTGGAGGATTCCCATATCCTTCATCTCAGACTCTCTTGCAAGATCCTCTTTGAAAGAAGTTATGAGCTGCTCATCACTTGTTAGAATAATATCATCTACATAAATTACATTAATCAAAAGCTTACCATCAACCAAAATTTGGTAAATATTCGCATCTGTGTCACACTTTGTGAAGCTTGTCCCGATGAAACATATGTCAAGCGTGGTCTACCAAGCATGAGGTGATTGCTTCAGCCCATAGAATGCTATCTTTAGTCTTCATACATGCGACTCACTGTCCAAGCTCTCAAAACCTTCTGGTTGTTCAATGTACACTTCTTCATGAATAAATCCATTGAGGAATGCAGCCTTCACATCCATCTGATGTATCTACCACCCCATCTATGTTGAGAGTGTAAGGATATATATAATCGATGAGTACCTTCCAACTAGTTAAAAATTATCCTCATATTCAATCCCCTCAACTTGTGAGAATCCTCGGGCTACAAATCTAGCCTTGTACTTCTCCACACTCCCATCTTCTCCCTACTTCAACTTATAGATCCATCTAGATCCAACCACTAACTTCATGACTGGTCTTTGAACAAATTTCCATGTACTGTTCCTGACGATGGAGTCATACTCCTCAACCATGGCGTCAACCAAAGTTCATTGCTCTACTTCTTCCTAAAAAGAGGATTGTTTTGTCGCAATACACTTGCTCATAAGAGCCATGTATCTAGTAAACTTGTCTCATGACTGTCTCTATTTGCGTAGTGTTGTAGGTGCTCCTACATGTTCTTCCACATCAAGTCTCAATATGTCAGCTTATGTGGTGCGCCTCCCACCATTTCTAGTGGATGGCTCTGCATGAGTGTTTTTTTCCACTCCATGATCCTCCACCTATCACTCCTCCACATATTGAGGTTCATCCTTTTGAACCAAGAGTTCCTCATCTGTATGAAAATAAATCTCTCACTGAAGGGACAATTGCATGACTTTCTCCTCATCAAATTTTACATCCCGCCTGACAATTGTCATCCTGTTATTTGGGAAATACACCTGATTGTTATGGGAAGTATTAGTGTACCCCCAAAGTATCCCGATCTAATTTTTTGGTTCTATATTCTTTCTATAGAAGAAGAAAACTGTCCAAATATTATCAGAGTATGAAAAAATTAAAATAAATGTTGGAGAATTTGCTCAAGAATACTGCACTAGCTTCAATAGTGTATACAATGCCCTCCCTACACACATGAAACCTCCATAAGGCCTAGCTCTAATGAAATTCCCTGATGGTTTTGATCCAAAAATGGCTTATCAATTAAGAGAAAGATAACCCCCCACATTATAAGACATGAAAAGGGGAGCAATAAGTGTAGAAGCTAATCTGATTGCCAAGAGAGCTATAATGAAAAATGAAAAAAATGTCACATATAGGGAAGAAGCTGCACCCTCATCATATGAAACTAAGATTAATAACTTGGTTAGAATCATGGAGAGGATGGTGGAGAGAATAAAAATGAACGAGAGATATTATCATAGAGAAAACCAAACAACTCAAAACAGAAATCAAAATCAGAACCAAAACCAAAAATTTAGGAGAAACACCCCTCAAATAAGATAAAGAGGCCCTGATCAGCAAATCATGCCTCCTTTCCAAGAAAACTATGCTGATGAGGATGAGGGGGTGATTGAAGAAATAGATGAAATTCACATAAATTTAATGGGAGTAAATAATGAGGATACTGTTTTCCTCACTAAGGAAGAACAAGGGATATTTACACCAAATGAGGAAGAAAGCCTAGAATCTGAAGACTATAAACAAGGCTTTTAAAATACCATCATGGAAGTACATAGAAAATATGACCTCAGAAGAAATAATAATCAAGACACTCGCAAAATAAAGACCTTTGAAATTTCTACAAGAAAGATTCCTGAAAACATTCCTAAAAAGACAACAAAAATTCTAAACAGAGTGGTTGAAAGTTTCGATAAAACTAGAAGTAAAAACAGGCAACCTAGTGGAAAGTATAGTGGTGACCAAAGCAACACTAGCAACATAGCTGGTGCCCCTAATAAAACTGTTTTAATTAAGTCTCCTAATAAAAACCAGTAAACTAAAATTGCTATGGAAACAGTGTCTGAAAAAACTGATTTGAACCTTTCAAAAAATCAGACACCTTTCAGTATAGAGAATGAAATTGCCAAGATTAAATTTTCTATTCTTCTTACTGAATTATTCACTCAACATGTATATAGATCCCAACTTTTGAAAGATTTAAACATAGGCGAAAATGTTGATTCTATGAATTTAAATGATGACAAACCTGAACTTCTATTTGGACTAGAAGTGGAAGGTGAATTTCAAGAGGGAGGTGTTCCTCCATTTTATCTCAGTTTAAACATCTATGATAAAATTCTCCATAATGCCATGTTAGACTTAGGAGCTTCACACAAACTCATGCCAAAAGTAGTAATGGAAATATTAGGACTTGAGATAACTAGACCATACAAAGATTTATACTCTTTTGATTCAAGTAGAGTTAAATGTCTTGGCCTAATCAAATATCTTTGTGTTAATATAGCACAAATACCATCCAAAAGCCTAGTAAATGATGTTGAAGTGGCTAATATTATTCCTCCTAAATATGGCATGCTCCTTTCAAGATCATGAGGATATAAGCTCCAAGGCACCCTCAAAATGGACATAACCTATGCTTACATACATGTATTTAGTCAACCAAGAAGACTATATAGAGAAACTCACATGAAATACATTCTTAACAATCAAGAAAAACAAGATAACTCCGCTCTTTATTCTATCCACACTAATCTCGATTAAATTATCCTTTACAATGATGAAAACATTAACGAACAAATGACAAAAAATGAGAAATCAGCTAAGCAAGAAAAGGAAAAAGCGGGTTAGTAGTCAAAACATTTGGCCCAAACAAAAAAAATCAACATAATGTAGACCATAAATAACCAAACAATGACAAACATAGTGGCAGCCACAATAACCAAGAAAATGATAAATCTGAAATTCAACCTCTCTGGAGTATGAGATTTTATGGTTCTTATGGCAAAAATGGTTCAAGAGCAGGTGTATGGGTGCATAACACAGAGAAAAATCATACAAAAGGTCACTCATACAAGCTAAAATTTCGATGCACAAATAACATAGCTGAATATGAGGCACTCCTCCTAGGGCTACAATTACTGAAGAAACTAGGAGCCAAGAGGATAAATGCTCATGGAGATTCAGAGCTAGTCATTAGGCAGATTAAGGGATACTACACAAATAAGCATCCTAGATTAAAATCATATAGATATGATGCCCTTGACCTCTTGAAAACATTCATAGAATATGATCTTACCTTGGTCCCTAGAAATAAAAAAATCCTTGCTAATGGTCTAGCCCTTGCAGCTAGTACATGTCAAAAAACTTATCATAGAAAAAAATACACAGAGTAAGTGAAATATAGACTAGCAGTCCTAGATAACATAAAATATAGGCAAGTTTTTAAAGGAGATAAACATATAGAAGATTTCCTGCACTCTAGAAATGGGTTTAAAGTGCCAAATTCAGACTGATATTATGAAGAAGACTACTCTGTTGAGGAACAATATGTTGAGAATGCAACAAGATGATGAGCTTAGTGGAAAGAGGTCGCCTTCACTAAGTGGGCCCGCAGGCTATTTTTGGCGCAAAGTCTATTTTTAGACTATGTCTATTTTTAGAAATATGGATCATGTTCTGAGTTGCAGGATGCTATTTGTGGATGGTTGGTCAAGTCGGAAAAAATAGATGGACTTCTATTTTTACACATACTGGGCGGAATATATTTTTAGATTGCTAGTCTAAAAATAGATATGTCGAATATTATTAGCTCTTAATAATATTTGGACTCTAAACATTATCTTATCCTCTTGGAGCACTTCAGTTAAGTGCACAGATGTGGGACATGCAGCTGAAAGAAGGAATTACGCTATTCCTGAGGGTTTAGTGGAGCTATTGCATGGAGACTTCAGTTAGAACTCGTACGTAGCCAGGAGTTGATCGAGGAGTTAATGGAGTTGTGTTCGGGCGAACTCACGAAACATAAATATCCGGTTGTATCTAGTATAACTATTGATACACTAGTGAGAGTGGTGTGAATTAATTATTAATTAGTTCACTAATTATAAACTCATAAATCAACTAAAGAATACATCAGTTAACTTCAGTGCATGGACAGTTTCAGTGGAGACCAGTGAAGAGGTAGGTGAAAGAGCAAGTGTGACTATCAGTTGTGACTATACTGGTGCATGAGTTTGCACCACACATTGATGAAGATGCCAATGAGGATTGTGCAGTGCATACCAGGTGGATTCAAACTCAGTCAGGGCCATTATTCATCTTGGATTGCGTAGTAGAGGCAGGCTAACAGGTGGAGCAGATTGGAGCACGTGTTTTGCTAGATCTGACCTTGTCTAGTGTGTAACAATTGGAGATTTTACTAAGAGCTTGTGAGGATTTTGTACAATGATTGTTACATGATATCTATCATTATAATATACAGATAGTTGGGGGTTTTCAGCTTTAATCTTTCCCATAAATATTGTGTTTATATGTGTGATTGTTTATGGTTTTAATGTGTGCATGCGATTGTTTATATTTCCGAAATTAATGATCAATAGTAGAAGAGGTTATGTATTATGCATGAAGCTCAAATACTGTGTGATCAGGATAATCTCAGTGAATAATTTAACAATTATTCAAATTTGTACATGGTATCAGAGCGATATTGATCATTGGAGCAATTGCAAAACATTGAAGAGGTTGAGTTTTGTGCTGGTGGAATTCGAATTTGCAGCAGTGTTTTTCTTGGTGTCAAAGTTGAGATGTCTTTCAATGGATTGCAATTGGAGTATGCCCTTGAGGGCAGCTCAAATTATATTGCATGGAAGGATAGGATGGAGTCAGTGCTAGAGGACAATGGTTTGAAGGAGTTCATAGATGCAGAAATTCCAAAGCCTACTTCTACTGATGCTGCCGTACTTGACGCATGGAAAAAGAAGACAGCAAAGTGTTGAAGGATTCTATTGGAGGGCATGAAGGATCACATAGTGTCCAACCTGCATGGTAAGAATTCTCCATTCTTGATTTTGAAAGCCTTGGCAGATTTATTCCAAAGCAAGAGCAACCAGAGGAAGTTGGCACTCAAGGATAAACTCAGAAACATAAAGATGGAGAAAGGTGACAGTATACCCAAGTACCTCACGAAGTTCATCCAATGCAGGGATGAGCTGGGAAGTGTGGGGGTTACTATTGATGATGAAGACTTGGTGAGCTTGGCTCTCCTTGGGCTTTCGAAGAGTTGGCATTTCTATCAGGACTCTGTCAATGGTTGGGAGAAATTGCCAGCATGGGAGCGACCTTTGTCAGATCTTGTGCAAGAGGAGATAAGGTGGAGTACCAGGGATGGATCTTCATCAAAGAACTCTGATGAAGATAATTGCGCTTTGGCTGCGAAAGAAAAGAAGGGGAAGAGTAAGAAATCTTCTCAATCCGGTGTGAAAGGCAAGAAGCAGGACATGTCCAAGGGGAAGTGCTTTCACTGTCACCAACACAGACATTATGCCACAAATTGTCTGCAAAAGAAGAAAAATAAGCAGGTTGCTGGATATGCAGCTGGAGAGGCGTTAGCCTCACAATTTCAGCTGGATTTTTCGCTGATCGCATGCTTGGTCTCAAGTGTGATGGGTTCAGTGTGGTTTCTGGAAAGTGGTGTGTCTTTTCATATGACCGGAGATAGAGATTTTTTTATAGATCTCGATGAGAAAGATCTTGGAGTGCACATCGAGATGGGTGATGAAGGTAGATACAGTGTGACCAGTATCGGTACCATTTCCTTTGAGAGGGAGTCTGGTAAACTGTTCGTATTGAAGGAAGTGATGCATGTTCCAAGATTGAAGATGAATCTTATCTCTGTGGCGGTGTTAGAAGACAAGGGATATGATGTTGCTTTAGCGAGGGAAAGGCTTTCTTGAGCAGTAAGGCAACTGGTGAGACCTAGAGGATAGGGGTTTGAGTTAAGAACCTTTACCAATTGCAAGTAGATGGTTTCACAGCAATGGTAGGCAATGCAGAAGGAGTGGTGAGTGGGGATGATCGCGAGTTGTGACACCGGAGATTGGGCCACCTTCACCATGGAGCTTTGAATATATTGCAATAGATTTCTACTGGGCTTCCTAAGGGTACTCTTGCGCAGTCATATCAGTGCAAGGGATGTACCTTGGGAAAATTTGTGAAAGCCACTTTTCACGAGAAGGATAGTCGCGCCACGACGATCCTTGAGAGAATTCACACAGACGTGTGTGGACCTTTCTCAGTAGCTTCGACAATAAATCATAGGTATTATGTTATATTTTTTGATGATTTTTCTCGTAAGTGATGGATCTTCTTCATGCATAAGAAGAGCGAGACATACTCAAAGTTCTGTGAGTTCAAGGCACTGGTTGAGAAAGAATCGGGGAAGCAGGTGAAGGCTCTTAGGAGCAACAATGGTGGTGATTTTATCTCTGGCGAATTCAAGGACTTTTGTAGTGCAGAAGGAATTTGAGGAGAGCTCATAGCACCTCATAACCCACAGCAGAACGGGGTTACTGAGCGGAAAAAAAGAATAATCATGGGTGCTGCACAGGCGATGTTGCATGATCAGGGCCTACCCATACACTTGTGGGCTGAGGCATGCAATACTGAAGTATATGTGCAGAACTGTTGTCCTCACAAGATACTTGGCATGAATACACCCGAGGACGCATTTTCTAGTAAGAAGCCTGATATTTCCCATTTGAGGATTTTTGGTTCACCTGTTTACATTCATGTGTCGAAGGATGCCAGGAAGAAGCTGGAGCCGACCACAGAGGTTGGGATATTTGTGGGGTACACTGATACACCCCACAACTATCGTTTGTATTTTCCAGATAGTCGTAAGACTATTGTGCGACGAGATATCAAATTTCAGGAGGAGAAATCCATGAAGTGTTCGCTTGAGAGGGAGCAACACTTGCATGCAGATGAGGAGATATTAGTTCCTAAGGATGAGTCTTAGGATGTGGATTAGCCATAATATGAGGTTCATGGAGTGGAAGAGACCACTTAGGCAGTGCTAACCATCAGAGGGCGGAAGCGCACTACAGAAGCTAAGCAACTGGCTCAAGATGCAAAGAAGGTTGTACGAGCACCTAAATCACAGTGTAGATAGAGACAGTCACCTGATCGATATACTGGATACATGGCTCTTGTGAGCAAGTTTATCGTGATAGAGCCATCCTTTTTCGAGGAAGCTGTGGAGGACCCCGCATGCATAGATGCCATGGTGGAAGAGTATGATTCGATTGTCAGAAATAGTGCATGGGAGATTGTCCCAAGGCTGGAAGGGAAATTAGTGGTGGGTTCGAGATGGATCTACAAAGTGAAGAAGGCAGCTAACGAGAGTGTGGAGAAGTACAAGGCAAGATTTGTTGCTCGAGGCTTTTCACAGATTGAGGGGATCGATTATGAGGAGACCTTTGCACCTGTTGCAAGGTATTCTTCCATACAGATGATTCTTTCTCTCTCAGCGCAGATGGGGTGGCACATTCATCAGATGGATATGAAGACTGTGTTCCTCAATGAATTCATTGAGGAGTATATTTACATAGAGCAGCCCGAAGGTTTTGAGATCTTTAGCAGTGAGTCGCATGTGTGCAAGCTCAAGAGAGCGTTGTATGGGTTGAAACAAGCACCTCGTGCTTGGTACACACAGATAGACAGTTATTTCACTGGACTTGGATTCTTCAAGAGTGAGGCGGATCCTAACCAATACCAGATTGTGGTGGAGGGTAAGTTGTTGATCATTGTACTTTATGTAGATGATTTGATTTTGACAGGTGATAAGCTTTTGATACTCTCATGCAAGGAGGATATTGCAAAAGAGTTTGAGATTAAGGACTTGGGCCTCCTTCATTATTTCCTGGGATTGGAAATTTGGCAGCATTGTGATGGACTGTTTTTTTTTCAGGGTAAGTATGCCCGGGAGATACTGGAGAAGTTAAACATGCATGGCTGCAAGCCTGTTGATACACTTGTTCCTGGTGGATGGAGGAAGGAGGATGCTACTTCAGCGGAGGTAGTTGATGCCACTATTTATAGACAGTTGATGGGGTCGCTTATGTATCTGGTCAATACACGACCTGCCATATGCTATGCTATTAACTAGCTTTCACAAGCTATGGTTAAGCCAACCAAGCTCTACTGGAAGGTAGGCAAGCATGTATTGAGATATCTCAGAGGCACATTAGGATATAGATTGTGGTACAAACAGTCGGATGAGGTGAAGCTATGTGGCTTCACGGATGCAGATTGGGTGGGGAGCCCAACAGACAGAAAGAGCACATCTGGAGGGATTTTCAGTATCAGGTCGATAGCAGTTTCTTGGTACAATAGGAAGCAGAGATCTGTGGCACTTAGTTTAGCAGAGGCCGAGTATGTGGCAGCAAGTTTGGCTGCATGTGAGGCTATATGGATGAGGAAGATCCTAGTCGGGTTGTTCGGTTCACACTTGGATCCTACTGTGATTTATTGTGATAATCAGAGTTGCATCAAACTCTCGGTTAATCTAGTATTTCATGATAGATCTAAACACATTGACATCCGATATCATCATATTAGAGATTGTGTGCAGCGAAAGGTCATGTTACTTTCATACATTCCTATGGAGGATCAGAATGATGATATCTTGATGAAGGCGCTCACCAAGAGAAAATTAGAATACCACAGAGGCAGGATAGGGGTTGCAGATAATCCTTATCTTGTTGAGAGGGAGTGTTGAGAATGCAACAAGATGATGAGCTTAGTGGAAAGAAGTCGCCTTCACTAAGTGGGCCTGCAAGCTATTTTTGGCGTAAAGTCTATTTTTAGACTATGTCTATTTTTAGACATATGGATCATGTTATATGAGTTTTAGGATGCTATTTGTGGATGGTTGGTCAAGTCGGAAAAAATAGATGGACTTCTATTTTTAGACATACTGGGCAGAATCTATTTTTAGATTGCCAGTCTAAAAATAGATATGTCGAATATTATTAGCTCTTAATAATATTTGGACTCTAAACATTATCTTATCCTCTTGAAGCACTTTAGTTAAGTGCACAGATGTGGCACATGCAGTTGATAGAAGGAATTACTCTATTCCTGAGGGTTTAGTGGAGTTATTGCATGGAGACTTTAGTTAGAACTCAGGTGACAAAGTTTGGTGGAGTTGATTGAGGAGTTAATGGAGTTGTGTTCAGTTTAACTCAGTTAAACATAGTTGATCTAGTTGTATCTAGTCTAACTGATTGATACATTAGTGAGAGTGGTGTGAATTAATTATTAATTAATTCACTAATTGTTAACTCATCAATCAACTAAATAATACATCAGTTAACTTTAGTGCATGGACAGTTTTAGTGGAGACCAGTGGAGAGGTAGGTGAAAGAGCAAGTGTGGCTATCAGTTGTGACCATACTGGTGCATGAGTTTGCAACACACATTGATGGATATTCCAATGAGGATTGCAAAGTGCATATTAGGTGGATTCGAACTCAGTCAGGGCCATTATTCATCTTGGATTTCGCAGTAGAGGCAGGCTAATAGGTGGAGCATATTGGAGCATGTGTTTTGCTAGATCTGAGCTTGTGTAGTGTGTAACAATTGGAGATTGTACTGAGAGCTTGTGAGGAGTTTGTACAATGATTGTTACATGATCTCTATCATTATAATATACAGATAGTTGGGGGTTTTCAGCTTTAAACATTCCCATAAATACTGTGTTTATATGTGTGATTGTTTATGGTTTTAATGTGCGCATGAGATTGCTTATATTTCTGCAATTAATGATCAATAGTAGAAGAGGTTATGTACTATGCATGAAGCTCAAATAGTGTGTGATCAGGATAATATCAGTGAATAATTTAACATTTATTGAAATTTCTACAAAATCTTACAAAGAAGAATGTCCTGATAATGAAGATATAAATATGTTAACTAAAGAACACCCACATAAAACATAACTATGCACTAATTTAGAAAGAGAAGAATTTGAAGTTCTATAGCCCAATAATGATAATTTTCCAAAGGGACTGGTTCCTCTAGAAGAATTGTTTGACTTTAATGATGTTTCTAGGGAAGCCGAAAATGGAGCCCACTAAAACTGAATTAAAAGAATGCAATATAGGCAGTGAACAAAAACATAAAATGATAAAAATGTCCAAAACACTCGCAGCTCATATAAAAAAAAATTATATTGAGGTTTTCAAAGAATTTACTGATGTGTTTGATTGGAGCTATGAAGATTTAAAGTCATATGATACTGAGATAATCCAACATAAGATCCCTCTCAAAGAAAATCAGAAGCCCTTTAAACAAAAATTGCGTAGAATAAACCCTGTGCAACTACCCCTGGTTGAGAAAGAAATTAAGAAAATGTATGATGATGGAATAATAGTCCCCATGAGATACTTAGAATGGGTTTGAAATCTTGTATTAGTTAGGAAGAAAACATGAAAAATTAGGCTATGCATAGAATTCAGAAATTTAAGCAAATCCTCCTTAAAAGACAACTACCCTTTACCAAAAATGGATCACATCTTACAAAGGGTAGTAGGTTTTAAAAGAATTTCTTTGCTAGATGGCTTTTAAGGATACAATCAGGTGCTAGTAGACCCAGATGATCAACACAAGACAACCTTCACTACACCCTTAGGCACCTTCATGTATGTTAAAATTCCTTTTGGGTTGATGAATGATGGGGCCACCTTTCAAGGAGCCATGAACATTGCTTTCTCATAAGATATAGGTTACTTCATTGTGATATACCTTGATGACATCATAGTCTACTAAAAAACTGATGAATAACACCTAGCTCACTTATGAAAAAGTCTTTAAAAAGTGTATAAAATGTGGTTTGTCTTTAAATCCCAAGAAAACTCTGTTTGGCCTTAAAGAAGGAAAACTTTTAGGCCAAAACATATCTGAGGAAGGGATAAAAATTGACCCAAAATGGATTGAAGGAATTTTGGAAATCAACCATCCAAGAAATATCAAAGAGCTACAATATTTCATTCGAAATATAAATTTCTTAAGAAGGTTCATACCAATCCTTGCAGAGCTCCTAAGAAATATCGCAAACATGATGAAAAGAGAAATAGGATTCAAATGGACCACAGAACCAAAGAAATCATTTAAACTAGTAAAACAAGCACTTACACAAACTTCAGTTCTGATCAACACTAAATTTACCAAGGATTTCGTCATCTTCTCCTTTGCATGAGAACATACATTTGTTGTTGTCTTACTGCAGAAAAATATAAAGGACAGGAGCAGCCCATAGCATTTTTCAGCAAGGCATTAAGAGATGCACCTCTAAAACATAACATAATGGAGAAACAAGCTTTTTCCTTAATCAAGGCATTAAAATATTTTAGAGTTTACATTTTGCACTCACATATTATTCCATTAGTGCCTCACTCAGTGGTAAAAGACATCCTAACACAAGATCCTGATGGAAAAAGAGGTAAGTGGATTGTTGTTATATTAAAATATGATTTGGAAATCAAGCCCACTAAACTAATCAAAGGACAAGGTCTGGAAAAATTCATGGTTGAAACAAAGTTTGAAGCACTAGACATGAACATGATTAATGCATTAGATGAATAGGAGTTGGCAACTCCACGTATTGAAGAAGAATTTATGAATTCATATTGGTATGCTAATATATTGTATGTGATTTTTAATGTGAATGTTCCTCCTAGTTTGTCCAAAACAAAGGCTTGATTTTTAAAGTTAAAAGCTATAAACTACCGCATTTAGATAAAATTTTATATTACAAAAATGCTAGTGGTATATCGCTTAAATGTTTGCCTAAGGATGATGCAGATAAAATCAAGCATGAGTGTCATGAAGGAGAATGTGGAGGCCACCTCTATTGAAAAACCACTGTCAACAAGATCCTTAGGGCTAGTTACTATTGGCCCACCCTCTTTCAAGATATCCATAAAATGGTAATTTCCTACCATAAGTGCCAAATATTTGAGGGAAAAATAAAACCTCTGTCATTACCTTTACATCCTATTTTTGTTGAATCCCCATTCCAACAATTGCGCCTTGATTTTGTCAGAGAGATCCACCCTTCCTCCTCTTCCTAGCACAAATGGATCCTTATTTCAACTCATTTTTTTATGAAATGGATAGAGTTCATCCCTTTTAGAACTGCCACAGACTTGGTAATTATCAAATTCCTTGAAAACCACATTTTATCTAGATTTGGTTGTCCTAGAAAAATCATTACTGACAATGTTGATGCCTTTAGATCCAAGAAAATGGTCGATTTTTTCCACAAATATCAGATTTCATTAGGCCATTCTACAAATTATTATCGTCAAGGTAACGGATTGGTAGAATCCTCAAACAAAAGCTTGGTAAGCATCACTAAATTTTTTTTGGAAGAGAACAAAAAATCATGGCACAACAAACTAGTACATGGATTATGGGCAGACAGATTAACAAATACAAAATCAATTGGAATGTCTCCCTATCAGCTAATGTATGGAGTAGATGCAGTTTTTACAACAAGTTTAGGGGCACCAATGATAAAGCTCATCCAAGAAGTAAAGTCAGAATAAAATGATATGCAAAGAAGAATAAACCAGACAGTCCAGTTGAAACAAACTAGAGAAGAAGTATATAACAGAACACAAAAAGTGTAGGAAAACATCAAAAATACTTTTGATAAAAGAACTAAGGCAAATGATTTCAACATTGGTGAAAAAGTGCTGAAGTGGGATTCAAGAAGAGAGGACAAAGGAAAACATGGAAAATTTGACAATCTATGGAAAGGTCCATACGTCATCCTTTCTACAAGAGGTAACAATGCATTTTTCCTTCAAGAAATGGATGGAACAAAATTATTTGGAGGTCTTATCAATGGGAGGATGCTCAGGCATTATTTTTTTTGAAACCTCAGTTTAAAACTTTATTCATTGTATATAACACTTGTTCAATAAAAGATCAGAAAAATAAGCATAAAAACAAATAAAATAAGAAACGAGGGTAGATAAAAAGGAAAGGTAAAGCCCCATACCAAAAAATAATGTTTTTGAAAGTGTGCAAGTCCAAATCCGACTACTTCTGAAGAGGAAGTATTGTTCAATCATACAGTCCAACTGTGATTGAACAAATTTTGAATTTTTGCTGATAGGATAGTGAATGAAGATCTTCCAAACTGTTTAAACTTGGCTTATCATTAGATTAGATAGGAAAATATATTGGTTCCAGAGCTTAAATCTCTACCAAAAAGGAAACAGAGGGATGAATGAAAAATTCCAGATTATAGGCCTCAATTTTTAGTTTTACTTTTTGAAAAAACGAAATTTGTGTGCAATTTGTCCAAAATTCCATAACTCATGACAAATCAAACTGCTTAATCTTGATTTGGTTAAGTTTTCAATTTCCCATTGATAGAGTAGAGAATGAAAATCTGTCAAAATATTTAATCTTGATATAAAAGTAGATTAGGTAGAGAATAAAAGAGCTCATTAGTCTAATCTGAGCCTTTGGATGATATAAGTGTAGAAATAGATAGTTTACTGTTTTATAAAGTAAAATGATGTTAAGGGTTTTCTAATCTAAATTCTCCCAAATGAAGAAAAAATGCTAGGAAAGTATGATGGGTAGGTAGATTTGAGGTACAAAAAGCATGATTTTCAAGTTTTAAAGGTCAGAACTTTAAAGAACAATAGGAAATCGAAAATTGAAGAATGGAAAAAATCTACCAAGTACAATCAAGCCACTTATCTACAAATTCCAGAGATTTGAACTCTAATATTCTTGACACCTCCTAAAGCAATTGCCCTCCCCAGCTGGAGCCACTGTTATCCTCCTGTATTCTATAGTTCCACTAATTGAATATGGATTTTCTACAATCTTTTGAATATAGAATTTCTTGCCTATCATCTATCTTCGGAAATCTCACTACCTTCATTATCTTCATGAAACTTTTTTCACTATCTATCATTCTTCCTTTTCAAAATTACCTTCCTGCTTTAAAGACTCATGTATGGGCTTAATCCTCTCATTTTCATCCTTATTTCCTACCCAAAGACCCATTTCCTCACTTTCATTCCTAAAAACCACATTGACCCCCTCACCTTCATCCTTTTCCCTCATTTGCACTAAAAAAATGCAAAAATTCCATTTTTACATTCTTTTAATATAAAAAAATAAATTTTTTGGGACCCGTCTCTTATATTAAAGTACTATTTTAATA
Organism: Pinus albicaulis; assembly: GCA_034641835.2. Classification (NCBI taxonomy): domain Eukaryota; kingdom Viridiplantae; phylum Streptophyta; class Pinopsida; order Pinales; family Pinaceae; genus Pinus; species Pinus albicaulis. The sequence goes on from CM076584.1 coordinate 1,385,993,262, forward strand.
TAAAAACTCAAATCTTTGTTTTTTATAAAACCCGACCCTTTATAAATATTAAAGCCCCTCCTTAAAGGTTTTTTAACGCCCCGCCCTTCGTTAAAAACCCTCATGTAACCCTATATTCTGCCCAGATTTCTAAACTTCCCACTCCTATTTTGACACAAGCTCCTTCTCATTTAGCCCCCATCCACATGCACCTATCCCCACAGCCATATAACCTCAGCCTACCTATAGAATTAGCACCTCCGCTTATTTAATAGACCCGAGCCCCACCGTTTGTCCTGCCCATTGTTTCAAAACCCCGACCACTGTAGATCTATCTCCCCGGAGATCCAATGGTGAACAATCATTATCGTACATTTAAAATCATGGGGGTTAAAAAAATCCTAACCCTCTAAAATGGGCAATATTATCCCATTTCCCATCCGCCATGCGTCATCCTCCGAACTAAATCGCATCGGTGCTGCCTAAACCGTTTACCACCCCTCATCCCATGCGAAAACCACTCCTCATCCTTCATACCAAATCCTGATAATTTCATCCAATTCAAAATTTCCAGAGCCTTGTCACTCTGCGATGAAGCTTGATCTACCATTGCCACCACTACAATGCTCCAAAAGCCTGAAAGCCGCAAATAAACATAGGAAATCCCCTGAACGCAGGTTTCAAGCTAACAATTTGTTCTTATTGTGCATCTTTCATGGCAGGAATGTATAATTGGCATTTCAAGGGCCTGAAATTTATTGAATAAGTGTTGTGGGTGACGATCCATAGAATCTTGTTTCACTAGAATGACCAGACGCATAAAATGAAGCATAATAACCAATGAATCATGATCATTGGTGGTTATCCAGGCACTCCAACAGCACAAAATGCTCCACTGCATAGCGAAATTGCAGACAGAGGCCTAGTGAAGAGAAGAAGACAATAAAATGACTATGACAGTGAAGATAAGTTCATTAAAAGTAAAATCAAGGATTAAAATGTTAAATCAGAGTTAAAGGCACAAATGCAGGAAGATCAAGGTCAAATCAGAAGGCAGAGATGAATATAAAAGAATAAAAACAATTAAAAGATAGAGAGGTGGAGATAAAGCAGATCACAAGAGTTTAAAGGAAAAACCAAGTTAAAAGGCCTAACACAGGGTTTAAAAGATAAATTACCACAAAGGCAAATTCAAATGACTCAAAAGAAAAAATTTACTTCTCCAGAAATACATTTGGACACCTACAACATGTTTTCTTTCAATAAAGACATCAGCAATTATTACAAACAATCAGAGATATTTATCATCTACCCAATAGTGGTTACAAAAGTTATTAAGAAAGCCTTAAAGTCAAATATTTCAAAAATTTATCTCAAACGTTAAGCTAGGAGATATTATTACAGTGAGTCACTAGCAGATATTTTTTCCTTGGACCTTGCACGGTCTCAAAAGGTCAAAAACTCATTAACTCTGTAATAAATACACATCTGAAACCCTAGCTTAGGATCACATCCTCATTTTATAATAATAAATACTGCATGTATTATTCATTTTTAGTGTTGGTTGGTTGGTTTTTTGGTTTTTTAGTGGGTGGACCAGTTGGCTGCTTGATTATTTGATGACTGTTAGGCTGGATTTGAGGAAGTTCTGAGTGGCAGAGATCTATTGTATTGGAGTAATGTAATTGTTTTGAACATTAGTAATACAAGCATGTTCACAGGATTCTTGAGCTATGTTAATGGTGAAGTTTTCCTTCTTTTTCAATGTTTTCCTTATATTTTCCATTCTGTCCATTATTTCTCTAATAAAAGAACAAAAATTTTAGATTAGGATATGTTGTCTTGGCACCCTATTTCTGTCTGCATTATTTATCTCAATGTTTTCTTCTACAAGGTATGATTGTAGAATTATTAATTGCTCTATGGTTCCACCTACCTTCTTTTCTTGGAAATGATTTAATAGAATCAAGCCAAAGAATTTTATGGTATGCCCTGTCCTTTGGTGTAGCTTGAAATATTATTTTTAAGGCCTTTCTTTGAAGTTTAATTAGTATATTCCTGTGAGGGAAGTTTATGGTATTCCCTGTCCTCTAGTTTGCCTCAAACTGTTACTTCGAAGGTATTTAGAGTGTTTTATTCAAGAAGATAAGTGTATCTTTCTCTTTCGTTGCACTCATTGTTACCTTAAAAGTTTTCTTTGACTGAAAGTAATTCTAGGATTGCTGGATTGTTGTCTTAAAGTTTTGCTTATTAAAGTCTGGCCAAAGAAGTCTATGCTATGCCATGTCCTTTGGTTTGTCTCAAACAATTACCTAAAAGGTTGTTCTTGTTGAAGTAGAGTTATAGGTTTCTTAATTTCCCTTTAGTTTTTTTGTCTTCAGAACTTACTATCATTTCATATTCCATCTAATCTACGAGATCCACTTGATATAGCTAGCTTTCCCTATGAAAACCCTTGCAAAGTTGATGAATAATTAAATCCTTTTATGGCTCCATAGACCAATGGATTAATGACTCTTATGGCCTATCTATTCAGTTGAAACACTCCCTGAATTAATCACACCCTTGATCTATCAAGTAACCAATAAATTAAAACAAACAAGTCCTGAGAACTTCATAACTAGCCTAAAAATAGGGTAGAAGCACAAAGAAATATCACTTACAAACACATACATAGAGAGATCCCTCCTTCAGTCCAGGAAGGCTAGGTCCTTGGGATCCCAAGTGGTTTTATGTGTTCACTGCAGAGTTTTTTCTTGCCAATCTTGCAAATCACGGGGAGCCAACAATTTCCACTTTAGTATGTTTCATTATGACTCTAATGTAGAACAGTTCAATTCTCTTTCGTTCATTAACAAGAGGCTCATTTGAAGAAATTGTACTTCCATGCGATTCATATTTTTCATTAACATGAAGAAAAAGAGTACATGTTTTATCACTATTGTGATCAATGCCTCATCATCGAAATCAGATCCATGTTTTTAATGTGTGGTTGCTATCGTCTTTGGTTTAAACTCTAAATGCAACTTCCAATAATGTTCATAATAATGTCCAAACTTCTTGTAGTGAGTGCAATATGGCTTCAATCTTTCCTCGTTCTTGGTTATATTTTATTTTCTGTTTTTTCCCTTGCATTTTCCTTTGAACTTACAATTATGAGGTTTGAAAGACGATTTATTTGAATTATTTTCTTTGTTATTCTTGCCCCTTCTTTCAAGGTGAATGACCTTCACACTGGCCACATGAAATAGTAGTAGGCTCAAATAATAACAAATAATGTCTCATGTAACTATGTAAAACACCAATATACTTTGTTATAGTTTCAGGTCAATCAAGTGGAATGCCCAAATTTAATGCTAGTTTTCTAAACTCTTCTGTGAAGCTTTGTACATTTTGACCCTTTCCTTGCATTAAATATTTCCATTGAATTAATTCCTTTTGTCGATAACCCAAAGGATAAAATTGATGTTTTAATTAAATCAAAATGGGACCATGAATAATTTTTTGTTACCTTTTGTACAAATTTCTCTCCCACCAAACCAGAGAGGTGACACTCATCGGAAGAGATGCTAACTAGACATTTGTCTCATTCTCATCAATTTGTTGAATCCATAAATACACCTTAATCTTTCTAATCCAATTGTTAAGTTTCTCTGCATTATATTTTCGATTATATGTGGGTAAATTAAACTTTACATCTAGCTTAAAAAAAGGTTTCTGAGATGTATGTCTATGAATCCTATAAGAATGTTAAGAAGAGGAAGTATAAGAATAACTTTCACTAGTGGCTGGAGAGCGAGGTGATTCTCGTCCTTCACCTTCAAGGTGTACCGATTCATGATCTTTGGGCTCTTCCTTCTTCAGCTTTGTTGTCTTCTCATATTCTACAAATAGCTTGTCAACTTTGTCTGCCATTTTGAATAATATTTGATGATAATTTCTCTCTTCTTGTGCTCGTGCAACCTCATATGCCATGTTCAGTATTTATGCTGACGACCCATTTCGAAATCAAAGGAATTGATGTTTCCTTCACCCTTTAGGATCTTGTTTTTTGTTAGCATATGCTCATGCAATTCTCATCGAAAGGTACTTTATGTCATACCAAACTTGATCCAATATCTTTTACTTCAAGGATGCATTTATAATTTCATATAAGAGAGCATGTTAGCCAATTAATTAAAAACACATGAAAAGAAATGGAAAAACATAAATGATCATGATATCATTGACACAAAGGTTTGATTACAAAGTTCACCGAATGTGGGGTATGTCTCAGGGCCTTGCTCAACAATGGGGAGGCCTTCATTTAATAAGTGGCATAAAATAAATCAACTACAAGAAAAATTTACAAAAATGACCCTTATACCTCCAATCTGGATGATGGCCTAAAAAATTGAGAGCTCAATTGGAAAAGTGGATGTCACCACTGGATTCATGTCATGAAATCCTGCAAAATCGACTATGAATTTATCTAATTCTATAAACAAGACTACTATCCATTTAAGGGAATGTTTATGGCATCTAATTTATTCCCTTGCTCATGGTTCTGCTCCTCCTCCTCTTAGGGTTCCATGTGTCCTACGCTGCTTTGCCCCAGGTTGAATACTTTATGCGAGTTTAAATAAATTTTGCACCAAAAAAATAACAACCTAAGGTCGTTGGCCTATTTTTAGTCATTTGCTGAACTAATAGGGGCGATAAGGGTTAAAATCCCACCCACCCCAAACATGACGTATTATTTTAATATATCGGTTGGCGTACTTTTGTATAGAATTGGCAGTATGGAAAAAATAATGTGTTATTCGAACTATTGTTGGCTAACATTATATATGGTTCCATTGATTTGGAGCCGACCAAGTGGTGAGTCGGCCCCACCGGGTTGGGCCGATTCAAACCCCGACAGTTCCATGACCTATGGTATATATGGTATGGTGTCGATGGCGAGGTTGGCGGCTTGCCGACCAACCTTGATATATAATATATATTAATAGAAATTTGGCAAGGGTGGAATATCTCCCCCTGTATTTTAATATTTTTGTTTCATTTTTTATAAAAAACATAATCATTTTAAATCTGCCAGAAAATAAGTGTCACTAGATGATTTAAGGGAAAAAATTTCGTGTCCAGTGGCCGAATTTCCTGCATCAGGTCACTGCCAATTTTTTTTCTCATTAAGCCTACCACTTGGCCAAGGTTAAACAAAAATTTCACAAAATATAACATGACCATACGAACTCAAATTTTACTTTCATTCACACTATTGGAATCAGGGCGACAATCACTATCACTATAAGGAAAATACCCTTTAGCAGATGTTTTTGAGGAAGCCCTTATAAAAATAGCCCAAATATCTGTTTATAGCGGATGTATCTAGAGGAGGTTGGTGGGTGGAGGTTTTTACGGATGTTTTTTTGGTGGTACATTTCTATTCATAAAACACACCAGTGCGTACTAAAAAATGGCACACCGAGCCACCGTATTCTCCATATAAACTCGTCCAATGCATCTAAGTACTCTAGGACACTGGTGCTCTATATATAAACCATCCTGATGCATATCTGTAGTCTAGTGCACTATAATGATGTGCCGCCATTGATAAAACTACCCGATTCCTCTTCGTAATCTAGTGCACCATAATAATTTTCCTTGCGCCATTGATAAAACTAATGTGTGCCTCTCAAAATCCCGCACACCAAAAAAGGGTTAATTAAAAAAAATTATCGGTCATAAAAACCTCATTTTTACTTGTTCAATGCTCTATACCTCTCAAGCATCGATGAGAGTTTCTCTTTTGTGAGGAGCCCTGCCACTAGTGCTCCCATTGCAAGCACCTTCCATTGCACAATGTGGGGAGTTCAAATTTTTTAAAATGATGGGAAAATTTGGTTTTTTCAATTCCTCAAGAAATATGACTCCTCGACACACAAATGTATAGGTAATCTACTTGTTTCTCAATAAATAAACCTTTTAGTGGATTAAAATTTGAAATTAACTGTTTAAAATTTATTTTATGTGTGGCGTGTTTGGGTTATCTAACTTACACCATTCGCGGTGCTGCTTGTAAATTTACAGGCCCGCACCTCAAATGCTATTAATGGAGACCATAATGGGTGCTAGTGTAGTACCGAGAAAACACTCACCGATAGAATTTAAAAAATAACAAGGCATTTCAGTTGTTTGAAGGACCACACCATTGACTATGTAATACTGTAAGGAGGGCGGTGCGTTGACCAAACTAACCGCCTGAAGGAAAATATTTAGGTCACCACACCGCCCACCCGACAACATTACATAGTCAATGGTGCAGTCATTTACAGGACCGCACCATTGACCATGTAATGTTGTTGGGTGGTGTATTGGCCAGTCTATCCACCTCAGGTGGATAGTTTGGTCAAATCACCACACAAAAATATTCCCTGGTTGGGTTGTGTGTGAACATTTTCCATGCGCACCGAGTGTCGTGTGTGATAAAGAAGTATGCATGGATAATGGTGAGTTATTATTTTTTTGGGTGTGCTAATGTATTTTTTTTTTAATATGTATATATATATATATATATATATATATATATATATATAATTGTAAATACACTTCTCATTTAATTAAAAAAAATTATTTAATATGTGAATCATTCAGTGACATCAACGGAGAAAACAAAGGTAACAACAAGAACATATGGAGGAACATTATAACATGATTGAGCTGTGCGGGGCATGACAGAGAGAGAGACTTTTGTACCCTCACCCTATTACGACAACCACCCAGTTTACCCTAAGGGAGGTAGGCCTCCTCAAGTTGTACGAGGATGCTACAACCTTGAAGGGCCATAGTGGGTTAGTGGGAAAACTGATTTATAGGTGGACTGCACCCCGAGTGGCTTTCCCAGTCGGTCTTGGCGAGTAGTATGAGCCCACTAAGGAGGAAATATATTTTATTACTAGACTATCTAGGAGAGGGCACAATTCACCCTAGCTCCTAGATGTCCCTGTCGGCTATGCAATAGGGAGTTAGCTGGCATACTCCCACAAATACATTAGGCACAATATAATTTCTCCAGTGGATTTTTAGTTGTCCAGTGGTCAATTATGTATTGCATCATTTGGTACAGAGGAGGTGAGGTGCCTCTCACTACTACTAATGACCATTTCACACTATACCAGTGACAAGAAATGTATTAGTTGCCTACCTTTATTTTATTTTTATTATTCATTCCAGGAACCATGACTTGTGATATGGTCTATGATTTTTTTGCGATGGTTTTGTACAACATTAGATAGATGTCATTCTCAGGCACATGGGAGGTTGACCTTCCATTTTTCTTCAGATTTATTTTGTTTATTTTTTTAGATTTTTAGTAAGACAATGCCTAATTTTGTTTGGTAGCCTCCTAGGCCGATGTTGCATGAACAGATGCATATGTGGAGCTAGATGATGCCCAAGAGGAGTTTGCCTCACTTTTTGGACAAGATATCTACTGATGCACTAGAGTTTCTAGCCAGTGATGAAGACCACTCATTCGTGATGGTTTTGTGTATGTACGCCAGTTTGGATTGGCGAAAGTGTACAACCATACTCTTCACATAGGACGAGCCACCAGATGCGATAGGTAATATTATTATTTTCTTTAAATTATTATAGTTTCATTTTTTTTCCTTAATTAAATAATTAGAATAAATTTTATTGTAACACATTCTTTAACTTGTTTTATTAAAATTTTTAATGAAATTTTATAATTATTTTTGTGTACTATATATTTTGTAGATATTGGGACATTCGTTGGGGAAATGATTCCACCCACAAAGAATGATGCAGGTGTAGATGTTGACCAGGAGATGGCACAGGCGACAGATCAGGGTGATAGACCCGATCATCCTTGGGTGCAGGTACCCGTGGGGGTGCGGCATATGGAAGACACACGATTCAAGATTGAGTTGGATGACTGACTCTTTCGACTCTAGGTTGATAAGGGATTCCACCCGGCTACGATCAGAGAGATACAGGGTGATCGTAGGCTCACAGAGCTCTAGAGAGATATGCCCCGTGATATGACGATCCTCTGTAATATCCCAAAAGGGAGAATGCAGTAATAATTAAACACAATATAAGAACTATAGCAACACAAACAATAAATATTAAGACAACATCATAATTTACAGAGAATCTGAGCCATTTTATTATATTGGAGAAGAATCAGTTACACAATGTACAAAATATGAGTAGATCTAGCTAAAGAGATGGCCTAGAATCACCCAGAAAACATATTACAATAGGTACAATGTAACTGGAGAGGCCCTGAAAAAAATATTGTGCTATCCCTTCAGCAGAATATGAACATAAAGCTGCAAACTAAAAAGGAAAATGTATATCTACTCAAATCTGGAGCTCATATGATGCTAATATTTAAGATCTAGCCAATGTGATGGATTCAGAAGATAACTCAGAAAGGATTTTCCAGATCTACAACTTTGGAAAATCACATCCCTAGGATTTGATCCTTGATCAACTAGGAAATACATATCTGAAGCTAGATCTATCAAATAGATGGCTAAAATATGTTACAAGATTAGATCGAAGCTTGAAGGGTTGATCCCTTCTTTAGATCTACAAGATAGAAGCTCTAGGTCTAGCTTCTCAATCCTCCAATAACAATTGCAGCTGCTGCAATAGAACTGCCAGTAGAAATTGTGCTTTAAGGGAAAGAGAGGCCTCCTACATGCTAAAAAAATCTGAAATAAACTGCAAGCTGATGGTAAGACTGATGGAAATGTGGGGGGATGATCCCTCACAATATTAGTAGCTGAAATGCAAGTAACTTCCTTCTTCCTTTTACATCTGTAAATTAGATAGTGTAATTCCTGAAGGAAATACTGCTGCTAGGAGGTCAATAACTTTTGGCATGATTCCATATCTGAAATGAATCTCTGGGAAGTTGATCTGTAAGCCCTAGGTGATAGGAATAAACACTCACCAATTCTCCAGTTGAAGTACTGAAGACAACATCCACCTTCCAAAATGATCTTCAGAAATATGTAATTTCTTAATATGAGTGTTCTGCAGAAAGTAAGAAAGGAGATGTGGCACTAATTCCTGATGTAGAATGAATTACAATACTCTTTCTAGAGCTACTCTAAGAAAGAGGTGGGATTCCCAACCAGGGACACCCTATGTTGAACAGCCTAAGAAAGTAATGGAAAGTCACATGAAAATTCCATATCTGAAAATATATTTACATCAAGAATAATTAGCATGCCTTTATCCTTGCATTCATCTTCTTTATATAATGTTTGAGCCTTCCCAAGCCTTCGCCCTCATCTAGACTGCACTATGCATGTGGAAAATATCCTCCATGTTTGACTGCGTTATTTTACCAAATAAACCATCATGTCTAGGTGCAATGTAAACCCTATCCATCATGTGTGCTTTGATTGCACAACATCTTCTATCACGTAATCATTAATTTCCCATGATGTTCTATTTGACATCTTCAATATCTTACTTGACTGAATCAACCTCCATGATATATCTCAATTAATGAGACATCATCTCCAATCCCATTCACATTAGTAGTTTCTCAACTAACTCATCATGTGGATATAGGCTTAATTAGTCAACATTCACACACAAAAAGTGGATATTTATTCATATTGAGGATTGTGGATCCCTCCACCCTTTTATTTACTTGATTCATTAAGAAAATTAAGAACTCTAATATTCCAAATATCAGGTGAAAATTTGGGAATATTATAGTCCTCCCTGGAAAAATGTTGATTGTCCTCAAGCAACTCAAAAAGGTAGATGCAAAGCCATCTATTCCCCTCCAAATGGCATCCACATAAGGAAGTCTTCCTCCATTTTCTGCAATGTGTTATGTATGTTTGGTTCCAAAGTTGTCTCTCAAAAAAATATAGAATGACCTCTAACTATATGGTTAGATGTCCTCCTTCCATGATGAAGTACCAAGTGACAACCATATTATGTCCAACATCATCATCAATACATGAGATACATAAAATTAAGTAGCTCTTTCTACAAAGAAAAAGCTCCATCACATAATACACCTCTTTATCCCATGCTTCATGAATTTTATTGAGCATTGATATGCTCTCATACTTAGCCATGTTGTCCTTATTGGATCCAAGCATCATTCAAATGTTATGAAAAGGAAGAAGGAAAGGAGCTATATGGGTAGAAAAATATGTCAAACCATATTCTCCTAATAGTAACCACTGGAGTAAGGCCCTTTTCTGCCATCCTCCATCTCCTACATGTAATATGGACAAGCCAAACTCCCCCAAAAGAAACCAAAGCAACAAGAGATCATGCTACTTTCTCTCCTCCTCATGTGAATCATGAAGAAAATACATGCTGATAGACATGTGGAATGTCATATCAACCCAATACAAATTAAATCCATCGATACACATCATGACAACATCATGCCAAGTTTTACCCAATACAAAACACATAAACATAGGAGATGTCATGTGGTGGCCAATATCTCTCAAGGGAAACCAGAATGAACATGCCTTCTTTTTCTAAATTCTATCATTGATACAAAAGGCATGAATCAGAAAAATATGAGCTATTGAGTGGTAACCATACTCACCGAAGAGTAGCCAGCGTAGCCATGCCTCCTTCTTCATTTCATAAGTGTTCTTCAAGGGACGGATCAAAGGAATAGGAGCCCTTGGGTAGTGAAAAAATTATCCCAAGTGAAAGCAATGTAACCAAGCTTGCTGGCCCATGTCATAAATCTTCAAGTGGTAATGAAAAAACTTGCTTAGCACCCTCACTCACTCACCCCAATATGGATGATGATTGATGTGTTGCATAATCATGGTATCCTCCCTTTTTAGAATACCATTTTCCCCAAAGTGACGAAGAACTTTTCAATTCATGAAATGTTGAAGTGCACCTCCAATGAGATCTCCTAATGAGACATTCTTCTCATCCATGGCCTTCCAAAACCAATGAGTTTATGGATCTTTTGTTGGTATAAGTCTCTCTTTGAGCTTTTAGATGCTCATTTAGAAAGTGTCATCAAGAAAGGAGAAAAGGTTTATCATATCTGGATGTCTACCATTCATCATCTTGTCCTCCATTGCTTCATGAGTGAATCTACCTTTAGAATGCTACAAGAATGATGGGACCTCCTCATCTTCACAGCTACTAAGTGACAACGCTAGAGATATTCATGATAATATAGGTGCTATCTCAAAGCAAGGCACAACACTGATCTCATAGCCAGTTATTGTACACAGGATTATGCTCATCACATTTTCTAAAAATCTACACTTCAACTCAAAGGATTGAATGTAGCTCAACAATGATGAACTGTGATAGTTCTTAACCTCCTCCTTGTTTAAATCAAGGGTCCTCTTCACTGTGATATGTTGCTGCTTCAAATCAACACTATGTTCTAACCCTTGGTTATGCATTGGCTGTGATGGCATGTCCCCACAAGTCCCAATAAGATCTACTGAAACAGTAAGTGATGAAAGTTCATGCATACCATGGATAAATTGATATGTGGGAGCCTCTTGAAAGAAAACAAGAGTTCCTCAAACCATAACAATAGTGCTTCCAACTGCTGGTAAGAGTGATGGTCGCTCTTCTCCAAGTGTACCAGTGCTAGAATCTTCTTCCTTTTCCTCATGCATATCCTGAATCATGCATGGGACTCTATATTTCAAGAGCTCACGACCATATTGAAAAGGTGAAAGTGTCTCTTATCTAGATGTAAGTACTTCTGTAGCTAGTCGTGAATGTAGTGACATCATTTTGCACTCAACTTCTTTGGATGATGCAAACCTTACAAGACATTCAAATCAAATGTTCACCTCCTATCTCCATTATGTGTGATAATAAAAGTGCCATCAGTATCTCAAAGATTCCTGTTATGCATTCCAAGACCAAGCACATTCCCATCAAGTATCACTTCTTACGTGAACAAGTGCTTGAACAAAAGGTGAAGTTGGATTATGTTCCCTCCAAAGAAGAAGTTGCTGATATATTTACCAAACATTTACCCAGGGAAGTGTTCGAATATCTCAGACAAAAGCTGGGAGTAGTCTCTGCCATGCAGAAGATCAAATCTACTTGAATTCAGAAGATTAAATTGGATACGTCGATTTCCTGAAGGACAATCGCGTATATACATGATTTGATACACAGAAAACCGCGTATGAGTGTTTGCTGACAAAATTTTTCTGGGTCAACATTCTTCAACACAGCTGCAGTGCTGTTGGGGCTCTCTAGTGATGTTCCAGCTCTCATATTTCTATTTCATTCTTTAATACTTCTGATGAAGTTGCCTTGATGATTTGCTGTTGAAAGTGTTCAGCATGGACAGACTAAGGGGGAGCACTGCTCATGTGGAAATGATGCATTGTTGGCATTCTAATTATTTGTTGTAGTTTGATCTCATGCTTGAGAATCTTTGATCTTGATTGTATAAGTCATTTCTGTAATTTGATGAAAAAGGTCATGTTGAGACCCATGATGTAAAAATTGTAATATTCAGTCATGCAAAGACTTATTCCATTTTGTAAACCCACTTGTTTGGGTAATTGATTCAAACTTCTAAATCCACTTGGTTGGATCATTGATGTAAGTATGAGTCCATGGTGATAGGAAAGGTCAAACTAAGTTAAGTTATAGATTCATGTACTTCATTGAATATTATGTTTGCAGATGCAACATGATCTCAGGGGGAGCATGGTATTGTCGGTACAAAGGATCTTGATCTACCCTTTGCCCTTGATGTCAAAGGGGGAGAATGTTGTTTTTGAATGTATTTCTGGTCATGGTTGCCATCAAGTCTAAAGGGGGAGATTGTTGGCAATATGATGCAATGAGTTGTCCTTGATGGCAACCTACTTGATGAAGTTGTCCTTGATGGAAACTAACTTGATGAGTTTTCTTTGGATAGTAACATATGTGTTAAAGATGTAAGAATGATGTATCTATAGTGCAGTTTAGATGTGACAGAGAAAAACAATTCCAGTATGTGCTAGAGAAATGATAAATATAATATGTCACGATGTATACGCGCCTTTGTAAAGGCCAAGTCGCATATACATGCGGATAAGTATGTCCCAAGTCGCGTATTCCCTTTTGCGCTCCAAAATTATAATACCAAGAGGCATTACCATGGTTTTGGCACACAATATTGAGCGTTGTATGGTTTATTTTATTTCGTCCAAGAATACCATCGGAAGTTGTGTGGTTTTGACTCATGGTATTGGTAAAAGCTAAATCTATTTAAGGAGAAGAAGATCATAGTGTAAGGTGTGCATGTGTAAGGGTTGTTGATGAATAAATTTCTCTAAGGAATATCTCCATGGATGAAATCTGTTCTTAATTGATAGATCTGAATCTATGATGCACCCATGGATATAACGATGGTTCAAGATCTCTAGATCTAATGATGATGAATCTCTGGTTTGATCGACTGATGAAATCATGAAGAACTGGCGCAAGTCTGCTGAAGAAAATGATAAATATGGGTAAGTTTTATAGATCTGGTCTGTTCTACAAAATATTTTTTTATAGATCTATATTCTAGTTGGTTTCAAAAAAAGCACGTATAGACGCGGATTATCTTCATGAAAAGTGTGTATGGCAGTTAGCGTTTCTGAAGAATGAGATACACAGAAGTATACGCGGGTTGGTATGCAGGAAAGTGCATATGTACGTGACTTCAGTGAAGAAAAGTAGCGTATGATATTTGAATTAATGTTCAGGGTTGAGTTTGTATCTGCATATCTATTCTGAAGTCTGGTTTATTTCGGACATTCTGATTACAGCGGTCTCACTGTTCTATTTGAAGTATTGGGAAAAGTATGTTTGTTGATGTTAAGTGAAGGGTTGTGTTGAAGCTGTTGGATCTAGTATGAAAATTGATGAAACGTGGTCAACAGTAGATCTGGGGGTTGAAGCCTTCAGTATGAAAGAATAAGCTTTTTGTCAGTAGATGCTGGTGATTGATTTCAGGGGGTCAAAGCTCCCTTCTAGGAGAGGCTGGTAAACGAGATCAGGGGGTTGGAGCTCCCTTCCAGTTGTAGCTGGAAAACGAGAGAAGATTGCAGCCTTTTGCAGGTAGAAGCCTGCGTACTGGTATGAGTCTGCATCAGTACTATGTTGTAAAAGGTTTTCTATATAATAAATATTTAAAACAGAGACGACAACAGTGGTGGTTTTCTCCCGAATTGGGTTTTGGCCTTAAATATTGGTGTTCATGTGTGTGATTCTTTATTTTATTGATTACTCTTCAAAATCTGATACATAACTTATAAATCTGTTTATAAGATTGTTTCTGAGAATTTTCTATAAATTTGGAAAGTTAAATCAGTATAGGCTAGTTTCCTTCTGCATTTCCGCATGCATACGCTAGTTCCATTCATAAAAACCACGTATGGAAATCTGCTCAAAAGAAAAAGTTGAATTTATATTATAAGCTCAAAATACTGATTCACCCCCCCTCTCAGTATTTTTCCCAACACCTTATCTTCCAATGAAAATCATAGTATAGGATTATAATATGCTCGTACCTAAAACATTAATGGATGAGGCCACATTTGTTAGTATTATTCCCTTAAATAATTGGAAAGATTTAGGTTCTCTATATCTTGTGACATTTACACAAAATATGTGGGCTTTTAATAGAATAACCAATAAACTGTTAAGGATCCTTCCTTAGTTTCCTATTAATTTTGGAGGAAATACTCTATATATTAATGTGATGGTAGTCAAAGGCCCTTTTAATTTTAATTTACTCCTTGCACATGAATATGTTTATGACATGTGAACTCTTGTCCATTCACTCTTTTTTGTGATGTAGTTCACACTGTTAGGTCCCTATATTACTAGTATATTCCCTTATTATTGTTAGTGTAGCCCCCTAATTTTTGTTTTTATACCCCTGTAACCCCCATATTGTTATTATTGTTCCCTTACATTATTATTGTTAGGTCGGCTAGGATTACATTGTGGCCCCATGGACTCCTATATATATAAAAGAGGTTTTTTAATTTGTATCATCCAAGAATTGTTCATTAATGTAATGTATTGGAGGTTTCCCCCTCAAATTGGCTTATTTATAAGGCTTTGATATCTCTTTTGTTCTATTTTTGGAGTTGGTTTCACAACATTTGGTATCAGAGCTTTGGATTCTAGGGTTTTTCTCCACCAAACAGGTCATCGTGGATTTTTATATATAACTTATTTTCTATGAAGGTTTAGAAGCTAAAACTGTTAGAGCCCGACGAAGAAATCTTGAGGAACAATTTCACAAAATCTCAAAGCTTGGTTTGCAATATTGTTGGAGATATGATATGTGGACGTTAGGTCCTTTTCAGGCTCCAGAATTTCATCTCAAAGAGGTGATCATGGGAAAATATTCATAACCCTCTCTTTGAGAATCAGATTGGAATTCTGTAAAAAGTGCCTAGAAGCACACTGAGTATAGTTTTCTTTCTATCAATTTCAGAGTCGAAAAAGAAAACATTGACACGTGGCAAGTCGTACAAGTTCTCTCTACTGAACGAGTCCATAATTAGGTCATTGTGGGAGATTGGAGATAAAGTTTCCTTGAAGAATCCAAATCAGGTCAGACTTGTGGCATTATAAAGAGGATTTATAGGGCTAACTAAGGGCCAAATTTCAAATATTGAATATTTGCAATCACAAAGATAATTAAATTTCAATATCGAGCTCCTCAAAAGCAAGAAAAAGTTGTGTATTTTTTTTTGAATTGCATAAGTCTTGTTTGAAGAATCAATTTAAATTGATTCCAAGGGCATATTGTAGAATATTCATCATTATTGGGTTCTAAAATGTCCCCTAAAAATAGTTCAACACCCATTAAGCCTTCAGAAGGCTCTATTATGGATCCTGAAGATGAAGAAATGCAACATGACATAACAAAATTACAAGAGAAAATGCACCAAATTTCACTCTCGCAAAGAGAAAAAAAAAATGAAATCGATGTTTTGAAGAAAAGCATGGAAGCTAAGATGGATGGTTTGAAGAAAAGTACGGAAGCTACAATAAAATTTTTGAAGGATGGTATGGAAGAAAAAATAGAAGTTTTGAAAGAAGACACAGAAGGTTTTAAGAACAGTTTGTCAAAGTTGATACAAGAAATGATTCCTAAGGGTGAAAAGATAGTAGAAGAAACTCATGATGAGGACAAAACAAATTTTAATGATGATTTCATAAAATATAATGTTGGATTGAAGAACCACCATATTCCAAAGATGGATATGAGTAAATTTGATGGCAAGGATCCCGTAACATGGATACTATAGATGGAGCAATATTTTGATCTCAATAATGTGCAAAACACAAATGTAACTTTACATTTAAAATAAAATACATTAGTATGGTATTGATGGCTTTGCTCCCATAAAAAAAAAATTCACTTAGTCAATTTTTACGAAGGAAATGATAGCACATTATGAAGATACAAAGAGCAACACCTTCTTTAGCAAATTGATAAATCTGAAATAAAAGGGTTCAGTGGTGGAGAACATTGAGGACTTCCAAAAATTGAATATAAGGGTAACTGATATTCCAGAGGAACACAATATTTATGTCTTCATAGGGAATTTAAAGGATAACATCCAACATGAAGTTCGCATTTGGGAACCTGATTCATTGGAGAGGGCATTCAGGTTGGCAAGAAAAATTGAATGTAAAATTATGGTGACAAGGAAGCCTACCACTCACATCTATGAAGATGGAAGTGTTGCAAATCCTAGAATTCCATAACCTACAAGGTTTCCACCACAAAAATTGGAAGAAAAAATAGCAAAAGGGCTTTGCTACAGTTGTGATATAAAATACACTAAAGGTCATAAGTGTGTTGAGAACAAATTATTTTTCATAGATTGTGAAGAAGAAAAAGAAATGAGTCTGACCATATCATGTAATGCACTGGTAGGAATTACCACTCCTCAAACTCTCAAGATAGAAGGACATATCAATAAGAAAAAAGGTAAAAGTGTTGATTGATTCAGGTAGTACCCATAATTTTATTCATTGTAAGGTAGCGAAGGAATTGAATTGTTTCCTATACCCAGCACTAGAATGTCAAGTGATGGTTGAAAATGGAGGAACTATAAATTTCTTAGGAAAATACCATAATATCAAGCTGACCATGGGGGAATATGTATTGAATAGTCCAATTCTTTCCATCCCAATGTGAGGTGGTGATGTTGTACTAATATTACAATGGTTACAATCTTTGGGGACTGTAGCTTTTAATTTTCAAGAAATTTTCTTGAAATTTTTTTTGGAAGGAAAGGAAATAAAATTACGGGGTATCACAAGGAAGGCGGGAAAGATAATAAGCTCTGATGTCATGAAAAATCTTATGAAGAAATAAAAATGAGGCGTAATTTCACAATTATGCTCACTATAAGTTCCAACATAAAAATCATCTATTTCTCCAGATCTCCAAAAAGTCCTGGACAATAATTCCAAGGTGTTTGATACTCCCAAGGTACTCACATATATTCGTGATCATGATCATGATATTCATTTTATTCCAATAATTTTTCCTCCAAAGATCAAGCCTTACAGATATCCTTATGTCTAAAAGAACGAAATTGAACATATGATTGCAGAAATGTTAGAGACTGGTATAATTCAACCTAGTCAACGTTCTTTCTCTGCCCTAGTAGTATTGGTGCACAAGAAAGATGGATCATGGAGCTTGAGTCTGGATTATGGGGACCTCAATAAGCTCACTATTAAGGATAAATTTTCCATTCCTGTGATTTATGAATTATTGGATGACCTACATGGAGAAATTTATTTTACCAAGTTGGATCTTCATTCAGGATATCATCAAATTAGAATGAAGACTGAAGATATTCCAAAAACAAAATTTCAAACTCATGAGGGTAATTATGAAATTTTGGTCATTCCTTTTGGCCTTACTAATGCACCTTCTACATTTCAAGGGTTTATGAATACCATTTTTAAACCCTCCCTTAGAAAATTTGTGCTAGTAGTTTTTGATGATATACTAATCTACAACAGGTTTTGGAAGGATCGTGTTTAACATGTTGACAGGGTGCTCAAACTATTGGAGGAGAAACAATTATATGCCAAAACATCTAAATGTTTCTTTGGAGTACAAGAGGTGGAATATCTGGGTCATATTGTATCTCACGAGGGTTTTAAGGTAGATCCTAACAAAATTAAAGCAATTAAGGAATGGAAAGTCCCCACAACCACAAATCAGTTGCGTAGATTTCTTGGGTTAAGAGGGTATTATCACAAGTTTGTTAAGGATTATGGGAGAATAGCATCACATATAACAACATTATTGAATAAAGATGAATTTTCATGGACTCTTGAAGCAACTAAGGCATCTGAACATCTTAAAGAGGAAATGTGCCTAGCACCAGTCTTAGCTACGCCAGGCTTCATAAAAACCATTATTGTGGAATGTGATGCCTCAGGAAATGGAATTGGTGTTGTTTTAATGCAAGAAGGAAGACCCATTTATTTTGAAATTCATTCAATCAAAGGAAAGTATTTACAAAAGGATATTTATGAGAAGGAAATGGTCGCAATACTACGTGCACTAAAGAAATGGAGACCTTACCTAATGGGAAGACACTTCAAGGTAAAAACTGATCATGATAGTCTTAAACACTTTTTTAAACAAATGTTATCTTCAGAAGAGCATCAAAAATGGGTAACAAAGATGTTGGGTTATGACTTTGAAATCATCTACAAAAGGGGAAGCTAAATGTTGTTGTAGATGCAATCTCAAGAAAGGATGAAGAGGTGGAAGCATTGCTTTGTGCCATTTCTATTATCCAACCAGATTGGATAACCAAAGCAAGGGATGAATGCAATAAGGACGAAGAAGTGTGGACACTCATTCAAAATTTGCAGCAAGATCCTAGTACATCTGATATTTTTAGTTGGAAAAATGATCCATTATGGTACAAATATTGCTTATATATTTGTAAGAATTCCCAACTAAAACAAAAGATTCTTTTGGAATTGCACACTTCTCTTTTAGGAGCACACTCGGGATTTTTAAACGCTTACCATAGGGTGAAGAAATTTTTTTTTTGGGATGGCCTTAAATCTAATATTCAAAAATTTGTGGTGGAATTTTTGGTTTGCCAAACAAAATAAATTTCATATAATTAATACCCCAGGCCTTCTACAACCTTTATCCCTTCCAAGTCAAGTCACAGGTTTACCTAAGTCCTAAGGAAGGAGTGTCATCATGCTGTTAGTTGATAGAATTACCAAGTATGCACACTTTTGTGCATTATCTCATCTATTTAAAGAAAGTGCAATTTCTACGGCATTTATGGAAACAATTTAAAAGCTACATGAAAACCCGAAGATTATTTTAAGTGACAAAGATCCCATTTTTACAGGAAATTTTTGGACATAATTATTTTCTTGTTTGGGTACTCAACTAGCTCATAGATCATGCTATCATCCTCAATCTGATGGTCAAACAGAGATAGTGAATAAATTTTTGGAATGATATCTTCGTTTTTTTGTATCTTATAAGAAATCACAATGGGTCAAGTGGTTACCTCTCGCTGAATGGTGGTATAACACTTCCTTCCATATGTTGAAAAAATGACCCCATTTATGGCACTTTATGGATATCATCCACCATCCATCACATCTTCCTTAAGGGAAAATTCTAGGGTTCAAGAAGTGGAGGATCACATCGAGCATCAACAAGAAGTTCTCCAACTCTTAAAGGATAACCTAAAATTGTAACAAAATCGAATGAAACAACAAGTAGATCAACATCGCAGTGAGAGAATTTTTGATGTGGGATACTGGGTTATTTTATGGCTACAACCATACAAGCAAATGTCCCTCAAGCAAGCTGAGAAGGACAATAAATTATTGCCAATGTACTATGATGCTTACAAGGTCTTGCAAAAGATTGGTACTATGGCATACAAATTGGAGCTTCCCGCTTCTTCGTGAGTGCAACCATTTTTTCATGTTTCATGCTTAAAAAAGGTTATAGGGGACAAACTTCTAGTTAAAACAATATTGCAGGAACTTGATGAGGAAGGAAAAACCATATTGGAACCTGACGCAGTGACGGAAACAAGAGCTCTATAGCTACGAAATCGATCAATTTCAGAGTATCTCATCAAATGGAAGAGATTACCCACTAAATATTCTACATGGAAGGATGAGAATTTTATGCAAAAGCACCCAGAGCTACTCAAGCATTGAGGACAACACTTTTTTGAAGGAGAGGAGCATGTCAGGTCCCTATATTACTAGTATAGTCCCCTATTGTTGTTATTGTAACCCCCTTATTGTTATTGTTGTACCCCTGTAACCCCCATATTGCAATTATTGTGCCCTTACATTATTATTGTTAGGTCGGCTAGGATTACATTGTGGCCCCACTAGGATTACATTATGGCCCCATGGAGTCCTATATATAGAAAGGAGGTTTTTTCAATTGTCTCATCCAAGAATTGTTCATTCATGTAATTTATTGGAGGTTGGCCTCTCGAAGTGGCTTATTTCTAAGGCATTGATATCTCTTTTCTTCTATTTTTGGAGCTGGTTTCACAACACACACCTGAAGGAGGGATTGTGACCACTAACTAGCTTTCATTCATTGGTCTTAATTTGAATTCAATCAACTAGCTTCCAGAAATGTTCCTTATACAAAAGTAGGATCTTCCCTGCCATAGGTTAATTATGTGGAAAAATTTTCCATTTTTTCATCTGCTGATGATCTAGTAGGTGATGTAGCACATCATGTACTAGGTGTACGGAAACCTGATATTTATTTCATATCTCTTCTTATGTATCCTTTCTAGAGAATTTTTCGTCCATATAATGAGAACCTCATGGATTCCATGGCATCCTGTAGGTCATGATCAAGGTCCCATGATTATATTTCCTTTTCCTGTCTCAATCTCATTAAAAAATGAAACAATTTCCTTGGAGGAAAGTTCATTTTCTTGTTTCAAGCTCGTTAAAAAATTAAACAAGGCTCTGTGAGAAGAGTTACTTTACTTGTGTCAAGATCATTAAAAAATGAAATGAGTTCTATGAGAATAGTCCTCTTCATGTGTCTAGCTTGTTAAAAAATGAAATATACCCCCTTCATATTCGATTCATTTATTAGATCTCATGGATTCCTAGTCGAGTCTTTCACTTGATCTCGTAAATTAACCCTTATTGAATTCACCTGTTAGTAACCAGTAATATACTTGAGTGAATGAAATGAAGCTTCAGGGTAATGTACTTAGAGTTGAGTCATTATGTGGGAGGCATGAAAATGCATTTCAAGCATACTTTTTCTTTGTTTCAAGCTTATGTGAAAATGAAATTACCCTCAAGTACTCTGAAGCATATTTTTCTCATGTTTCAAGCTTGTGAAAAAATGAAACCATCTTGAGTAGTATCAATAATAGTTTCCATATGTTTCAATATTGTGTAAAAATGAAACCATTCTCATCATATCTCTCATGATTTCTATTTTTATCAGTCTATTTCTAAGAGACAAACCTTGGTTTTCGCATTCCATTGTCATCATCTTCTTGTAAGATCATATGATTTCACTTGGTTCTTTTACCCTTTCTTGAGAAACCACTGAGATGAGTGGTATTATGGTATTATTAGAAAAATTATTCACATTTTCATGCTTTGACTAGTTCCATCATGACTGCAACTAGTTTATACACTTTATACGACTCACTCCTCCAAGAGGATTCCTCTTTCAACTCTTTTGAGACTCCCTAAATATGAAATATTGTCAAGAACTTGTATTTTCTAACTTGTTAAAGTGAATGAAAATAGGTCTACTAAGTATAATTTTAACACTTTTACGGAATGAGATAGATTTATTAGGAAAAGGAACATCTTAGTCCAACATGGCTAAGAGATTATCTTGAGTATCATTTTCTACCTTTTTTAACCAAAGAGACAATTTTATGAAAAGGAACCTTCGGAATTTTCTTTTTCACCTCTTTTTAGAACTCTCTAAACATGAAAAAGGAGTTCAGTTACACATTCAATTGTCTCATAAAAGCATCAAACAATGATGGACTCATCAAACATGATGATACCAGACCACCCCTTGTCAAGGTTCAATAAAATTAATCATAGGGATTCCTACAAGGCATGAACTTACAAATGAAGCATATTTTATCCTCTTGAATATTTTCAAAAATAAATAGGTACTAACCATAAGTTGTTGGGAAAATTAGGAAAATGGGATAATCCACCTATTAATGGAAATGATTTGCTCTTGAATACAACACCCTTTCACTTCATCTCTTTGATTGCTAAGTTGGGAAATCTTCTTGTCTTTTTGGTTCATCACGCCATATCAAAGCCTCCCATTTAGATTTGTGTCAATTCTTCCAACTGCATACAGTGTCGCTAATATGCTCGAGATAATTCCTTCAGTTTATACCTGATGCAATGCCCTTAAGTGTACATTAATTTTTGTAATCCCTCAACCAGTGCCACATTAACATCATTCTTTCTCAAATGTTGATACTCATTTCGTGTCATTGATGGGGGATACATGAGAATGGTTTTGTCACTTCCCATTGACTTGAAATAATTATTCAGGAAGTTGACCTATAAAATCCCTTTGGTAACTTGGTGCTTACATATATCAATGGAAATTTTCCTCACTCTCACCGACCAGTTTATATCATTCGCGTTTGACCAAATTATTCTGTGTCGTTTTCGACTTCATCTCATCTATTCATAACATACAAATTGTAATATAGTAGCTTTAGATCCATTAACATGGTAGGTGGTTTCTCTCACATATGTTAATGAATTTTATCATTTTTTAGTAATGAGATGGTGTTTACCATGTTCTACTTCAACTCATTAATTCAAATGGTTAGAACCATACATTGGATGAGAGAGTCAAGAAGATATAAGACCATGGATCTAGTGACATCCATCCATGCTATGATTTCAAGATTAACACAAAAATTAAAATGTATGATGGTTATGTTCATACAAAAAATCATCCAATCATTGGTCAACATTCTATAATCAGTGGACGAGACTTCTTCATCATTTCACATGTAATGTTAGTGTTGGCCCTCGTTTTTTATGTCTTTTTTTCAGGAAATACATATTTACCATAATATCAATATATTCACCATAATATCCACCTTATTTTGAAAAAAATATGCATATACACGTATTTAAAATATGTTTTTTTAATTATTATATTTTTTGTAAAAAATGAAATTTAAGTGCATTTTTGGACAGCATCAGAAATTCCCATAATGGCCTCATGGTTTGCATATTTTCAGGACACTTGGGCTCGATTTGGATATATTTATAGAAAGATTGGGAAATAAGCATAAGTGTACACCTGTTGGTATATTCAAACCGATCTTTAAAAGGCTCGGTCAAAGGCAGTCAAACGAGACATGTCTTTATGGAGGATCCCTAGAAACTAGGTCAAAATTCTTATTTTGTGGGATTTTCTAGATTTAGATGGATTTTATGGATGAATTCAACTTGGTTGGATAAGATAAGGATATTCATGAATATAGGATCTATTTTAGATGAATTTTATAGATAATTTATATATTCAAGCCTCAAACTTTGAAGGCATTGATGTGTAGAATTTGTATGAATTAACACTTTTATTTATGAGACTTGGAGACAAAATTGAAGATCTGTTCTATGATATTTGCTTTTGGTATATTATGTTTGATTTATTGAATTTTTAAGTAGTTGAAAACTACTTCAGTGTGTGAGGCAAGAGTGGAGGGCCCCCGCACTGAGCTAAGTGCACTTCTTAGTTTATTTGTAGTTGCAATTTCTCAATTATTTTTCTTATTCTTAACTTGTTTATGTTGATTATTTCTGAGTATTTATGAATCTAATGATCATTATTAACTTTCATATGAAAGGAAAAAAAATCTTTTAAGTTAAGCATTCTTTCTATCTAATCAAGATCTTCAGTTAGAATTTATCTTTTCATGCTTTTACATGCTTTTCTAAATCCCTGCTTCTAACAATAACATTATTGATAAATGAATATATGATGAAGGACAACCAAGACCTCTTGAATGAATAGCCTCTTCAATTATTTCTTCATTTATCTTAATCTATTGTTCAATTAAGTAGTTTTTTATTTCTGACTCATGAGGTAATCTTGTTACAAAAGGACAAACAAATCTCTTAAGTTAGGAGATTATTTTTCTTCCGATTACACATTTTAATTTTGAAATTGTTTAAGTTAGATTTTTATTTGTAATTAAATTTCCCTAATCATTAATAAACAATCTTTTAAATTTATCATAACTGAAACCCATATACTTTCGGGATGTTTCTAAGTTCCACTAGCTCGGATTGATAATAAGTACTTGCGTTAGTTTACAACATTAAATTAACCCAACATTTTATAGCCGTTGTTGGGGAAGCATATTTCAAAATTGTCAAATAGAAAGACAAAAAGATAAATAAAAATATAAAATCACGAAAAACAACAAAAACATAGTTTTTCTTCCAGGTAATGTTTTCTTATTCCTAGAAATATAGATCAGGAGGGTAGACTTGTGAAACAGAACCCCCCCTATAGCTCATTCATCGACTGGACTAACAAAACCATTTGCTGGAAAACTTACTATAGAAGAGTTAAAGGAAAAATAGATATTAGGACAAATATTAACTTTAGTTGAAAGATACAAGAACCTCCTTCCGTATGGAAACAAAAAGATACAAGAAAAATAATTTTTGAAAAACTAGAGAAACTTGTCTTTGAAGAAATCAAAATAGTTAAAGAAATAAAAAAACAACCTCATATTGAAACACTACAAATATTCGAACAAGAAATGACTGAATAAGGAGAAGGATCAACTAGAATAAACATGACTCCTCAAAAAAGACTTGAATATGAAAGGCAGAAAATGGAATATTGAATATAACGAGAGGAAGAAATAATAATTGAGGAAGAAATAAAGGCAGAGGAAGACAAAAGAGCAGAAGCACTCAGAAATATAGAGGAAGAAAAAAGAATAGAAAATAAAAAATATAAGAACACAAGAAAATGAGAAATAAATTAACAATGAGCAGGAAACTAATTTTGGCTTTCCAATCTTAGATCCAAGAGAAATATTAGGAGAAGAAATAAAAATGAAAAAATTCCACCTTCTATATTTCCTAACTTCTATGGAATGTCAATAGAAGATCCTCATGCATTCATGTTGGAGTTTGATATCTTGTGTAGAACTTATGGATATATTTATGACACACAAAAGTGTCGAATTTTTCCTGCTACTCTGAAAGAAAAATCCTTGAAATGGTTCATGGGATTAGTAGAACATACAATTGATCCCTGGGAGGATATAAAGAAATTTTTCCTTAAAAAGTATCAAGCTTACTGCAGGACTAGAGACTCAAAAGAATACGCTTTCAGAATGACACAACAAGAAGATGAAAGTTTGGAAGAATATTTGTAAATATTTCTTTACAATTTACATAAATCCAAACATCATTGTCTTAGTTCTGATACCATCCGCACTATTTTTCTTAAGGGTATCAGAGATGATTATTGAGACATTCTTAATGTTATGGGAAAATGAGATATCTTGAATTTACCATTTGAATAAATTGCTGAAACTTGTCAGAAATACTCTAGGGGAAGAGCAAAGAGTGGAAAGAGAGCTATTTCATAAAAAGCTTCTAAATCTATAGGTAGCGCACTACAAGAGCAAATATAGGAAGCTTAATAGAAAATTTCAAAATAGATCTCTTAAGCACTTTGGGAACACAAGTAGATGTCTTGAAAGCTAAGAAAAAGAAAGAAGATAAAGATGAAATATTAGAAATTTTCTATCCAAAGTGTAGGCAAAAACATCCACTTAGGGAATGTCCTTTGCAACGTATAGAAGTGTGTGGAATTTGCATAGAAAATCAAGCAACAGAAAAATGTGCCAAATTAAAATGACTGCAAGGAAAAGAAGTGAAAGGAGTAGATTCTTTCTATTATATGGCACTAAGGAGACCTTGGCAACCAGGGATGCCTTATCAATTCCCTCAACAAAACCCCCAAAATTTTCAATTTCCTAAAAATACATGGAATACACCAATGCCATGCCAGGCTTGGCCACCACGACAATATAAAAACCAACCTGCACAAGGTTGGAGGGGATATGGGTATGGAAAGCAACCACCACAACATATGTATCCTCGACAGTATCAATATCATCAGCCATACCCTCCGCAACCATTTCGTCAATATCAACAATTCCAGAAACATCAACCAATGCCATATCCACCTCAAGACCAAACAATGCTAACTCAACCGTAGCAACTTCAGCTGCCCACTAACCAACCACCTCCTAGACCAAAAAAATTTCCAACTCAACCAGTAGCTAATCCAAGTAAAAAGGTGGATAGACCATCATATCATGTCGAAGAGGTAACATATTATCTGTAATATCCCAAAAGGGAGAATGCAGTAATACTTCACACAATATAAGAACTTACAACAAGATAAAAAATAACTCTTAAGTACACATTAGAATATGCAGAAATATTTGAGCCATTTTATTATATTGGAGAGATTCAGTTACACAAGTATAGAATGTAGGTAGATCTATCCACAAAGATGAGCTAGGATCACCCTAGAAACATGCATACAACAGGTACAACATAACTATGGAGGCTTTGCAGTAAATACTGCACAATCCTTTCAGCTGAACATGAGCATATAGGTGCAGGCTGAAAATTAAAATGCAAACCTACTCAAATCCAGAGCTCTGATGATGCAAAGATTGAAGATTTGGCGAACGTGATGGATTCCCAAGATAACCCAGTAAGGATTTTCTAGATCTGCAACTCTGGAAAATCATCTCCCTACGATTTGATTCTTGATCTACTGGGAAATATAGATCTAAAGCTATATCTGACATATTGATGGCTGAAATATGATATCATATCAGATCTATTGTTGAAGGGCTTATCCCTTCTTCTGATCTATGAGCTAGAAGCTCTAGATCTAGCTTCTCAATCCTCTAATGATGATTGTAGCTACAAAAACACAACTATCTCTAGAAACTGTGTTGTGAGGGAGAGAGAGACCTTCTGGATATTTAAAAATTCTGCAATAAACTCTAGAATAATGGTAATACTGATGTAAATGTGAGGGAATGATCCCTCATAGGATTTCTACCTGAAATACTAGCAACTTGCTTCCTCCTATAGAGACAACGCAATTCCTAAGGTAAATAATCCTGTTAGGAGGTCAATAAATTTTGGCCTGATGCCAGATCTGCAATGTATCTCTGGGAGTGCTAATCTATAATTCAAAGTGATGGGAATAATCCCTCACCTTGTTCCCCAGCTGAAGTACTGAAGACAACTTCCACCTTCCAAACTGATCTTCAGAAATCTGCAGATAATATGAATGTTCTGCAGAAAGTAGAAAAAGTAAATGGCACTTAGAGCCTGATATACAATGAAGTACAATTCTCTTTCTAGAGCTACACTAAGAAAGAGTTGGGATTACCGCTCGGGAACACCCTATGGTAAACAACATATGCAATCTCTGCTAAACAACCCAAGAATGCAGTGGAATGCCACTTGAAAATTCCAGATCTAAAAGATCATACATCAAATAATCAAAGATGCCTCTCACCTTTGCCTTCACCTCCTTTATAATGTTTAAGCCTCACTAAGCCTTCACCCTAATCTCAACTGCGCAGTCACGTGTGGACAAGATCCTCCAAGTGAGACTGCGATGTTTGAACAAATCAACCAACATTATAGGTGAAATGTACACCTCCTCCATCATGTGTTCTTTGTTTGTACATGATCTTCCATCAATTGATCATGAATGCTCAATGATCCTTTGTTTGACATCTTCAGGATCTTAGTTGACTGAATCAACCCTCCATGATCTTTCTCATTAAATGAGACATGATCCCTAATCTCATTCACATTAGTAGTTACTCAACTACCTCTTTTTGCAGATATAGGCTTAATTAGTCCACATTCACATACAAAAAGTGGATCTTATTCATCTTTGGGGTTTGTGGGTCCCTCCACCCTTTTATATACTTAATTCATTAAGAAAATCAAAGACTCTAAAATTCCAAATATGATGTCGAAATTTGGGAATATTACAGTCCCCCCTGGCAAAATGTCCTCAAGAAACTCCAAACGTAGATGCATGGCCATATATTCCCTCCCAAATGGAATCCACATAAGGAAGCCTCCGTCCATTTGCTGCAATGTGTTATGTATGTTTTGTTCCAAAGTTGTCTTTTAAAAACATAAAGAATGACCTTGAACTATTTGGTTAGATGTCCTCCTTTCATCATGAAGTACCAAGTGACAACCATATGATTTTGAACATCATCATCAATACATGAGGTGCATAAAATAAAGTGGTCCTCTTCACCAAGAAAAATCTCCATCACACAATACAAGTCTTCATCCCATGTCTTATGAATTAGATTGAGAATTAATATGCTCTCATACTTAGCCCTGTTGGCCTTATTGGACCCAAAATTCATCATTCCAAAGTCATGCAAAAGAAGAAGGAAAAGATCAATATGGGTATACAAAGATGTCAAACCATATTCTCCTAAGAGTAACCACCGGAGTAAGGCCATTTTTTTCCATCCTCCATGTATGCTCAACTTAATGTTCCAAAATTGATGTCATAAATTGTCAACCAGGGCTAGTAAACTGTTGAAGTGAAGTGCACTATATGTGCCTAGGTATCTGTTTCTCACTACGTTGTGTTTAGTGTTTTTTAAATGTTTTTGGTTTTTTGTTTTCATTCTAAGAAGAAAAGAACTAATTTTTGGTAAATAGAAGTTGTTGGTCACACTAAAACAGAGCAAAACCTATTCCAAACTATGTATGGCACTTGAGAACAGAAAATGCAAAAATTTAACAAGAAAAATAACTCATAGGAAGAACTAAATAACTCGTAACATGAAATCAATAACTCATAGCATGAACTCAGTCCAATTCATTCATTAGAAATATGTTGGAATAACTTGAGAAAGGATAAGTTTAATGCAATGAGGTTCTTTTAAGTAAACAACAATCTACAATATCACAGAGAAAATCTCATCCATGGCTAGAAATTTGTTGGAACACATTTGGAAAAGATAGTCTGCAACATAATGAGCAACTCTACTCTAAATTAACCTATGACACTGAAATTAATCCATTCTAAAACTCAAAATATCACTGTTAAGCCTCATTCAATAGATAGAAATATTTTGGAATAGCTTTGGAAAAGAGGCAGTTTGTGAAATTATAAGAGATTGCAGAACAGTCAAGGTCTTGAAATGATATCACTAATTCCTGTCCATATGATTATGTGTTGGAAGAGATTAATAACAAGAGTAGTCTGTAAATAATAAAGGCCTTGAAGTCTAATGGAACAGAACTAGAATACAACTAACTAATGAAACTTGAAATACATTAAACAGAACTGAACAAGAATGCAATCAATCAAACTTGAAATACAATGAACATAATTGAACTAGAGTGCCATTAACCTCCGGAGTTTTACAACTAATCTAAAATGCAACTAATTTCTAAAATACTACAACTATATCTCATTCAGTGTTAGTGATATTTTGGAACAATTCGTAAGAACAAGACTAGCTGTAACATTTGATGTGAATGAGCATAAAAACATAAAGTTCAAGAAAACACAACTAAGCTCTAGAATACTACAGCTATGTCTCATTCAGTGTTAGTGATATTTTGGAATAATTCATAAGAACAAGACTAGCTATAACATTTGATGTGAATGAGCATAAGAACATAAAGTTTAGAAAACTACTTGAATTATGAATGAAACAAGGCTAAAGTTACTTATCTAAACAATATGCACAAAGATTCTCGGGCATTAGGGGCCCTCTACCACCGGATTAGCATAAAAATATCCTCAAGATTGACTTATATCATGCAATGAAGTTGAATTTCTTTCATTAAAGGTAAAATTCTTCAGAAACAGAGTATTACGGACTTTTGAGATCTAACAACAAAACATCAATCTAGCTAACTGTCTCTTGGTATCCCGACTCATTCTTATAAAAGAAATACATAACTACCCTTGAGAGGAAATAGGGATAAGTTTCTTTCCCAATTAAAATCAAATTAGAACTCTTATGGAAGCCTCGTACTCTTACTGGAGACATCTGTAGAGTCCCTGTCCTAGTAGGAATCTGCTTCTTAGTTTTGATCTCTTCCACGTGCATAACCACCTGTAGATTCTTGCTCAGACTTCGTAGAGAGAAAGAAATGATGGGGGAGTTTTTTGGAATTCAAAAATATGCATTTTTCGTTTAAGTGACACCTGTAACTTGTGATAACATGAAGATAGCTGCGGAATAGGTGACTAGCTACATAATGGCTTCATTCTGTAGCTGAGTCTAGTCAAAAATTACTACAACAAAAAAACCATGAAAATATAGCAAGTCAGTCATTGTATACATTCCTAAAGTGAATTAAATTAATCATATTGTTCATTTAAGCATGTAATTGATAAGGGACAAAGGAAATGAAGTGAAATTTGGTGAAAGAAAAGGACATCTTTGGGGCTCAACATACCCCCAATACAAAGTTTTTTCATGTCCTCATGCAATCAATTCATGTATTCTAAGACTTCTGCTAGGACATCTAAGCTCCTTCTTCTTCTTTTCCTGATATTCAATGGCCTCCTAGGCTTTCTTATGACCAACTTGAATCTGAAATTTATAAGTGCCCTGCTCAACTTTTTGTTGTTCTTCTTCAATTTATCACTAGCCTTGTACAATTTTTCCATTTGTAGAGAGAGAGTTGAATTCATATCACTTTTCAGCTTAACCTGCTCCCTTAAAATGTCATTTTCAATCTTTATGTGCCTATTGAGTACTTCTAACTCATATTTGTCTCTTCTTAGTACATCAATTGCAGATCCTGGTGGGCTAGGAGTTCTTCGTCTACTTTCTGAGGCTCTCTTTTCTGATTACTCAACATAATTATAGATTTTTTGTTGTGCTGGGTCTATCTCTGGAGTTCCTTCATCAAGATCCTCTTCATACTGGTACTCAGGTGATCTAGCAGTTGGTGTCTCTTCATCCTCAATGTTTATGATTCCCATTTATCTAACCTCTATGTTCTTCAATATACCTCTAAGCCTCTGGCTTCGTCTTGGTTGAGATGGTCCTTCACCTCTCTCCTTGGCATACCTTCTTATCATCTTCTCCTTTTTAAGTTGTTTCTTAATTTTAGCCAATTTCTCAGAAATTATCTCCTCACTGTCCTCTTGTATGGACTTACCAGTTTTAGTTTCAACAGATTTGGAAATTTTCCTTCTCCTGCTTCTTCTTGTAAGTTTGCCTTCAAATGGAGAATCCTTGGGTTCTTCAAAGTGATTCCTCACTATAAACTCATCCCAATTGTCTCCCACATTTCTCAAATGATGTTCAATTAGGATTTTAACTAGGCCATGGTGGTACAAAGTGGTTTCCAGGAATTGAACCCTCTTTTGAACATTAGAGGCCATTCTCTTCAGACTATGAAGTAGGAAAAAAGGTAAATTGATTTCTTCATCTAAGAAATGCATCATTAACCGAATATGATGAACATAGAGGGTACCAAACCTTCCCTCACAAGTTATAAACTTTTGAAAAATGACCAACATATTCTGCCATTTATTCTTCAATGCTGAGCTAGGAATGCCCTTCATAAAAATGGAAATATCCATACCTGGTGTTTTGAGCATTTTCCTCCATGCCTCATTATGAAATTCCCTATTTTTGAACCATCGTTCACCTTGCCTGGGTAATTCTACTTATTCTGCAAAGAAAGATTTTGTCATAGTGAATTTAACATCTGCTATTTCAACTTCTACTCCATTGAAGGACCGTGCAAATGTCTTAGTTACCTCTTTATGAGAACCATTGAATTTTTCCAAAAACTGTAACCACCCAACCTGCTGTAGCATTTCTCTAATATGTGGGTAACCCTCTAAGTATTTGGTTCCGATTGGTTCGGACCTTACTATGAGACCCATGGCTTCTCTTCTCAACCTTAAATTTACTTCTCTTCTATCCATGGTGAAAATGGCTATTAGAGAGTTGTTTTTACCCCAAAGGTGCCTTCTCTGTTTATGCAGTAGGAATTAGCTACGGAAGGATGACATGAAGAGGTTATAGAATTAGTGAAATATGGTGAGGGTGATTCACACAAATTAATGAGTTTGTGAGCCATCATGGAAGAAAATACCGCGAAAACATCTCATGAGAAATTCAAAATCATCACTGAATACTTCGGGCTAGTGACATGACCGAATAGCTCACTTCAGTACTTAACCGTTAAGTTTTAAATAATGATTTGAAATGGCGGAATGGAAGGGATTTTTTCCAATTTTTTTATGATAGGTTTAATAGGCATGATCAACATGAATAATCAAAACAACTTTTTGAATCATACATGACTTAACTATACTATAACTTTCATATTCTGTCGTCATAATAATTTAACAACTTTACCTTTTCCTTTCCCTTAATTTTTCTGGTTTTGATATGCTTTTTCCTCCTTTGAAAATCATTGATTCTTCAGTCTTAATAATCCCTTTAATTTTGCTTGTTGACATAGGTGTGCAGGGTCAATTTGCTGCTGAACAAGTGGTTGCTAGATAATTGCCTTCAGGATACCTACGTGCAGAATGTCTAGCTGGCTGCAGAATGTCTGGCTGGCTGCAGAATGTCTGATTGCAGAATATACCTGTAGGAGCTTTGAAACATGGAATGGAATGTTGTATGAAGTGAATTAGAATGGACCATGAAATATGGTGTAATGGAGCATGAGTGAAGTGAAATTTAATGGAATGAGATGGATTATAAATGTAAAGTGGAGAGAAATATGAAAAGTGGTCTGTAACTTATGATTTGTAATATTCAATTGCAGAAAGAGATCAAATTTTAAAAAATCTGAGATGAAAATGAGGTGGACCATGGAATGGAGTGAATGAAGTATGGATGAGTGGAGTGAATGAAATATGAATGAATGGAATGAATGAAATATGAATGAAGTGAGACATGATGGAGTGAGACTTATGATTTTGTGATAACTGTTTGCAGAAAAAGAACAAATTTGAAAATCTAGAGTGTCAGAAGGATTCTAATTTTCACTTTATCTTTTCTGTATAAACATGCTAATCAGTGATTAATTTTCATGCTTATACTTTATTTTTTTTATTTTTATTTTTATTTTATTTTTTATTTTTTTATTTTTTATTTTTTTTCATTTGAATTCAGAAAATTCAACTAAGTTGATGAAGAAGAAAAATTCTTCTTCACTAACTTCACATCACTATTTTCCTGGAATCTCTTGACAAATTCTTCTCTTGAAAGTGGCTTATGATACAACTTCAATCTATGACCATTTACAAAAAAAGTGACCTTCTCTTCATCTATTGTCCTTATTTTTATTGTTCCATTGTCAAAAAATTTCATAATTTCATATGGCCCAAGCCAATGCGTTTGGAATTTACCTTGAAAATATTCGAACTTTGAATCAAACAAGAGAGCCCAATCACCTTCTTTGAACTTCTTTTCCTTGATGTACTTATCATGCCATCTAGTCCTTTGCTGTTGGAATATACTTGTTTTCTGGACTGCATCTTGTCTGATCTCATCCAATTCATTAATCTACTCCAATCTGTGCTTTTGTGCCTCTGTTAGATCAAGTCCTGGCTGAACTGCCATTTTAAAAGTTTGAATCTGAAACTCTATGGGAAACAAAACTTGTTTTCCATAAACAAGTTCATAGGGAGCATGACCTATTGTGCTTCTCCATGTAGTTCTATAGGCCCACAAGGCTTCAGGAAGCTTGTCTGCCCAATATCTTCTATGTAAATTAACAGTCTTTGTTAGGATCCCTTCAATGACTTTATTGGTAGATTCCACTTGACCATTTGCTTGTGGATGATAGGGAGAAGATTTTATGTGTCTGATTTTTTACCTCTCCATCATTTGTTCCACTAGCCTTGATGTGAATTTGGCTCCTTGATCTATAAAAATTTCCCTTGGGACACCAAAACGAGTAAAAATATCCTCAAAAATAAAATTAAGTACAAATGCTGCAGTAGCAGAAAGTAATGGCTTGGCCTCTACCCATTTGGTAACATAATCAGTGCAAACTAATATATATTTCTTTTGTCTTGATGGAGGACTAATGGGTCCTACAAAATCTAAAGCCCATTTTTCAAAAGATTCAATATGTACCTGAGGCTGCAATGGCATCTCACCTGAAGGAGAAGGTTTCCATACCCTTTGGCAACTGTCACACCTTTTGACATACTCTTTAGCATCTTTAAAAAGGGATGGCCAATAGTATCCTAAATGAAGGACCTTATAAGCTATCCTTTAATGAGCAAATTTTCTACCACAAGGTTCATCATGACATGCCTTGAGGACCTTAAGCATCTCATCTTCCTGAACACATCTCCTAATGATAAAATCTGGACCTGTTTTGTATAACTCATTAGCAACCCATGAATATTTTGCACTGTAATAAATGATCTTTCTTTTGTCGCTTGCATTCATTATTGAAGGAAATTTCCCTGAAACTAAATAGTTAGCAATGTCAGCAAACCAATGAGTTTGAGTAGAAATTGCAAAAAGATATTCATTAGGGAATTGATCTTCAACTGGGGTGTTGTCTTTGATGTTTTGGAGTCTAGATAGGAAATCAACTACTGTGTTTTGTTTTCCAGGCCTATCTAGAATGGTAATGTTGAATTCCTGTAAAAGAAATAACCATCTTATAACTCTGCCATTAGTAATTGATTTGTTCATTAGATATCTAATTTCAGAGTGATCTGTGTGAACAAAAGTTTCATAGCCTGTTATATAGTGTCTGAATTTGTTTATGGCATGAACAACAACTAAAAACTCTTTTTCAGTTACAGTATAATTTAACTCTAAAGGAGTCAAATTTTTACTTGTATAATAGATGGCATAAGGAATCAAGTCTTTTTGTCCCAATACTGCTCCTAGAGCTGTATCTGAGGCATCTGTTGAAATATGAAAAGGTAACTTCCAGTTAGGTCCCCTTAAAATAGGTGCTTCAAAGATTTTTGTTTTCAGGGTCTCAAAGGCTAACTGGAAATCAGGATTCCACTTGAATTCACAGTCCTTGGTAAGTAATTTGAAAAGTGGAGATGCTATCTTGGTGAAGTTTTCTATAAACCTTTGATAATATCCTGTAAATCCTAGAAAAATCCTAACATCTTTTTGACAACTTGGAATAGATAAGTTAGAGATGAATTCAAATTTTGACTCATCAACTCTAATCCCATCCCCTGAAATGTGATGTCCTAAAACAATTCCTTCAGAAAACATCATAAAACACTTCTCATGACTTAGTGAAAGATTTTCTTCTTTAAATCTCTTTAAAAAAATTTCCAAGTTTGCTAAGGCTTCTTCAAATGTGTTTCCATAAACTGTGAAATCATCCATATATACCTCTACACAATCATGTATTAGATCCGAAAAGATTCCTAATACTGCCCTTTGAAATGTTGCAGGTGCATTGCATAATACAAATGGAAATACTCGGTAAGCATAGGTACCCCAAGGACAGGTAAATGTGGTTTTGTCTTGATCCTCAAGTGCTACTTGAATTTGATTATAACCACTAAACCCATCTAGAAATGAGAAGTACTTTTTTCCAGCTAAGGTATCTAACACCTGATCTATGAAAGGTAGGGGAAAATGATCTTTAAGAGTAGCTTTGTTCAATTCTTGGTAGTCAATACATACCCTCCATTTACCATTTTTCTTTGGCACAATTACCAAAGGAGAAACCCACTGACTATTTGAAATAGGATAGATAAAGTTGACATTCAACAATTTCTGCAATTCTTCTTTAACAATTTCCCTAAGATTTGGATTCATCCATCTTTGAGGTTGTCTGATTGGTTTACAATTTTCCTCTATGTAGATGTGATGAGTGCAAGTCTTAGGGCTTATCCCTTTCATATCAGTGTACTCCCATGCATATGCAGAAGAATGTCTCTGTAATATCTTGACTAGCTTTTCTTGTTGAGATTTCTCTAGGTTATTGTTTATGTTTAAAGTTTTACCTGGAAATATCTCAATTGCAGAGCTGCCAAATTTATCCATGGAATAAAGAGACATCTGTCTTGATGATAAAAACTCAATTTTGGATTCTTCTTGAAATTGTTCATGTTTGTATTCCGAAGAGGATTCAAAATTTTCTAAGGTATTTAGAATCTGGCTATCTTCACTAATTTCTGAAATTGTGAAGAGAGGTTGTATGTCTTCTTCATCCTCAATCCATTGAGTATCATCTAACTCTGTAATTGTTTTTGCTAGAGGATACAAGGTAAATTTCTTGGTTGAACTACCATCAGAGATGTACATATCACCGGATCTACAACTAATGAAAGCATCAGCTGTAGCTAACCAAGGTCTTCCTAATATAATAGGATGCCCTCCTAGATTATTCTTAGGAGTTAGGATCATAAAATCCATAGGATACTCCCAAGAATCTAAGGACACTGGAATGTCTTCTATTACCCCATCAGGTTTGATCACATATCTGTCTGCTAATTGTAATAATGTGGGTGTAAAAAGAAGATTAGGAAGTTTCAGTTTATCCATGATTTGTCTACTCATGATATTGATTGTTGCTCCTAAATCAATAAGTGTGTTTTGGATCTCAATTCCATTGATGTGAATTTTAACAACTGGATTTCCTGGGTCTAGATACTTTGGAATAACAATCTTACCCATCATGATATCTGCTATTTTTCCTGCCAGTTGAATTTTCTTTGTCTCTCTTATTCTTTTTCCTATTTTCTTCATGCTCAACTCCTTTATTGTCTTTGCTAAGATTGGAATTTCCTTGATAGCTTGCAATAATGGGATCTTAATACAAACATTTATCATCTCATCTAGGAAATAATAATTAGGCACCATAATTTGTTTTTCTACACCCCTATTAATTTTTAATCTTTCTGGAAAGGGAGGTGTAGAATTGGATGTTGATGGCTGCTCTAATATGGGAGTTGAAATTATTGGTTCTTTTTGTTTTGATTTTTCAATGTTTGGGTCTTGGAAAGGTGTGTTCTCTTCAAGACTTTTATTCACCAGTAGAGAATCTTCCTCAAAGTTTTTTTTCTCTTGTATGATTACAGAAGGTTTCTTCTTTTCAAGTATTCTTCCAGACCTAAGTTGAACATCACTAAGGTCTAAAGGAGTAATCAAATAAGTTGGAAACTGTTGGCCTTCTATCATGTATGTGTTCTGAGGATTTTTATTGTTGGGGTTTGGTATGGGTTGGGCAGGTAACTGATTTGTTTTCTGAGGAAATGGTAATGGAAGTGGTGTATTTTGATGTTGTGGATTTTGAGGATTTTGTTGAAAATTCTATTGAGGAGGGAAATGTGGATATGGTGGATATTGATAGTACTGAGAGTATCTTCCATAGGGATTTTGTGCTCCTTGTGCCCAAGTTTGAGATTGATTTTGGAATTCGGGCCAAGGTTTCTACCAAGAATTTCAATTTGGTGGGGGTTGATTATACATCTGATCATGGAATCCTTGTGTTTGAGGTCCTTGCCAAGGCCTTCTAGAGACAAAGTTGAGAGATTATGTGGAATTTGTAGAGGTTTCTTCTTGAAAGACAACTTTAAGACCAGGAAGTGAAGGAAAACTCTTGGTCTCATGTTTTTCTGAACAAATTATATAGGTCTCTACTACTTTTGCATCCAAAGGGCACTCTCTCAAGGCATGCTTATTTCTACATTTGGGACAAAATATTGCTAAGGCATCAGATTCAGTTTTTTGCTTTTTTTGTAACTTAAGGGTGTCTATTTTTTCACTAAAACTCCCTAAAATATTATATTTAAATTCATCAAGCATATGTCCTATTTCTGCCCTACTTACTGTCCCAGAAGCAGACTTACTTGCCCTTGCAAGAGCAGGGTCTCTTGGTCCTTTCACAGTTTTAGATTTCCCTCTTGAAAGGTTGATACAGAATTCAACTATTTCAGGTAATGTGAGCTGAGATATATCCCCTTTTCCCATCATGTTAAGGATATCTAACCATTCATCCCTAATTGTATTCAACAAGAGAGCTTTCAAAGTGTCTTGGTCCAAGTTTTCCATTTTTTCCCTCTTGATGTTATAGTTAAACCTCTCCAAAAAATCTTCCAAATTTTCATCCTCTTTTTGTAACATTTTAAACACTTCATCCTTATGGTTGACTGGCATACAGTAATCCCAACACCTCTCTAAAAATTCTTGTTTCATGTCTTCCCATGTCCTAATAAAACTATTTATCAAACTCATAAACCATTTTAATGCTGCTCCTTTCAATGTTGAAGGAAATAGTTTAAGTTTTTGTGCATCTTGTAAGTAGTCATAGGTTCTACATAGGACTTCAAATTCAAATAGGAAGCTTTTAGGATCTTCAGTTTTGAGTCCATAAAAGTTTGGAAGGACAGAGGGTGAAATGTTTTTCATAGTTGCATTGGTTTCTTCATCTACTATAGGAAACCCAAAACAACTTCCCATTTATCTTCTACCTCTTCCTCTGCCTCCTTGTTCACCTCTACCTCATTCTCCTCTACCTCTACCTCTACCCACTCCAAATAGTGTGTGTTTTCCATTAAATACTCCTCCTCCCCCTTCTTCTGCCATAGTTGATTCTTCTGTGGAAGTTGAAAAGTTTATGTCGCTAGCAGGGGTCCCAGAATCTTCTTCTAAGATAGGTTCAATGGATGAAGTGGAAGGTCTTTCTAATGGAATATTTGATCTGAAGTTGTCTGGAAGTCTAGGATCAGTAAAGGATGGAATGTGGGTTTGAGTTGGAGGTGTACTGGCTCTTGGTCTTGGTGAAACAAGTGGTGTTCTTGGAATGAAGCTTCTGCTTCTTATAAATATACCCCTTGAGTCTCTTTCTCTACGCATATCATTGTTTTTGGGAGGTAAGAAACAAAGATACCTAGTTACACTTCCCCGGAAACAGCACCAAAATGTATGCTCAACTTAGTGTTCCCAAATTGATGTCATAAATTGTCAACCAGGGCTAGTAAACTGTTGAAGTGAAGTGCACTATATGTGCTTAGGTATCTGTTTCTCACTACGTTGTGTTTAGTGTGTTTTTGGTTTTGTGTTTTTATTCTAAGAAGAAAAGAACTAAGTGTTGGTAAAGAGAAGTTGTTGGTCACACTAAAACAGAGAAAAACCTATTCTAAACTATGTATGGCACTTGAGAACTGAAAATGAAAAACTTTAACAAGAAAAATAACTCATAGAAAAAACTAAATAACTCATAACATGAACTCAATCCAATTCATTCATTAGAAATATGTTGGAATAACTTGAGAAAAGGATAATTTTAATGCAATGAGGTTCTTTTAAGTAAACAACAATCTACAATATCATAGAGAAAATCTCATCCATGGATAGAAATTTGTTGGAACACATTTGGAAAAGATAATCTGCAACATAATGAGGAACTCTACTCTAAATTAACCTATGACACTGAAATTAATCCATTCTACAACTCAAAATATCACTGCTAAGCCTCATTCAAGAGTTAGAAATCTTTTGGAATAGCTTTGGAAAAGAGGCATTTTGTGAAATTATAAGAGATTGCAGAAAATTCAAGGTCTTGAACAGATATCACTAATTCCTGTCCATATGATGATGTGTTCGAAGATATTAATAACAAGAGTAGTTTGTAAATAATGAAGGCCTTGAAGTCTAATGGAAAAAAACTAACATACAACTAACTAATGAAACTTGAAATACATTAAACAGAATTGAACAAGAATGCAATCAATCAAACTTGAAATACAATGAATAGAATTGAACTAGAGTGCCATTAACCTCCGGAGTTTTACAACTAATCTAAAATGCAACTAATTTATAAAATACTACAGATATATCTCATTCAGTGTTAGTGATATTTTGGAACAATTCGTAAGAACAAGACTAGCTGTAACATTTGATGTAAATGAGCATAAAAACATAAAGTTCAGGAAAACGCAACTAAGCTCTAGAATACTACAGCTATGTCTCATTCAGTGTTAGTGATATTTTGGAATAATTCATAAGAACAATATTGGCTGTAACATTTGATGTGAATGAGCATAAAAACATACATTTTATAAAACTACTTGAATTAGGAATGAAACAAGGCTAATGTTACTTATCTAAACAATATGCACAAAGCTTCTCAGGCAGTAGGGGCCCTCTACCATCGGATTAGCATACAAACCTCCTCAAGATTGCCTTAGATCATGCAATGAAGTTGAATGTCTTTCATTAAAGGGAAAATTCTTCAGAAACAAAGTATTACAGACTTTTGATATCTAAAAACAAAACATCAATCTGGCTAACTGTCTCTCGGTCTCTCGAGTCATTCTTATAAAATAAATACATAACTACTCTTGAGAGGAAATAGGGATAAGTGTCTTTCCCAATTAAAATCAAATTAGAACTCTTATGGAAGCCTCGTACTCTTGCTGGAGACATCTGTAGAGTCCCTCTCCTGGTACGAATTTGCTTATTAGTTTTGATCTCTTCCACATGTATAACCACCTGTAGATTCTTGCTAAGACTTTGTAGAGAGCAAGAAATGATGGGGGGGTTGTGGAACTCAACCGTATGTGTTTTTCTTTGAAGCGACACCTGTAACCTGTGAGAACATGAAGATAGCTGTGGAATAGGTGACTACCTACAGAATTGCTGCATTCCGTAGCTGAGTCTAGTCAAGAATTACTACAACAACAAAACCACGAAAATATAGAAAGTCAGTCATTGTATACATTCCTAAAGTGACTTTAATTAATCGTATTGATCATTTAAGCCTATAATTGATAAGGGAAAAAGGAAATGAAGTGAAATTTGGTGAAAGAAAAGGATATCTTTGGGGCTCAACACTCCATCTCCTCCATGTAAGATGGACAAGCAAAACTCCCCCAAAAGTAACCAAAGAAACAAGAGATATTGCTGCTTCCTCTCCTCCTCGTGTGCATCATGAAGAAAAAGCATAGTAATGGACATATGCAATGTCACATTATCCCAATATAAAGGAACATCATCAATGCACATCATGAGATCATTATGCCAAATCTTACACAATACAAAACACATAGATATAGGGGATGTCATGTGGTGGCCAAAATGTCTCAAGTGAAACCAAAATGAACATGCCTCCCTTTGCTACAATCTATGATTGACACACAAGGCATGATTCATAAAATGATGAGCTATTGGGTGGTAACCATACTCACCCAAGAGTAGCCAGCACAGACATGCCTCCTTCTTCATTTCATATGTGTTTTCCAAGGCATGGATTAGAAAAATAGGAGCCTTTGGAGAGTGACAGAAATCTCCCAATGGCAACCAACGTAACTAGTCATGCTGGCCCATACAAATATGCAAGTGGTCATGCAACCCCTTACTTATCATCCTTACCCATTCACTCCCATGTGGATGATGAATGAGGTACTCCATAATCATGGTATATTCCCTTTGTAGAATACCATCCTTCCCAAACTATTGAGGAACTTTGCACTTCACGAAATTTTGAAATGAATCTCTAATGAGATCTCTTAATGATATTATCTCTCCACCAAAGGCCCTCCAAAACCAAAGAAGTTTTGGATTTGATGCAAGTAGATTTTTCTCTTTAAGTAATGAAATCCTCATTGAGAAAGTGTCATCTAGAAAAAAGAAAATGTTTTTCATCTCAAGTTTTCTACCTTTTGTCATCTTCATGTCCATTGCCTCATGATTGAAGCTACCCTCAAAATTCTCCAAGAATGATGAAGCCCCTTCTTTGTCACAACTACTTAGTGATAGCATTGTAGATCTGTAGGGTAATACATATGTTGTCCCAAAGTAAGGCACAATACTAATCTCATAATTAGCCATTGTACATAGGATAATGCTAAGACCATTTTCTGAAACTCTACACCTCAACTCAAAGCATTGATTGTAGCTAAAAAATGATGAACAAGGATAGTTTTTAGTCTCCTCCTTGATTAAATCAAGGGTCCTCTACGTTGTGATATGTCTCTGCTTCAAATCAACATTTTGTTCTAATCCTTGGTTATGCATTGGTTTTGAAACAATATGTACTAAAATTATATTCATACCTTGGATCAACTGATATGTGGGAACCTCTTAACAGAACAAAAGAGTTCCTCCAACCAGGAAAATAGTGCCTCCAACTACTGGTAAGAATGATGGCCTCTTTTCTTCAAGTGTACTAGTTTTGGTATCTTCCTTCTCCTCCTCATGCATCTCCCAATCCATGTATGGGACTCCATATGTTAAGAGCTAAAGACTACCTTGCAAAGATGTAGGTGTCTCTTCTCTAGATGCAAGTACTCCCGTAGTAGGTGGTCAAAGTAGTGACCTCTTGTCTAGAGTGACAAGATTGGCATTCTCCTTGTCGCTCATCTCTATATTCTTCTCATTAAACTTCTTCCTCAAATTGTGAAATAAATCTGAATACTTGGTCACCTTTTCATGCTCTATGTGCCCAAACCACCAATCTTCTGCTTCATCTAAGAGATGAAGTGCTGCAATTTGAACAACCTCTTCTTCAGCCACAAGATGTAGCTTGAAAAATGAATCTAAATCCCTCCTCCAAGCCTTGAAATTGCTTGAGGAAGATCCATCAAATGTAGGAAAATAGAATCTATTTTGCCTCTTCCTTCTATTGCTACTATGGGATCTTCTTTCTTCTTTAATCTGGAAGAATTGTTGGAGAGCTAGCTTCTCCTTAAAATCTCTAGACTGTGCTTTGTACTCTTCAAGATATAGACTGAGAGTCTCATGAGTGTTAGGTTCATTCCTTTCTTCACTTATATACGTCTCACCTTCTTCAAAGAAAGTGGGTATAGTGGATCTATGAGGAGATATAGGATTCTCCGGTCTTCTTTTCTGTTGATAGGAATTACTTTCCTCATCACATCTTCTTCTTGGATCTTCCCTTTATCCTTCCTCCTTCATTTTATTTATCTTCTTGGAGAGATCTTGCATGGATCTGAAGAAAGGAGTGACATATTTTTCATCCTCCATGATAGATCTCATCTATCTGTTATTATTTCAATGCAAAAGATGAAGTGTCCACAAGCTGAGCCAAAGATCATGCTTTGATACCACTGTAATATCCCAAAAGGGAGAATGCAGTAATACTTCACACAATATAGGAACTTACAACAAGATAAACAATAAATCTTAAGTACACATCAGAATATGCAGATGGAGCTGAGCCATTTTGTTATATTGGAGAGATTCAGCTACAAAAGTACAAAATGTAGGTAGATATAGCCAAAAATATGAGCTAGGATCACCCTGGAAGCATGCCTACAATAGGTACAATGTAACTGTGGAGGCTCTACAGTAAATATTGTGTAGTCCTTTTAGCTGAACATGAGCATATAGGTGCAGGATGAAAAAGGAAAATGCAAATATACTCAAATCCGGAGCTCCGATGATGCCAAGATTCAAGATATCGCCAATGTGATGGATTCCCAAGATAACCCAAAAATAATTTTCTAGATCTGCAACTTTGGAAAATCACCTCCCTAGGATTTTATCCTTGATCTGCTCGGAAATATAGATCTAAAGCTATATCTGACAAATAGATGGCTTAAATATGATCTCATATCAAATCTATGCTTGAAGGGCTAATCCCTTCTTCAGATCTATGAGCTAGAAGCTCTAGATCTAGCTTCTCAATCCTCCAATGATGATTTCAGCTACTGCAACACAACTACCTCTAGAAAATGCATTGTGAGGGAAATAGAGACCTTCTTCCTGTTGAAAAATGCTACAATAAACTCCAGGATGATGGT
Source organism: Pinus albicaulis (assembly GCA_034641835.2). Lineage (NCBI taxonomy): Eukaryota > Viridiplantae > Streptophyta > Pinopsida > Pinales > Pinaceae > Pinus > Pinus albicaulis. The sequence continues at coordinate 1,386,037,132 of CM076584.1, forward strand.
AATACTGATGGAAATGTGAGGGAATGATCCCTCACAGGATTTCTAGCTGAAATACTAGCGACTTCCTTCCTCCTTTCAGATCTGCAATAGGTACAACGTAATTCTTGAGGTAAATACTACTTTTAATAGGTCAATAAATTTTGGCCTGATGCCAGATATTCAATGTGGCTCTGGAAGTGCTGATATATAAGCCCAAGTGATGGGAATAATCCATCACCTTGTTCTCAAGCAGAAGTACTGAAGACAACTTCCACCTTCCAAACTGATCTTCAGAAATCTACAGATTTATGAATATGAATGTTCTGCAGAAAGTAGAAAAATGAAATGGCACTTAAAGCCTAATGTATAATGCAGTACAATCCTCTTTCTAGAGCTACTCTAAGGAAGAGGTGGGATTCCCGCCCAGGAACATCTTGTGCTAAACATCATCTGCAATCTCTGCTAAATAGCCCAAGAATGCAGTGGAATGTCACTTGACAATTCTAGGTCTAAAATATCATACATCAAATAATCCAAGATGCCTTTCACCTTTGCCTTCATCTCCTTTATAATGTTTAATCCTCCCCAAGCCTTGGCCCTAAGGTCAACTGCACAGTCACATGTGGACAAGATCCTCCAAGTGAGACTACGCTGTTTTACCAAATCAACCAACAATGTAGGTGCAATGTACACCTCCTCCATCATGTGTGCTTTTTTTGCACATAATATTCCATCACTTGATCATGAATGCTTAATGATCCTTTGTTTGACATCTTCAAGATCTTAGTTGACTAAATCAACCCTCCATGATCTTTCTCATTAAATGAGACATGATCCCGAATCTCATTCACATTAATAATTTCTCAACTACCTCTTTTTGTAGATCTAGGCTTAATTAGTCCACATTCACATACAAAAAGTGGATCTTATTAATCTTTCGGGTTTGCGGGTCCTTCCACCGTTTTATTTACTTAATTCATTAAGAAAAGAAAAGACTCTAATATTCCAAATATGATGTGAAAATTTGGGAATATTACGTTATCATTCTTATTAAATTATTCCCATACAAAATGTCCACCTAAGGTCTAGGAAGGTGTTACAAAAATATTCTCCTCTGATAATTGAAGAACAAATTGAACAAGGAGAAAAAATTCAACAACCTCAACCAAAAAAGTAAATTCAGAAAGGTAAAGCTATTATCACACAAACTCCAACATATCCAGAGAGATTGATACAACAGAATATTCCAATATCTCTGCATGGATTTAATATTCTGTATGAATTTAATAACACATATGTCAAAATTTCTTTGTTGCAGGAAATTAAAGATGTTCTGATATATGAAAAAACAATAAAGGAATTATTCATTAAGAATTCTAGTGGAAGAAATATGGATCCACCTACAATCCAGATAATTGGAAGTCTATCAAGTCTCATGTCTACCAACACAACCATTGAAAACTATGTTGATCCAGGAATTCCTATCATTACCATTTCTATTAACAAATTTTTAGTGTGAAATACTTTAATAGACTTGGGAGTAGCTATCAATGTTATGACTACAAATACTATGAGACATTTGAATTTAAACAAAATTAAACCTACTACTACAGTTTTATAACTTGCAGATAGATCTAAAGTTTTACCATAAGGTATATTAGAAGATATAATTGTCTCACGAGATTCATGGGAGTATCTTGTAGAATTCTTGATTTTGTAGCCAAAAATAAATTTAGGAGGGCATCCCTTAGTTTAGGGCATACCATGGTTAGCCACAACAGATGCTTACATTGGATGCAGTTCAAGGAGTATTATTATTGCACATGGAGATGAAAGAAAACATGTTACATTATATCCTCCCACTCAATCTCCTTCTTTATTATCATGGCTTGATGGAGAGGAAACACAAGAGCTTCAATATGTTATTAGAATTAATCAAGTTTATAACTTTAGAGAGGAGGAAGAAAATGAGGAATTATTAGATCTATTCATCTCAAAACCAAATATTTCAAAGAATCTTAGAGTAACTCAATATAAAGCTACTAGTTATCTTTTAAATGAATGTTTTCGGGAGAAGTACATTATACAATCATTGCAAAACACATTCGAAAACATTTTTCCTGTAAATTAATTTACCAATTCAAAAAACAAAATCATTGAGATCAGTCCTGAGAGACATTTGAATATTTGTAATAACTTACAATCATCACAATATGAAAAGCTAATAACATTATTACAAAAATATTCAAAATATTTTTCCCGGGATTACATAGACATGCAAGGAATTCATCCAAAAACATGTATCCATCACATTTACACTGATGATCAAATTAAACATGTAAGGAAACCACAAAGAAGGATGAACCCCATGACGAAGGAAATAGTGAAAGAAGAATTACAAAAAATATTACAAGTTGGATTTATCTATCTTATTTCAGATAGTCAATGGGTTTCACCCTTAGTTGTAGTACCTAAGAAAAATGGGAAATGGAGAATTTGTGTGGATTATAGAGAACTCAATAAAGGTACATTAAAATATCATTTTCCTTTACCATTTATTGATCAAGTGCTAGATTCATTAGTTGGAAAGAAACTATTTTCATTTCTTGATGGATTTAGCAGATGCACTTAGATAAATATAGCATTGGAAGATCAAGACAAGACAACATTCACATGTCCATGGGGAACATACGCATACAATGTATTACCCTTTGGTTTATGTAATGCACCTACTACCATTCATAGAGCAGTTCTTGCAATCTTTGTTGAGTTGATTCATGAGTGTCTAGAAGTTTACATTCATGATTTCACTTTGTATGGTACAACATATGATGATTGTTTACAAAACCTTGAAAAAGTGTTAAAAATATGCATAGAGACAAATCTATCACTCAGTAATGAATTTTTTTTATGATGTTAACTGAGGGGATAGTTTTGGGACACCATATTTCTTCTTGTGGAATGAAGGTGTATCCAAGAAAATTTCAAGTCACTGTGAATTTAACACCACCCACAACACAAAAAGAAATTAGAATATTTTTGGGTTATGCAGGCTACTATAGGAGATTTATTGAAAATTTCAGTAAAATAGCTTTGCCATTATTCAAGTTACTTTCGAAAGATGTGGAATTCCAATGGACAAATAATTGTCAAAATGCATTCGAAAAATTAAAAGAAAATTTCTCAGTTGCACCCATTCTTCAAGGACCTAGTTGGTCTTTTCCATTTCACATTTCAATTGATGCATCTCATACAACTATTGGATCATCACTTGGACAAAAATAGAATTAGTTTAATTCTTCCATATATTTTATAAGAAAAAACTTAACACCGACAGAGTTAAAATACACTGTTACAGAAAAATAAATGTTATTTGTAGCACATGTAGTTAATAAATTTCGACATTATATAACATGTTATCAATTTTATATCCACATGGATCATTCAGCCATATAATATTTAATGAAAAATCAATTACAAATGGCAGAATAACTAGATGGTTGTTATTAATCCAATAATTTAACATATACTCAAGTTCCAGACTTTCTATCAAGACTACATTCACCGGGTGATCCAAATCCAGTATCAAATAATTTTCCAAATGAACATCTATTTGCTATAAATGTCAAAACACCATGGTTTGTAGATATAGCTAACTATTTATCATCTCGAATGCTACCATCTCATTACACAAACAAGCATAAAAGAAGAATAATTAGGGAAAGTGCTAGATAGAGTTGGGTCAATGGAGATCTATTTTATACTAGTGCTGATCTAACGATTATAAAATGTGTTAGATAAGATGAGATTATTGAATTTTTGCAAGCATGTCATGACGAAACATGTGGTTGTCATTTTTTAGATAAGCAGACAACATACAAAGTGTTGAAACTTGGCTACTACTAGCCAACCATCTTCAAAGGCTCCAAAGCTTATGTGAAGAGATGTGACAGCTGCCAAAGAATTGGTGGACTAGTGGCATCAGATGAAATTCCATTAAAGCCTCAAGTACTGATTAAACCATTGGAACAGTGGGATTTATATTTTGTGGGACCAATCAGACCTCCATCCAATGGAAATAAGTACACCCTTGTATGTACAGATTATGTAACTAAGTGGGTGGAGGCAAAGGCAATAGCATGAAAAACATAAGATATTGTTGTGTCTTTTATGTTTGAAGAGATATTTGTAAGGTATGGAGTTCCTAGACAGATAGTAACTGACCAAGGCACACAATTCACATCCGTATCATCCTCAAGCAAACGGACAAGTGGAATCAACAAACAAAGTCCTAAAGAACATGATGAAAAAGACTATACAAATCAACTCAAAGGACTAGCTAGAGAAATTGAGAGATGCACTATGGGCATATAGGATAACTTGGAAAAACACAACTTGGTTCAGTCCATATCAGTTAGGGCATGGAAAAGAAGTCCTATTACCCATATAATTTCAAATACATACATTCAAGCTAGCAAGAGAATTTGGGATGGAATTGTTTGAGGCACAACAACAAAGAATTATGGAATTAAATCAACTGGATGAGATGCGACAGCAGGCAATAGAACGCACATTTCTTGTGCAAGAGAAAAGGATCAAATGGCATGATCAATTCATAAAGAATAATTTTTTTTAGAAAGGAGATTGGTCACTCTTTTTTTACTCCAAGTTCAAATATTTCAAAGAAAAATTTACGACTCATTGGCTTGGGTCATATGAGATTAAAGAAATATTTTACAATGGAGATGTCAAGATAAAATCAATTGATGAAGCATCTGTTTCATTTCTCATTAATGGAAATAGGCTTAAAGTTTACAATAAGCCTATAAATAAAGAGGATTTTCTAAGAAAAATTTCGATAGATTCAGATCTAGAAGTAATAGGGCACCATAGAAATAGGGCTCCCATAATTCCAAAAGAGGAAGAAAAATGATAAAAAAATAAATAAAGAATAAAGAAATATATAAAAAATAAAAAACAATAAAAGAGTTTGGTTGTGAAAATCCAGGAAAATAGCACAATACAAACTCGAATTCATATCAGAAAACATCCTTGTTTGGCCAATATGTTCTCTTTTTATTTTCATTTTACTTTACTAAAGATTTTTGTAGATATTCCCTCCAAGGCATCGCAGACTTGAAGACAAGTATAATCGTCAACTTGGGGGAAGGTGTGTAATAAGAAAAATATGAAAATAATTTTAGCAGCTGAATTGAAGACAGAATATGAACTATGATTACAAATGAACCTAGTACGTTATTCAATATATACAGAAGGAACCTGAATTATTATTGAGAAAATTATTCAGAAAGGGACCTGTATCATTATGAAAGAAGGAAATTTTCAAACATTCTTGCAAATTACACCAGAATGGATATGAAAATATCAAATGTCAGAAGGGACCTGAGCTACATCAAATGAAGATAATATCAGAAGAGACCTGAAATGTCAAAGTTTAACCTACAGAAGGGACTTGAAGAAGATCATTCCAAATCAAATCAGATGCAAAGCAGAAACAAAGTCTCTACATAGTCTACAAGAGCCGTCATAACAACAAATACAATGTCGACCATCATGAATATCAATTGGTTTGAGGGAATACAAGTACAGTAAGTAAAAATTTCTCTTAAAATTTCAATTTTTTGTGAAAATATTCTAGAATCGTAAAGCTAATTTAGTACTGGTTATGAATTTTTATCACCTACATTTTCACCACCTACATTTCATCACTTATGATTCTTAGCCCTATTTTATCCATATCCATATCCATACCATTATCCTAATTACTCAATAAAACATTCCATAATCTATCCATACCATATCTTACACTATTTTTCTAAACAAAAGTATCATAAACAAAAGGCTTAACATTAAACCTTTGTTGGACCTACAATAAGCAAAGAAAAGTTTAGTATCATTATAAATATTTAATTTTAAAAATATGACCATTCCATTGGTCAATTTTAAAAATTAAATAATAGACAAAACCTAAAGTACAAAACCATATGATAGCACAACTATTTCAAAAAACAAAACAAAATGCAAAAAGCGTAATCATAAATGGTTATAAGCTAAGGTAGTGGAGCAAGAGCACAATCATAATACAAGAAGTGGAATCGAAACTAACCTAAAATATGATGCTGTGACAAACAATGCAGAAAAATGATGTATGCTACGAACGAAACTATGATAAGATAGTGATACATGCAACAGTGGAGGAACGAGGAAATGATGGCATATAGTGATGTGAATACAAGCAATGAAACAAAAATATTATGGCACATACATAATGGGAGATGATGCATTTGAATGGTGGATCGAATAAAACATAGTCATCAACACAAATCATGAAATAAAAATGTGAAAGGGGTTGCATAATAAGTGAAGCAAAGGATGAAAGGTACACCAGAGTCAACATGACAATCAAGGGCAAGACACACATGCATCAACCAAGTGGTGGTTGATGAACGGTCAAAAAAAATTAAAATTCCATATTATAACACTGTGTAAACTGTTGAGAACACTTCCTCCATTACTAAGACCTGAAGCAACTGATATACACTACGTTTTTCACCATCATCGCCTTTCGAAGGCTCAGTGAGAGAAGGTGGGCATGCAATCAAAACACACATCCATTTTTTCAACTCTGTGAGAAACAAGTAAACTTCGATGCTGAGAGAAGACAATGAAAAAGCCGTGAGAAGAATATAATAAATATAACGCAGTAAATAAGGCTAGAAATATAGCAGTGAATAGGAACAGAGCGATAAGGGTAATTGACTAAAGTTTCAAGCCAACAAATCTGGAAAATTTGTCAAGAAACCATACTATCAGGAGGCAAAATCCCATGAAGGATAAGGTAAGAAGCAAACTCATATTTGGTCGATTAAAGAAATGATGATTTGCATGAATAAATCTCGGGGTTGTTAAAATGAACTGAGATTTATGAAATAATTTCTCTATTTCGATCTTTAAAACTTGTCATTACATTACCTTTTGTCTTTGACACCACCCACAAATACTTTGTCGTTAGTCAACACTAAACCTTCTGTTGATTAAGTGAGTAAATGATAAAATATTGAGTGAGGATTTTGATGAGATTGACATTTATTGAAACATAGAGACCTCATTTAAGCTTGAAGGAAAATCACAAGGATCATAACAGAGAATCAAAACGATCAATTCAAAGATAGGTAAGATTGAACACATCCTCATGCATAGTCTTCTATTTCAAAATGAATTAAAATAGAGAATGGAGTGTTCTATTTTATATTTCATAGTGAATTTGTTTTGATTGAGTTCTGTCATAGATTAATTTTATCTGCACACTGAGTAGAAGAATTAAAATCAGAATTTGTGGAGAAAGATTGGTTTAGAATACATAGTCAAACATGTTTTTGTATTTTTACATAGCAGAGGGCAGAGTCTCACGAATTTTTGAAGGAAAAAATTGAACTCATTATGAGATTTTTAATGAAATGATTGAGCTATTCTCATGCATACACAATGATTTTATATTAGGTACATCATGATACGCATTTGGAAAATAATTTTGTATTAAATCGAAGGATCACAAAACACTATTGTATAAAAAAAAATCATTTTTTTTTACACTGTCAAATTTTTTTACACTGTCAATTTTTTTTTACAAAATAGAGGAGTATGATTGTTCTTTTAAAAAGAGATAGAGAATCAACTGGATAGTAGGATACTAGAAACATGAATTTTTTTAATGTCTTCTTATACCTTTGTATATCAAATCTTGTGTTTATTGGAAGCAGTAAGCTCACATTCTTCCAAAGTAAAACAGAGGATTGATTTCAATTACTTGGAAAGAGTAGTAAACAAGAGGTAAGCCTTACTACTATGATAACATCTAGTACTTGAATTTTTGTTTACAAAAATGAATTTAATGAATGTATATGTGTACATCAAAATATTTTCAGAGAAAATGACTTCAAGAAGAGAGCCCAAATATTTTCAAATTAAACATTGGAGTAGGGAAAGAATTCTGAAACTTTATCAATCAGACTTAAAAGGATTTCTTCAAAAATTAAAAGGGCACAATGAGGATATCACAAGATAGTTTATAAACAATTGCAAACAGGATGAAACTATGGTGCATATTTTACATATTCCTTTGACTCCAGAATCTATTCCAGAAGCTTTAGAGTTGCCATCATTAGGTGAACTATACCACAAGCGATTGCATTTGAAAGGAAAGGGTTGGGCATTCTTCTTGGATAAAAATAGAAAGGTTTCTTTTGAAAGGTCAAAGGGGATTCCAAGGGAGTGGTTCAATGAACCTTAGGCAGAGCTATTTTTCATAATTCAAAAGTTTTTCACCTGTGATAACAGACATAGTGTAGTACACCTATATCCTATTAGGTCACTACAACATATTAAAGGAGATATCAAGATAAATTTACCCTACTTCTTTTATAAAAATTTGATGAAGATGATTGAGAGTGTAAAATATAAGACCAAACCAAAAGAAGCCCAAATCCGTCAGCAGGGACTCATAAAAATACTTGTGCATTACCAGCTGAAACTTAAGGGAATGGTTGGGGAAAGTTTCCTGATTGAAAATAATTTTGTACAACAAGTCACTTAAAACAAACTTAAACCAATACTGGAAACAATAAAAATTGTGCATTCACCTCTCTATCCTAAAACAAGGTCAAATAAACAGTAGGAGAAAACTATGATAGAGAGAGAAACATCATTTTTTACCATCTCTAGGAGACAAAAAAAGAATAATTCAATAGAACCAGAAGTGAAATTCATAGAGACATCTCCTTTAACTAAACAAGAAAATGAAATACTTGAGAGGTTGCAACAAGAAGTTAATGAAAATCATATAGACAGAGATCCTTATTTTAAAAAAAATAATGTTGAAGCTACTTTAGTTTCTAAAAATACTAAGGAAGAAGATCAAAACCTTAGCAGGGTCAGAGAATTAACTAATATCCTGCAGGTAAGCAGAATCATGGAGAGGCACCTGAAAGAAGAAAATGAAACCTATAAGAAAAATAATGAAAAATTGGTTAGGTAAAATGAGAAGATAAGTGAAGAAATGGGAATGTTGAAAACCAAAAACAATCTTCTGTATGCACAAGCATTCAGGTGGCTTCAGGAGAAAAATTCCTAGAAGGCTAAATATGAGAAACAAAAGGTTACGACCTCAATTTACAAGGAAGAACAATGAAAAGATATGGATTCTCTTCTATATGCAGCACAAAAAGAAATTTTAGGATCATTTATTGGATGAACATCAGAGTTCAGAAGGTCAAAGAGGGAAAAGAAAGCATGAGGACATGCTTGATCATCAGCTTGGTGGAGATGTTCACCCTCGTTTTCGATCTCTTTTGGTTTAGTAAATACATCTTATTTTCCATACTATCCATATATTCACCATCATATCAAACTTATTTTTACCATAATATGCATATACATGTATTTAAATTATTTTTTTCAATTATTAGATGTTTTTGTAAAAATTGAAATTTAAGTGCATTTTTTGACAACATCATAAATTCCCATAATGGAATCATGGTTTGCATATTTTAAGGACACTTGGGTTTGAGATTGATATATTTCTAGAAGTCTTGGGAAATAATAATAAGTGTACACCTTTTGGTACAGTCAACCTAATCTTTAAAATGCCCAATCAAAGGTGGTAAAAAAGGACCTGTTTTTATGGAGGATCCCTACAAACTAGGTCAAAATTCTTATTTTGTGGGATTTTCTAGATTTTGATGGATCTAATGGATGAATTTGAATTGATTGGATAGTATAAGGATATTCATGACTATAGGAGCTATTTTAGAAGAATTTTTTAGATACTTTATCTATTTAAGCCTCAAACTTTGAAGGCATTTATGTTTAGAATTTGTATGACTTAACACTATTATTTCTGAGCCTTGGAGACATAATTGAAGATATGTTCAATCATATCTACTGCTGTTATATGTTGGTTGATTTATTGAATTTTTAAGTATCTGAAAACACATTTAGTGTGCGAGGAAAGTGTGGAGGGCCCCCACACCGAGCTAAGTGCACTTCTTAGTTTATTTGTAGTTGCAATTTATGAATTAGTTTGCTTATGCCTAACTTGTTTATGCCAATCATTTCTAATTATTGATGAATCTAATGATCATTATTAACTTGCATATGAAAGGGAAATTTTTTTTTAAGTTAAACATTCTTTCTATCTAATCAAGATCTTCATTTAGAATTCATTTTTTCATGCTTTTACATGCTTTTCTGAATTCTTGTTTCTAACAATAGCATTATTGATAAATGAATATGTGATGAAGGACAACCATGACCTCTTCAGTGAAGATCCTCTTCAATTATTGCTTCATGTATCTTAATCCATTGTTCAATTAAGTAGTTTTTGATTTCTAATTCATGAGGTAATCTTGTTAGAGAAGGACAAACAAATCTCTTAAGTTAAGATGTTCTTCCTCTTCTGATTGCACATTTGAATTTAGAAATTGTGTAAGTTAGATTTATATTTGTAATATGAATTTCCATAATAATTAATAAACCATCTTCTAAATATATCCTAACTGAAACCCATATACTTTGGGGAATCTTCTAAGTTCCACTAGCACGGATTGATAGTAAATACTTGCATTAGTTTACAATAGTAAAGTGACCCAATAGTTAGCTTATGTGATTAGCATGGGTATACCTCCCTTAGAAAAAATATCATGATGAATATGTATTGTAACAAATGATTATATTAGCCCATTTTTCTTTATCTGCACATATCATAAGGTAAAACACTTCAGTCATCAACTAGCTCTTTATACTTTGTACTTTAGGGGGAAAATTTTTTATAGGTCATTTTGTCACATATGGTGAATAGGCCTGGAAAAAAGATCAATCAACCTCCATGAACATTTTTTTGTCATCCATTCACAAATCCCTAAGCATGACCATGCTGAAAATTCTGATTTTCTGGGATTAACTTCTCAAAATATTTTTTTTAGCCCCAATGGATGTTGTCCCTTTAGCCACATTCGTTCAGTGTTGGTTTCTCCCTTATGCACCAGTATTGTTCAGTATGTGTTACTCACTTATTTTAAACCCAAAAACAATGGAATATATAGAAAGAAATGAAACATAGGCATGGATATCATATTATTCACAATGATGTGTATTTATAGTAAACTAGGTGTGACACTTGGATTCCACCTTGGAAGGTCACATGGACGCCTTTTAACACTTCACCTTCCACACCAACCCTTATAGGATTAGGTGTCCAACATTCCCCTCCTTAAATCAAAGGGGTTTGTGTCATTCCAAGAAGATATATGTAATATAAATCAGTAAAGTATGCATGGAAGCATTAGGTTGAATGAGCTCTCTAAAATGTAGGCATAAAGAGGTTTAAGGATTACCACCAACACTGGAATGCTTAGTGCAGTTCCTGGAACTCTTCCAAATTTGGCCAGAAGATGTGGTATTTTGCTAGAGGAAATGCTCCTCATACATTGAATAGGGAGACCTTCAACCTAGAAGAATGGAGGTTTACAACCTACAATGGTTTAAGGATGACAACCAACTCTCGAATGCTTGATGCATCTCCTAGAACTCTACCAAAACTGGAAAGAAGCTAAAGTCTTTTGCTAGAGGAATTTTCCTGAATTTTTTGATGGGGAAGAAAATCAACCTCACATAGATGGTTTAAGGCCATCCACCAATGAAAGGCATGCTCATGGGAATCTTTGTCTCTGGCTACAACTCTGAATTTGGAATGGTAGGTTGTGGCTCAGGCTCGCTTGAACTTCTGTGTCTCTGGCCACAACTCTAAATCAGGAATGACAGGTTATGGCTAAGGCTCACTTGAACTTATGTGTGTCTAGCTACAACTATGAATATGGAATGATAGGTTGTGACTCAGGCTCGCTTGATGTGGCTATGAAGCTTGTAGATGACAATAATTTCCCCTCGTTTCAGGTACAAGGTGAGATGATGGAGCAAGCTCAACTGCAACACTATTTAATACTCTAGAACAAGTTCTAACAAATGACTGAAACATATTCTTGGCTATTGATGCCAATTTCCAAGATGCGATCCATCAAAAATGAATCTTTGTTCATGCACGAGACTTGGTTTTAAAGCATCTATGTGAATAATAAGTGTGTTGACCACAATTATTGCATGAGTGAATATCAAAAGAATGATATTTCATATGGAAAACTCAGTCAGAGTGTTGATATTTCATAATATGTTTTTGGGGAGGAGCGGAGACTCAAACAATTGAAGGTGAGCTATCATGAAGAATCCAGCACTCTGAAGTGGAATGGGCTTGGAATAGTCCAGAATGTGAAAGGACACCTCCTTCTCATATCCAAGACAAATTTTTTGCTTGTTGTGGACAAGCTCTTCCCAAGGTCTGATGATGGGCTTTGGAAGTGCAGGCTAGATTTTTTATTCTTTTTGCAAATCTGCTCCTCAAATGGGTACTGCATCTGCAATTTCTAGCTGCTGATGGGAGTGTATCTCAATGTTTTGAAAAAAACAAGTTCGGAATGAAAACTATTCTCCTGAAGCTCATATTTCTATAGTTATGACTCAAGCTGCAAAAAATAAATATTTCCTTCTGCATCTTGGAAACAGGTTCAAATTTTAGAGATGGAGTCTTTTTTGACTTGGATTGTGTTTTCAGTAGCTGAGTTTATCAAAGTATTTAGTAACTCTAACACTCCATTAAATGTGGCCATTTTTAAACAAATCAAGCTCAACAAATGGGAACAATTATTTATATTATTATAGCACCAACAATGTAAACCCCAATGCTTTTCAATGTAGTATAAAATGAAGAGACATAAAGTAGAAGTTATATTATACCAATATACAAAATTCTCTCTAAAACCTAAAGCAAAAGACGATGTTTGGAATTCTTAATGCAACCTAGAAAAATAATCAGAAAAAATCTCTTGGTAACATTTAACTCACAAGAAACACTAGCCTAAGAATTGAATGCCTTATAATGATGTTGTCCCTGTTGAAATCGCTATGAACTCATGCCAAAAGCTACATAGTTCATACCTCTTTGTATACTTTATAACGTTATGATAAGCTCTATATTGAAGGTCCTATAGGAATGAAACTTTCACCTTTCCTACTGTTGTGGACAATTTTGTCACCCCCTAGAGACAATCTAGAGTTGCCATAGACCAGTGCCTAGGACATCTTAATATAGTAAGGAGCTCTTCATATAGCTTGGGTTGTCAATCCAAAAGCTCACTTACTATCTCTTGTAAAACAAGGAAATAAGTTTTGAATGGGACCAAACTCTCTCAGAAGCTGACACAAAGATAAGAATAGTGTAGGGACATCATGTAAAACTCCAATACAAAGGCATCAGATAGTTAAGAGACATCTTACTGTAAAGAGGGCCAGTTCAAATAATATATCACAGAAATCAAATATCAGGAAGTGAGTCCAGTGAGGAAACATAAAGAAGATATTAGTTAACATGAGACTGATACCCAGATACACAACAGAACCACATAAGGGCATATTAATTTATGAATCCTTATATGAAAATGGAATTTTAAAAGCACCCTCCTCAAGTAACTAATATAGCAAAAAATATGGAAGAGATGAACATGGAACAATATATCATGACTAGGCCTATTTAAAGCACTTGACTAATTCCATAAAGGGCACCAACAAGGATGAATCCTTACTGCAAACTAGAGAACCACTCGCATTCTAGAACATGATACAAGAAGATAAATAGCATGAAATGAGATATTGTATTAACACATAAGAGAAATTACATACTGTGAGATACCAAAGACCAGAATCCTCATTACAGTTATAACTCCTCCTCACTAAGACCCTACGGGCGCTGAACCTTCATACAGAAATATTACAAAATGTATACAAAATCCTTTTCGCTACACAGTTTGCTGATAGAAATCTGGAACCCTTCAAATGTCTTATTTCTGGGCTTTTATAGAAAATAAGGAGAATTCTCCAGAAGGAGGCAGGTGGAGTGCACTTAATGACTCAATTTGAACAAAATGGCGGAAAACATTCGTGCCCATACTTTGAATGACTACCATATAAATGACTATACTTGACTGGAGGGGGAAGATCTGCAGCAATAAAGCCTTGAGGTTGTTGGTTTTCATGCATGGTACTCTCGGCCCCTTGAGCTTGAAGCTAGAATTTATGTTTTTCGGTGCCGGACACCGAACTCCTTAGTCTTCTGTTGATATTCTTTGTAGCCTCATTTAATGTTTCCGGCTACCGGCACTCGCCCCTTTTGAATTGCCCTGGGGATTCAATAAATGTTCATTTAGCTTCCATAAATGATGGTCTTATCAATATATCTCCCCAGATTTTTTCTCCATTATTCGGCACCTGTCGAGTGGCCCTTTGAAATGCATTCGGTCTCTGCTAATGGGAACAGAAATTAATGGAGGTTCCTGTTGCTGCAACCTGCAAAAATCCACAAACATTTTAAGGAAAATAGACACTGAGACAATGGCATGATGAGGAACATGCGAGTGAAGGTGAAGACACACAGAAATGGTGAAGAATGGGGAATAGTGGAAAACACAAGAGAATGGTGGAGATACGAAAGGAAACGGTAGGATTGGCGGAAGATATGACGTGGATATCATGGAGTGGGACCCGGGGATCTAATCGCAATCGAAAATCACAAGAGGGAGAGGGGAGGGATGACACATAGATAACTTTCGATGCGATTGGGAGCAAATCCCCTTTTAAAACTGAAACTCCAATGACCTTCTGATTTACCAAGGAAAAGGCCTTTTATACGGACAGGCAGAAGTATCATATGGTGGGGTCCAGCAGGTCAATCGCGATCAGAGATTGGGGCATGGAGGTGATTGCAATCGCGACTGGGAGGAAGTGTGATGCGATCGATCGGGGGAGGATGGAGCGATCGGGGCGGTAGGGTAATCGGAGAGGTGTGATGACCCGATCAATCGCATCGCAAATATTTGTGATGGATTAATCGGAACGGTTGTAACTCGACTCTCGATTGGAACGAACATTGCGATTGAGATTCATAAGAGGGTTTTAATATACATAAAACTTTATAATGAAGATTCATAAAGATGCATGGCGGGGAAGTGGTTTGAGCTTGCGGCAAAAGGGGCCAGATCTTAATGTAGCATTTGAATATGGAATTTCGGCCCATTTGAATAATTAGATGAATATCTGGTTGGGTACAACATTTGGCTCCACCTGGGGACGGTGTGTTCATACTTGAATGCATCGAGAACCTGTAGACCACTGATCTTCCAATTTTCAGCACTTATCTTCAAAATTGATCAGCGCACTCATCAAACTAAAACTGAAGTGGAAAATACATATATATACAATATATTACAATCCAGCTTGCTCTGCCTGGATCAATATTGAAAGTAGGGCTTGATAAATTGTCCATTTACAGGGGCATCCAATGCATCGCCCTATAAATTTTCCAGCACAAAAGTATTGTTCCTCCCCTTCTTTACAATTTTGAAAGGACCGAACCACAATGGATCAAATTTGGCATGCTTGCCCTTTTCTGCTCTTCGAACATCCCACCTGAGAACCAGGTCTCCAATTTGAAATTTTCTATCTTTTGCATGGCGATCAAAAATATTCTTCATTTTTTCCTGATATTCTATTAGTCTTTGATTTACCTGGTCTCGTGTTTCCTCTAATTCCACCAATTGACTTATTCTTCTGATCATATCATCTGGTTCTTCCTGACTTTCCTGCATAAAGCGTGCTACAAGTAATGCTAATTGCACAGGAAACACAGTTGCTCGCCCATATACCAATTCATAGGGGGATTTTCCTGTTGCTCTCTTGCTGGTTATCCTATTCGCCCATAGAGCAAATTTTAATTGCGAGTCCCAATTCTTCTAATTCTCACTGATTGTTTTCTTCAAGGCCCTCACCAGGGTTTTGTTAGATGATTCTGCTAAGCCATTCCCCTGTGGATAGTAAGCTGTGGAGTGAGTCAGTGTGATGTTATACCTTCAGCAGAAATTTACAAACCTGGCAGACTTGAAAGCCTGCGCGTTTTTAGTTACAATTCTAGCAGGGAAGCCAAACCTAGATATGATATTATCCTCCATAAACCTCATTATTACGGCATCTGTAGCATTTCTGGTAGGTATGGCTTCCACCCACTTCATGAAATAGTCGGTGGCTGTTAGTATCCATTTATATTGGCCACTTGATGGGGGATGTATTTCTCCTATAAAATCTAATCCCCATTTCTGAAATGGTTCATTCACATGAATAGGAATCAAGGGCAAAGCTGCTAATTTCTGTCTTTCTGCAAATCTTTGGCACTTGTCACATGCTCTAACCCAAGCAAAAGCATATGTATACAATTTTGGCCAGTAAAAACCAGCCTTCAGGATTTTATGAGTTGTAGCTCTCCAATTGTAATGTCCTCCACAAATTCCCTCATGAAATTCTGTCATTATATTCTCCACTTCTTTTTCTGTGAGGCATAATAGTAATATACCTGAAGGGTCTCTCCAATATAGCTGTCCATTAGCAATTATGTATTTCTGAGATTTCATTCTTACAGCTCTGTATTTTATCTTATCACAACTCGGAGGACAGCTAAGTGTTAAAATATATTCAACTATTTCTTTATACCAAGGACTAGTTAGATATTTCATATGTATCTTTTGAGTGGCCATCTCTAGTCCTTGTTGTTCTTCTCCTTTCTCAGATTCTTCATTTGCTAACATGGATAGATTAATGCCCAAGGCTTGATGATTTGATTCAGATAACATCTTAGCAAGTCCCTGTCCTTTAATCAACTTGGTAGGCCTTATGTCCAAATCATACTCTTGTATTTTTGCAATCCATCTTCCTCTTCTACCTTCGTTGTCTCCTTGAACGAGAATGTCTTTGACAGCTGCTGTGGGGACATAGGCAGTAATGTGAGATTGCAAAACATATATTCTAAAAGCTTTAAGGGACTTTACCAGGGCATATGCCTGCTTCTCCAATATATTATATTTCAATTCAGCATCATAAAGCACTTGACTGAAGAAAGCTATAGGCTGCTCATACCCCTCTTCATTTTTCTGCAATAATACTCCAGCAATTGTATGAGGTGAAGCAAATGAAAATATCATAAATGGCTTATTGTAATCTGGTCCCGCTAGCACAGGAGCTTCAGCGAATGCCTGTTTTATCCTTGTGAATGCATCTCTAGACTCCTGGGACCATTTTACTTCATTCTCCTTTTTCAACATATTAGTTATATGCCTAACTATCTCAGCATAGTTAGGAATGAACCTTCTCAAAAAATTGATTCGACCTAAAAAGACCTGTACTTCCTTCTAATTCCTGGGTAAAGGAATACTATTTATTACTTCCACCCTCTTAGGGTCTATTTTCACACCATCTTTAGTTACAATGTGCCCTAAGAGTTTTCCTTCATCTAATGCAAATAAAGATTTTTGAGGATTGAGAGAAAGGCCATACCTTCTGCATTTTTCAAAAGTTCTTCTTAAATGCTCAATATGCTCATAATCATTCTTTGAAAACACTGTAATGTCATCGAGATATACCACCAAAAATTTGTCCCGCTCCCCAACAAAGGCTACATCCATTGCCCTCTGAAAAGTAGCTCCTGCATTAATCAATCCAAATGGCATCCTGGCATACATAAATGTTCCCTAAGGTGTAGTGAATGCTGTTTTCTTCTGATCTTCTGGAAGTACAACCACCTGATTGTAGCCAGAGAAACCATCCATCATTGAAATTCTGGATGCTCCCACTACTTTCTGCAGGATGTGGTCCATCTTAGGCAGCGGATAATTATCCTTGAGAGATGCTCTATTTAAATTCCTGAAATCGACACACAGCCTTATTTCTCCATTTTTCTTCCTAACAGGGACAAGGTTTGCTATCCATTCTGAGTATCTCAATGGCACAATTATTTTGGCCTTCAGTAGCTTCTTGATTTCCTTTTCAATAGAGGGAAGCAGCAGAGGATTTATCTACCTGAGTTTCTGCTTATAAGGTTTTGTGTCTTCCCTCAAAGGAATTTTATGCTGTATTATATTAACATCAAAAGTTTTTAGGTCCTGATAGGACCAAGCGAATACATCCTTGTAAGATTGAAACAACTTCAAATATTTTTCTTTGTATTCCTCTGGGACTTTTTTGGATAATTTTACAATTTTGGGATCAGCATAAGTACCCAGATTTAAATCTCCTACTTGATCTTCTTCTGTCACTTTGTTTGGATGCAACAGAATATCATCTTTGTTAAATAATATTTCTAGAGGCACCAGACCTCTAGGTATAACATTGCCTTTCTGCTGCAGCACTTTATTACCTGATATCTTCTCTTCCCACTTGCTTTCTATAATATTTTCAGCTTCCTCCTCCTTATTGTCATCAATCTCCATATTGGAGAATTCTCCCACTGTCTCCACGAATCTCTTCATCTGTTCATCATCTTCAAATACCTGCCAATGTTTAACATTATCTGGAATGGATGGTCTGTAACGTACCTCCACTTCATACCTTAAAAGCGGATTCTGAGGAGGACGGAATGTGCTGGCAGCTACAGCAAGAGAATCTACTATTCTGTTTTGCTCTCGGGGCATGAACTGTATGTTGAATGCCAAGAAAAAATTTTCTATCATGTCCCATACTTCATTTCTATATGCTCTCAGCCGTGGATGCTTGGTTTGGCATTGATTTTTGATTTGTCTCACCACCAGCTCAGAGTCTCCCAAGACTTTTAAGCTTTGGATGCCCATGTTTTTAGCTGTTTTTAGTCCCAATATTAGTGCCTCATATTCAGCTACATTGTTTGTAGCCTCATACTCAAATTTAAAAGACAGTGGCACCCATTTTCCTGTAGGATAAATTAATAACACCCCAGCTCCATTGCCTTCTCTTGAATTTGCTCCATCAAAATGCAAAGTCCAAATTTCTGATTCCTGATCTCCCTTAGGCTGCTCAGCTTGGAAATGACCAAAGAGGGGCTCACGAACATAATTTTGATTTTCCTCTAACATCAAACATGAGAAGTCTCCCTCTTTGTTATAAACTGGGGAATTCTCTGAGCAATCAGCCTTAGTTACCATTTTAACAAATCTAGTCTCCATGTACAACCTCCTTTCCTGACCTCCAAAGATTGGTACAGTAGCATATGTTAAATCCAGTTTAATTGATCCCCCAATTTTCGTACCCCATGACCTTGACAGCAGCATGCCAAAGCAGGCTGGGATATCAGCAACCACAATGTCCATGACCACACTCTTTGCCGGAATTTGGGACAAATTGACCACTAGATATTTAATCATTCCCAAGCATTTAACTCTTTTAGAATCAAATGAATATAGGTCTTTGTATGGTCTTGTAATTTGCTTTCCTAGTTGTTCCATGACAGACAGAGGCATAAGATTATGGGAAGCCCCAGAAACTAACATACAATTGTGTAATAGCAGGCCATGGATAACTAAAGAGACATAAAAAGGAGGAGTAGAAGGGTCTATCTCCTCGACGTGTGGGCCAAAGACTACCATGGGTCTTTCTTCTTGAAGGTTTAAACTACCAAGTACAATTGGTATTTCAGGAGGGAGTATAAAGGAAGTAACTTGAGACTGATATACAGGCTGTTTTAATAATTCAGTCAGGGGAACTGGAATGTTAATTTTCTCAAGTTCTTTTTGCAGATTGAAAGCGAATGGGGGCTTTTCTATCACAACTTCTTTTAACTCTTTATTTTCAGCTGATAATTTAGTTTCTTTTGACACAGGCTCAGCATTAGGAGGATTGACTACTTTTGAAGAAGAAGGAATCCAATCATGGGGCTACAGAGGAGCATTTAGAGGATTCTTACCTTTTTCCACGTTCTTCTTTGTTGATGATTCCTTCTGAGCAGATGCTTCTTTCTGAGGTGGCTCTTCCTCTTGATCTTGAGTTCTGGTCCTCTTTCTTGAAGATCTGAGATCATATTTCACATTGAATTGTGCTTGCATGAAATCAAAAAATTGCTTACAATAATGGTCAATCTCTGCTTCTTCTTCTTCATCTTGCAATGGACATTCCATATCATCATTATTTGAAAAAGCCAGATTTGAATCTTCTAATCCGTAAGCCGCATCTCCAGTGGAGTCATCTGCTGGTCCTTCCAAGTATAAGGGATGAGGTACCTGGTTTTTTTGTTCCTTTTCTTCTCTGGGCAAAATCTGTAATGGGGGTCTTCTGTACTGGGGATTGTATCCCCTGTTTGGAGCATTGTAATATTTCTTGGGAGCTGCATTTTTAGCTTCCAGTTCAAGCTTGACCATCTTCTTTATCATTTTGCTTATTTCATCCATTTTATCTGAATCTTTTTCCTGATTAGAGGTGGAGAATTCTTCTTTGCCTCTCTTTCTAGTATCTTGTTCAGCTTTTCCCTTTAATTTCCCAGTAGAGGCAAAGTTTGCTTCAAGCTCCAAGGCATCTGACTGTGCATCATCTAACGTAGCAGGGTTTTTTTCCCTCAATGCGAAGCCGAAATAAAGATCAAAGGCTACTATAAAAACTATCTTAGCAGCTGTTTCATGGGGCTTCATCTCAGGAGGCAGGCTCAAATATAACTTGTTAAATCTTTTAATAAATTCTGATAACCCTTCATTATGTTTCTTCTTCATAGTATTAAACTCAGTAACACACTGAACATGATCTTTCTTTTCTCCCCACTTTCTGAGAAAAACATTCTCCATCTGGTCCCAGGTAGTCACTGAATGATTTCCCAATGTCTTGAACCATTTTCTGGCTTCCCCTTCCAAAGACTGCATAAAAAATCTCAAGACCACATCCAAATGTTCAACATTTAAGTTCTCTGCAAAAGAGCAGAAAGTCTCAAGATGTTTCTGAGCATCAAATTCATTTTCACCATTAAATCTTGGCAGAATCTTTAGATAATCCTGTGGCATATCATTTAGTACTTGAGGTAAGGCCAGTGGGGCATATTTGTTTAAGAGAAATGCAGGAACATTAGCCATTGGGGGAGGTGGGGGTTGTACAACAGTCTGAGATACAGATGAGGGGAGAGGAGTAGGAGGAAGTGGAGTATGAATAAAAATGGGAATATATTACACAGAGGCCTGAGGTGTGGATGGGAATAGTTCATAGTTAACAACAATTACTTCTGTGACTTATTTAATTTCCTCAGCCTCGGGAGTAGAATGAGAATCTTCTTCAATCTGGACACTTCCTCTATGTGGAGTTTCTGAGTAAAACTCGGGATTTTCTATTCTGATCTCTTGAGAAGAAGAGGGCGGATAATATTCAACGGAATATTCAGGGTTTTCAGCTCGAACTGACTTCCTCTCCTTCCAAACTCTTTTATGAATGATCTTCTCTGGGTCAGACACGTAAGGTGTCTTTGATTGAGATGTATCTAACCTCAAATGTGGCTTGCGAGGAGCCAGGACTACCAATAAAATTTATCAAATAAGGAACAGTGGAGTCGCCAAGGTGAGAGATATGAAACTCTTCAACTCTCTGTGCTGACCTGATTAGAGAGTGAAAACAATTTTTCGAGGCCCAGGGAAACTGATATTCTTAAATTCGTTCCCCGGCAACGGCACCAGAAAGATGTTGTGGACAATTTTGTCACCCCCTAAAGACAATCTAGAGTTGCCATAAACCAGTGCCTAGGACATCTTAATATAGTAAGGAGCTCTTAATATAGCTTGGGTTGTCAATCCAAAAGCTCACTTACTATCTCTTGTAAAACAAGGAAATAAGTTTTGAATGGGACCAAACTCTCTCAGAAGCTGACACAAAGATAAGAATAGTGTAGGGACATCATGTAAAACTCCAATACAAAGGCATCAGATAGTTAAGAGACAACTTACTATAAAGAGGGCCAGTTCAAATAATATATCACAGAAATCAAATATCAGGAAGTGAGTGCAGTGAGGAAACATAAAGAAGATATTACTTAACATGAGACTGATACCCAGATACACAACAGAACCACATAAGGGCATATTAATTTATGAATCCTTATATGACAATGGCGTTTTAAAAGCACCCTCCTCAAGTAACTAATATAGAAGAAAATATGGAAGAGATGAACATGGAACAATATATCATGACTAGGCCTATTTAAAGCGCTTGACCAATTCCAGAAAGGGCACCAACAAGGATGAATCCTTACTACAAACTAGTGAACCACTCGCATTCTAGAACATGATACAAGAAGATAAATAGCATGAAATGAGATATTGTATTAACACATAAGAGAAATTACATACTGTGAGATACGAAAGACCAGAATCCTCATTACAGTTATAACTCCTCCTCACTGAGACCCTATGGGCTCTGAACCTTCATACAAAAATATTACAAAATGTATACAAAAGCCTTTTCACTGCACAGTTTGCTGATAGAAATATGGAACCCTTCAAATGTCTTATTTCTGGGCTTTTATAGAAAAGAAAGAGAATTCTCCAGAAGGAGGCAGGTGAAGCACACTTAATGACTCAATTTGAACAAAATGGCGGAAAACATTCGCGCCCATACTTTGAATGGCTACCATATAAATGACTGTACTTGACTGGAGGGGGAAGATCTGCAGCAATAAAGCCTTGAGGTTTTTGGTGTTCATGCATGGTACTCTCGGCCCCTTGAGCTTGAAGCTGGAATTTATGTTTTTCGGTGCCGGACACCGAACTCCTTAGTCTTCTGTTGATATTCTTTGTAGCCTCATTTAATGTTTCCGGCTACCGGCACCCGCCCCTTTTGAATTTCCCTGGGGATTCAATAAATGTTCATTTAGCTTCCATAAATGATGGTCTTATCAGTATATCTCCCTAGATTTTTGCTCCATTATTCGGCACCTGTCGAATGGCCCTTTGAAATGCATTCGGTATCCGCTAATGGGAACGGAAATTAATGGATGTTCCTATTGCTACAACCTGCAAAAATCCAGAAACATTTTAAGGAAAACAGACACTGGGACAATGGCGTGATGAGGAACGTGTGAGTGAAGGTGAAGACACATAGAAATGGTGAAGAATGGGGAATAGTGGAAAACACAAGAGAATGGTGGAGATACGAAAGGCAACGGTAGGATTGGCAGAAGAGATGACGTGGATATCATGGAGTGGGACCCGGGGATCTAATCGCAATTGGAAATCACAAGAGGGAGAGGGGAGGGATGACACACAGATAACTTTCGATGCGATTGGGAGCAAATCCCCTTTTAAAACTGAAACTCCAATGACCTTCTGATTTACCAAGGAAAAGGCCTTTTATACGGACAGGCGGAAGTATCATATGGTGGGGTCCAGCAGGTCAATTGCGATCGGAGATTGGGGCATGGAAGTGATTGCAATCGCGACTGGGAGGAAGTGTGACGCGATCGATCGGGGGAGGATGGAGCGATCGGGGCGGTAGGGTAATCGGAGAGGTGTGATGACCCGATCAATCGCATCGCAAATATTTGTGATGGATTAATCGGAACAGTTGTAACTCGACTCTCTATTGGAGCGAACATTGCGATTGAGATTCATAAGCGGGGTTTAATATACATAAAACTTTATAATGAAGATTCATAAATATGAATGGCGGGGAAGTGGTTTGAGCTTGCGGCAAAAGGGGCCAGATCTTAATGTAGCATTTGAATATGGCATTTCGGCCCATTTGAATAATTAGATGAAGATCTGGTTGGGTACAACACCTACTATATTTATGGGATTTGAAGTGCAAAGCCAATTTCTAGCATTGTGAAGATGGTTCCAACAAATTAAATACTATCATATCCGGCTACACCATAAAATTATTAGAGGAAAATGAATGCCCATACCCAAAGTTGTTACATTAAAATTTTGAAATGGATTCAAAGTCAGAAGGAGGTAATGTCAGTTGTGGTATGGAGGAGAAATCCTCCCTACGAGGGCATATTTATATCATGACTTTATTTATAGTGCATGGGGTTGCTTTTTGTAATTGTTGTAGTTGGGTGGAGAGGACAAGTGAATTGCTAGAAGACCCCCTTATTCCTCTTACCTCCCCACGAGACGATAGGGATATATATATATATATATATATATATATATATATAGGAGGTGGACCCATCGGACAAGGTGTGATAGAGGATGACGTAGGAGGAGTGAAAACAGAGGTGAGGATGACTGTGTTGGATTTGAGAGAGAGCGCGGATTGCGCAAAGAGAGACAGTGTGACCAAAGTGGTGTTGAGCCACAATGGGAAGAGGTATGTATGCACAGAGGTATGTAAGGCCACGTGAGCCATAGGTGCGAGGAACGAGACATCCGAGCACACCAAGGAGGAGAGGCATCAAGGAGGAGCCAACATAGAGATGGATCTAACCTGGGTGGACAGTGAATATAATTATGGAGGTTCACTCCCCACGATAGGAAATAGAAATATCCAACCAAGATTACGTATCAGTGTTGTCACACTTTGACCATCCATCATAACTTTGATCACTTAAATGAATCTATATAAGAGTGATCAGCCCACTCCCATTTCTCACACTCTTTGTTGGAGAAAATTGATGAGACTTTGGATTCTAGACCATGAGTGACTGCTTCCATCTGGGTCTCTAATTCTCATTTAGCTCATGGTAATTCACATTTGGGTATAGCCAAAATCCTTGGTTTTCTCTTACATATTCTTTTTTTCTCTCCTATCTCTTTGTAGCAATGGCACTTCACACTAAGAAAATGGTGTTTGGAATGGAATACAAGTTTAAGGACATGCCTCAAGTGGACTTTGATAGGTCGGAGTTCGAGTAGGGATTACGATCTGGTGGTATGGGAGGTGATGAAGATTTATAATGAAGGGAACTAATGGAGGCCGAGAGCACTGTGATGAAAGTGGTTGTGTGCGTGACAATGAGAATTCTAGGTGATGCCAGAGCGAGCTAGGCATGGAGTGGTATGTGGAGCAGTGGTATGACTGATAGGTATAACACACAATGGGAGCAAGTGTCGGGGAGCAGGAGGGAGTTAGAACACAAAACTAATTTAGGATATGGGGATGTCAGTTCTGCAAAATAGGTAGAACATATAAAAATGGAGCTGAAAAAATCTGAAAATGTCAGGGCATGGTCTTCTCTCTCATACCATGTTAAAATCAACAACAATGGAATAGACAGAAAAATAGGAAACATAGCCGTGGATATCATATTATTCACAATGATATGTATTTATAGTACATTAGGTGTGACTGTTGGATTCAAAATTCCAAGGTAACTTGGAATCCTTTTGACTCTTCGCCTTCCATACAAACCCTTAGAGGATTAGGTTTCCAACAACGTCTGTGAGTGTGTTGATTCTAGAAATTCAAGAAAATTAAAAATATTTTTGACGATTCCTCTTTGAGAAGCTTCTAGGGTTTGTTTTAACCATTTACCATTGATAAGAATCTCGAATAATATCTAATACTACCTTTGATACTGATGAGATCGATCATTAGACATATTTGGATGGGTTAATGGTCACCTTTTTTCCTTCCTAGTTCTATTTTTCTTGAATTTTTATTATTATTTGGTTTTATGATGCTATAGTAGGTGGTGATTAAGTCTAATATACTTTGATTGCCTAATATGAGGTTGAGTGCAAAAAATCATGAATTATTAACATTTTTATAAGAATTTTATCATCAAGACTTGGAGGAGACAACAAGGAGAATTTATAGGAAGATTATCCACCCTCCTTAACTCTCAATGGTAGCCAAACGATCGCAAAGATTCTCTCCAACAATTTGAATTCCAAGGGTAGCCAAAGGATCCCCAAGGATTCTATCGAGCAATTAGAAGTTCTAGAGGTAGCAAAGCAGATCAAAGAGGAGTGCACTCAATATTTGTTTACTTGGAGTCAAGTGGACTCAAACACTATTTTCTAGGGAGTTGTTGGAAGATTCCCTGTAGAATAAATAGAGTTAAGCTAGAGCTAGGAAGGGTCGAAACTTTGTTGCAAGCTATTGAGCTTTTTATTATTTTACTCAGTGATCAATATTTTAGAAATGTATAAGGCTATTATTTTATGAAATGAGCAGACTTATTTCATTTTACTAACTTAAGTTTCAAAGAGCTAGGCTTGTGTGTTAGGGCCCAATCCATCTACCTCATCCTCTCTGTTGTATTTGTTCTCTCCTTTTTTTCATTTCATTAGTCCTGCTTCTGATAATTTTGTTTATGTTTCAAGTTGCTATTTAGTTTTTCTTCCTGTGTGATTTTTTAGGTTTCATTTTCTTGTGAGTAACAAAATAGAGGAGAAAAACTAAAAAACGTTGTGGATCAAGACCCTCTTGTCATATTTTCCAATAGATCTTGATGAGGATGAA